>OX439483.1:251493276-252093276 GCA_949320155.1 Melangyna quadrimaculata | reverse complement strand
ATTTCTAAATTGCAATCAATCCCAAAATTTTTTGAAGCGTTAGTTAAAAAACGAATTTATGAGAATATAAGAAATGGTATCTCTGAAAACCAACAAGGATTTGTTAGTAGTTGGTCAACTACCACTAACTTATCTCTCTTCTCGCAGTTTTGTATGAAGGGGATGGTAAAGTTGATGCAGTCTACACAGATTTCTCGAAAGCTTTTGACCGAGTGCAACATGTTATTTTGTTAGAAAAACTGAAAGCTTTTGGATTTAAATCTGATATCTTAAAGTTGTTTGAACAATATCTTACTAATCGAATTCAGTATGTAAAGGTAGGTAACAATTTATCAAAGGAAATTAAAAACTTTTCTGGAGTTCCTCAAGGAAGCCACCTTAGACCTTTATTTTTTGATCTTTTTATAAACGATCTTTCCTTTTGGGTGAAACATTCTGGTAATTTGCTTTTTGCGGACGATTTTAAGATTTTTAGACTTATAAAATCTACCAGCGACTGCGACCTCCTTCAACAAGACATTAATAAAATATCTAAATGGTGTGAAATAAACTGCTTGCATCTAAATATCTCTAAGCGCAAATTTATTTCTTTCACAAGATCTCCTCAACAATTTTCATATAAAATTGATAATATGAAGCTAGAGAAAGTTGACAAAATGAAAGATCTGGGAGTTATATTTGACGAAAAATTAAATTTTAAAAATCATTATGACTACATAGTTGCTAAAGGTAATAAATTATAAGGTTTTTTAAAAAGAAACTCAAAGGATTTTAAGGACCCGCATACATTAAAATCTTTGTATATTAGTTTAGTTAGGTCCAATCTTGAGTACGCTTGTTGTATTTGAAATCCGACTTACGATGTAAGTATTAATAGAATTGAGGCAGTACAACGTAAGTTCACGAGGTATGCCCTAAGAAAGCTAAATTGGGTTGATAATGTTATGCCTTCTTATGAGCAGAGATGCCTTTTCTTAGGTATGACAATATATTATTATGTTAGCGAGAGATGTTTTATGTTCACATATAGATTGTACTGCTCTACTTGCCCTTTATCTAATTTTCGCTCCTTCAAGACACTTAAAAGAAAAAAAATGTTTTTTTATGTGCCACGTTTTTATACAAAATACGGCAAAAGCGATCCAGTTTCCAGCTCCTGTATACTATTTAATTCAGTTTGTGACATAATCGACCTACATTTAATTAGATATTTGTTCAAAAAAGCGTTGATGCTAGTCATATTTTAAAAGTACGATAAAATATTTTAAAAAGTAAGATAAAACTGTTTTGACATAGAATATTTATTCTATCATGATATTTTTGTATATTATGTATATAATTAGCTATATCAAATAGAGTGTGTAAGCTCCATAGAAATAAATCAATACATAAATAAATAAATAAATAGAAACTGAGTTGCAAGAAACTAGCTAGATTGTAGGCGAGAAGGGTGAGATTTTGTTTCTTTCTTTAACACACTCCCAGTTGACGGCAACTCAGTTTCCTTGTGTGAAAGCAGTCAAATGAGAACAACATGCAACACATGGAACACGCCTTGAAAAAATTGGAATTCCAAACATCTGAACGAACCCAAACAAATCAAAATGTCAAAAAAAGTGCGGTACACCATTGTGGACGACCTTTGCTACATAGTGCGCGATTTTAATGGCAGCTTGTGCTACAGCGATGCTTACCCAGACCAGCAACCTGCATTGTGTTAAAGGGGTAAAACATTGTTCTGCCAGCCTCCACAATTGTTCGTTATTCCCTTTCCGCCCTACCATTCTGTTGTGGGGAGTAAGAAACAGATGTCTGGTGTAACACACATTCGTCTTTTAGGACAGATTTTACCTCAGAATTAAAAAAATTCAAGTCCGTTATCCGTACGAATACTTTTAACCTCCATCCCACTTTCTATTTGAACCTTTTTTAAGAAATCTTTTACGCAGTCTTTAACCTCAGTTTTTGATTTAAAAAGTACTTCGACCCGCCACAAGAAGTTTCCTGCATCGGGCCGGAGTGCACGAGTAGGTCGGAGTGCACGAGTTTTCCTACAATTCTGCCCTGCTGTCACTGTTTGGAAACGGTAACATGCGACTTGCCTAGAGCACATGCATCACAAAAAAAAATTCTCACTATCAACGAAGTGAATTTTTCGATCTGTAAGAAACTTGCGTATATAGGTTAGATTTTTGTGGCCAAGCACATTATGCCAGTATGAAATTAGTTGGACAACCATGCCCACAATACCAGTAGAAGGAACTTCAATTTTAAAAACCATTTTAAACAAAGAATAGTGTCGAACTTCCACTGCTAAATGGTAGACCCATTAAAAAACAATTCACATCGATCTTTGTTAGAAATTAGCTTCAAGTTTTTATCTAGAGCAGCGTTCGTAGAAAAAATATTCAAAGTAAGATCTGGCACATATACACTTCATAAATATTTTGGAACCCACTGCTTATTATCAAATGCTAGGATATTAATATCGCCAGAGCCAAGTGCACAAATTGTTTTTCCATCCCCGATCCTGACTAACTGTGGATCATCAATTTTTTTGTAGTTCACCATCCTATCCAGTCTCTTCGAAACGACATGTGGTCACTTGCCAGAACCAGTCACACTTACACTTACAAGGAACCAGTCTTCAACATTAAGAGCAACATTTGCTGAGCCATCAGCTACCATCGTGTACATGAAAGCATCCGTTTGCTCCCCCTTCTGAGCGACACTTGCCCTTCTAGATGGACAATCATTTTTCAAGTGCCCTGGTTCTATACAAACAAATTATTTCCCCGATTTCTTCGTCTTGTTGGTCGCCATCGAGTTTTTCCATTTTGCTGTTGGTCTGCTCACCACCATTGCACTATTATCTGCATTTACCGATATCTGAGAGGATAACCGCTTTTCTTCCATTTTAAGCGGCGCCGTTAGATTTTCAAGAGATTTTTGTTCTGCCTGTGTCGAATCCCACGCTGAATAGAAATGATTTAACTCTGGAGGTAACGTTATCAAGATTTTCGTAATAAGCATAGACGAAGAGATGCTTTCACCAAAATCTTTAAGCTGTTGCACTATTGTCTCAAGCTTCAATATACACGTAGCAATATCCTCAGTTGGATAGTTCTGAAAATTAAAAATTTTTTGCTAGAGCAAGTTTATATTCGTCTGTGCCTTTTGCTCATATACCGTATATATTCCGTATATACCGTGTATATTCCAGCTTTTCCACATCTGATGTGCCGTGCTGTAATATACTTACTTACTTACTTTTGCTGGCGCTCACAGCCCAGGATGGGCTTCGGCCTCAACTAACAAGTCCCTCCAGCCAGATCTGTCCCTAGCTAGCCGCTTCCATTTGCGCTCACCGAGTGCTTTGATGTCGTCATCCACTTGTTTGCGCCACCTGTTACAGGTTCTTCCTCTGCTGCGTACTCCATCGGGGTTGGATTCGAAGACTCGTCGGGCAGGTGCGTTTCTGTCCATACGCTCCACGTGCCACAGCCATCTCAGCGGCTGTATTTTCAGCTTTTCGACCAGGTCAACGTGTTTGTATAGCCCGTATAGCTCGTTGTTGAATCTTCTCCTCCATACTCCTTCGATACAAACCGGACCGAAAATCACACGAAAGAGTCTTCCTCTCAAAGCACCCTAGCAGATTTTTATCCGAATCTTTGACAACTTCGAAGTTATGTCTGTCCATTGTGATATTTTGCCCGAGTCGACGATGTTGAGATTCCTCTCTCGGTGACAGCATATACTTCGTCTTGTCCTCATTAACCGCCAATCCCATTCTAGCAGCCTCCGATTCAGTGCTCTCAAATGCCCCTGCCACAGCTCGCTTCGTTCTGCCGACAATGTCTATGTCATCCGCATACGCAAGCAATTGAACGGACTTTTGATAGATTGTACCGCTGGTGTTGACATGTGCGTTGCATATAATGGCTTCAAGAACGATGTTGAATAGGTTGCATGATAGCGCGTCGTATTGTCTCAATCCTTTCTCAACATCAAAGGAATCGCTGGTGTTCTTTCCAATTTTGACGGAGCAGCAAGATTTTTACATCGTCATCCTGCACAGGCGGACGAGTTTGGCAGGGATGCCGAGACTCGACATGGCTCTGTATAATTCGTCCCTCTTCACGCTATCATACGCGACTTTAAAATCGATAAAAAGGTGGTGTGTATCGATCTGGAATTCCCGGGATTTTTCTTAAATCTGTCGGATTGTGAACATTTGATCCACGGTTGACTTGCCTGGCCTAAAACCACACTGATAGGGGCCGATCAGCTATCAAGATCAGAATATACTTACTTACTTACTTTTGCTGGCGCTCACAGCCCAGGATGGGCTTCGGCCTCAACTAACAAGTCCCTCCAGCCAGATCTGTCCCTAGCTAGCCGCTTCCAGTTGCGCTCACCGAGTGCTTTGATGTCGTCATCCACTTGTTTGCGCCACCTGTTACAGGTTCTTCCTCTGCTGCGTACTCCATCGGGGTTGGATTCGAAGACTCGTCGGGCAGGTGCGTTTCTGTCCATATGCTCCACGTGCCACAGCCATCTCAGCGGCTGTATTTTCAGCTTTTTGACCAGGTCAACGTGTTTGTATAGCCCGTATAGCTCGTCGTTGAATCTTCTCCTCCATACTCCTTCGATACAAACCGGACCGAAAATCACACGAAAGAGTCTTCCTCTCAAAGCACCCTAGCAGATTTTTATCCGAATCTTTGACAACTTCAAAGTTATATCTGTCCATCGTGATATTTTGCCCGAGTCGACGATGTTGAGATTCCTCTCTCGTTGACAGCATATACTTCGTCTTGTCCTCATTAACCGCCAATCCCATTCTAGCAGCCTCCGATTCAGTGCTCTCAAATGCCCCTGCCACAGCTCGCTTCGTTCTGCCGACAATGTCTATGTCATCCGCATACGCAAGCAATTGAACGGACTTTTGATAGATTGTACCGCTGGTGTTGACATGTGCGTTGCATATAATGGCTTCAAGAACGGTGTTGAATAGGTTGCATGATAGCGCGTCGTATTGTCTCAATCCTTTCTCAACATCAAAGGAATCGCTGGTGTTCTTTCCAATTTTGACGGAGCAGCAAGATTTTTACATCGTCATCCTGCACAGGCGGACGAGTTTGGCAGGGATGCCGAGACTCGACATGGCTCTGTATAATTCGTCCCTCTTCACGCTATCATACGCGACTTTAAAATCGATAAAAAGGTGGTGTGTATCGATCTGGAATTCCCGGGATTTTTCTTAAATCTGTCGGATTGTGAACATTTGATCCACGGTTGACTTGCCTGGCCTAAAACCACACTGATAGGGGCCGATCAGCTATCAAGATCAGAATATACTTACTTACTTACTTTTGCTGGCGCTCACAGCCCAGGATGGGCTTCGGCCTCAACTAACAAGTCCCTCCAGCCAGATCTGTCCCTAGCTAGCCGCTTCCAGTTGCGCTCACCGAGTGCTTTGATGTCGTCATCCACTTGTTTGCGCCACCTGTTACAGGTTCTTCCTCTGCTGCGTACTCCATCGGGGTTGGATTCGAAGACTCGTCGGGCAGGTGCGTTTCTGTCTATACGCTCCACGTGCCACAGCCATCTCAGCGGCTGTATTTTCAGCTTTTCGACCAGGTCAACGTGTTTGTATAGCCCGTATAGCTCGTCGTTGAATCTTCTCCTCCATACTCCTTCGATACAAACCGGACCGAAAATCACACGAAAGAGTCTTCCTCTCAAAGCACCCTAGCAGATTTTTATCCGAATCTTTGACAACTTCAAAGTTATATTTGTCCATCGTGATATTTTGCCCGAGTCGACGATGTTGAGATTCCTCTCTCGGTGACAGCATATACTTCGTCTTGTCCTCATTAACCGCCAATTTCATTCTAGCAGCCTCCGATTCAGTGCTCTCAAATGCCCCTGCCACAGCTCGCTTCGTTCTGCCGACAATGTCTATGTCATCCGCATACGCAAGCAATTGAACGGACTTTTGATAGATTGTACCGCTGGTGTTGACATGTGCGTTGCATATAATGGCTTCAAGAACGATGTTGAATAGGTTGCATGATAGCGCGTCGTATTGTCTCAATCCTTTCTCAACATCAAAGGAATCGCTGGTGTTCTTTCCAATTTTGACGGAGCAGCAAGATTTTTACATCGTCATCCTGCACAGGCGGACGAGTTTGGCAGGGATGCCGAGACTCGACATGGCTCTGTATAATTCGTCCCTCTTCACGCTATCATACGCGACTTTAAAATCGATAAAAAGGTGGTGTGTATCGATCTGGAATTCCCGGGATTTTTCTTAAATCTGTCGGATTGTGAACATTTGATCCACGGTTGACTTGCCTGGCCTAAAACCACACTGATAGGGGCCGATCAGCTATCAAGATCAGAATATACTTACTTACTTACTTTTGCTGGCGCTCACAGCCCAGGATGGGCTTCGGCCTCAACTAACAAGTCCCTCCAGCCAGATCTGTCCCTAGCTAGCCGCTTCCAGTTGCGCTCACCGAGTGCTTTGATGTCGTCATCCACTTGTTTGCGCCACCTGTTACAGGTTCTTCCTCTGCTGCGTACTCCATCGGGGTTGGATTCGAAGACTCGTCGGGCAGGTGCGTTTCTGTCCATATGCTCCACGTGCCACAGCCATCTCAGCGGCTGTATTTTCAGCTTTTTGACCAGGTCAACGTGTTTGTATAGCCCGTATAGCTCGTCGTTGAATCTTCTCCTCCATACTCCTTCGATACAAACCGGACCGAAAATCACACGAAAGAGTCTTCCTCTCAAAGCACCCTAGCAGATTTTTATCCGAATCTTTGACAACTTCAAAGTTATATCTGTCCATCGTGATATTTTGCCCGAGTCGACGATGTTGAGATTCCTCTCTCGTTGACAGCATATACTTCGTCTTGTCCTCATTAACCGCCAATCCCATTCTAGCAGCCTCCGATTCAGTGCTCTCAAATGCCCCTGCCACAGCTCGCTTCGTTCTGCCGACAATGTCTATGTCATCCGCATACGCAAGCAATTGAACGGACTTTTGATAGATTGTACCGCTGGTGTTGACATGTGCGTTGCATATAATGGCTTCAAGAACGGTGTTGAATAGGTTGCATGATAGCGCGTCGTATTGTCTCAATCCTTTCTCAACATCAAAGGAATCGCTGGTGTTCTTTCCAATTTTGACGGAGCAGCAAGATTTTTACATCGTCATCCTGCACAGGCGGACGAGTTTGGCAGGGATGCCGAGACTCGACATGGCTCTGTATAATTCGTCCCTCTTCACGCTATCATACGCGACTTTAAAATCGATAAAAAGGTGGTGTGTATCGATCTGGAATTCCCGGGATTTTTCTTAAATCTGTCGGATTGTGAACATTTGATCCACGGTTGACTTGCCTGGCCTAAAACCACACTGATAGGGGCCGATCAGCTATCAAGATCAGAATATACTTACTTACTTACTTTTGCTGGCGCTCACAGCCCAGGATGGGCTTCGGCCTCAACTAACAAGTCCCTCCAGCCAGATCTGTCCCTAGCTAGCCGCTTCCAGTTGCGCTCACCGAGTGCTTTGATGTCGTCATCCACTTGTTTGCGCCACCTGTTACAGGTTCTTCCTCTGCTGCGTACTCCATCGGGGTTGGATTCGAAGACTCGTCGGGCAGGTGCGTTTCTGTCTATACGCTCCACGTGCCACAGCCATCTCAGCGGCTGTATTTTCAGCTTTTCGACCAGGTCAACGTGTTTGTATAGCCCGTATAGCTCGTCGTTGAATCTTCTCCTCCATACTCCTTCGATACAAACCGGACCGAAAATCACACGAAAGAGTCTTCCTCTCAAAGCACCCTAGCAGATTTTTATCCGAATCTTTGACAACTTCAAAGTTATATTTGTCCATCGTGATATTTTGCCCGAGTCGACGATGTTGAGATTCCTCTCTCGGTGACAGCATATACTTCGTCTTGTCCTCATTAACCGCCAATTTCATTCTAGCAGCCTCCGATTCAGTGCTCTCAAATGCCCCTGCCACAGCTCGCTTCGTTCTGCCGACAATGTCTATGTCATCCGCATACGCAAGCAATTGAACGGACTTTTGATAGATTGTACCGCTGGTGTTGACATGTGCGTTGCATATAATGGCTTCAAGAACGATGTTGAATAGGTTGCATGATAGCGCGTCGTATTGTCTCAATCCTTTCTCAACATCAAAGGAATCGCTGGTGTTCTTTCCAATTTTGACGGAGCAGCAAGATTTTTACATCGTCATCCTGCACAGGCGGACGAGTTTGGCAGGGATGCCGAGACTCGACATGGCTCTGTATAATTCGTCCCTCTTCACGCTATCATACGCGACTTTAAAATCGATAAAAAAGTGGTGTGTATCGATCTGGAATTCCCGGGATTTTTCTTAAATCTGTCGGATTGTGAACATTTGATCCACGGTTGACTTGCCTGGCCTAAAACCACACTGATAGGGGCCGATCAGATCGTTGACAAAATGTTTTAAACGGTCACACAGGATAGCCGACTAGATTTTATAAGCGACGTTTAGGAGACTAATTCCTCTGTAGTTGGTACATTTAAGAACATCTCCCTTTTTATGGATGGGGCACCCTATACCGAGGTTCCGATCATCGGGCATACTATCATCCGACCAAATTTTGCAGATGAGCTGGTATAAGCTCCTAGCCAATTCATCTCCCGCTGATTTAAATAGTTCGGCTTGTAAGCCATCCGCACCAGCAGCCTTGTACGACTTGAGTTTGGATATCGCCAGCCGCACTTCGATTAGGTCGGGTGGACGGAACTCTTGGCCATCATCGTCCAAGTTGAATGGAGCGTTCTGCCTATTAGCGGCATCTTGGCTGTCTTCGCCATTAAGCAGTCTCTAGAAGTTCTTCCCCCCGCTACAACCCCCAATAGACACTACCTCGTGATCTCTCTTTTTCCTCCTTAGAAGTCGGCGTTCCTCTTTTCGTTTCAGCCCGTAGAGCTCCCGGGCTACTCTCTCAGCAGCTCTTGTTCGAGTCTGCAGCATTGCCTGGTAGACCTCGTCCTAAGTTGCATGCGCTAGCCAGCACTCTTCATCGAACCAGGGGTTTCGTTGTATTTGCCTAGTGAAACCCAGCACATCAGAGGCGTTTCCACTGGTCCTCTGCACTTGGTGGTGGTCTGCAAAAGCCCCTCGGAACGTTCGGACGTCCAAGATACTGGAGGCATGTCTCGCCTTAGATGATGACATTTCGCCCCGCCGCAAAGTCTACCAGCCTGTGTCCGTTGCCAGAAGTTTCGTCGTGTAGGCTGTGTCCTCCGACTATCGAACCAAAGATGCCCTCCTTTCCGAATCTTGCGTTGGAGTCACCAAGAATGATCTTCACGTCATACTTCGGGCACATATCATACGTTGTCTCCAAGAGATCGTAGAATGCTTCTTTGGTTGAGTCCTCTCTCCTTTCATGGGGGGCGTGAACACAGAACAGCGTAATGTTCTTAAATTTGCCTTTGATACGGATTGTGACCAGGCGCTCGCTTACACATCGGAAGCCCAAGACTTCTTGCCTAAGTCTTCCCCTTATCACAAAACCACAACCAAAGAGCCGCTGACCCTGTTCCTTCAAGCACCCGCCGTAGTAGATAGCACACGATTTCAGTCTCCGTATGCCCTCTACATCCCATCGCACTTCCTGGATGGCTCTTAAGTCAGCCTTTAGCCTGTCCACTGTTCTCCACTAATTGTTCGGCTGCACGTGTTCTGAATAAGGACAGGACGTTCCACGTGCAGATCCGAAATTCATTGTCCTTGTTTCGTTTGCTGGGGTCATCAACTTTAAAATCATCCATATCCGAGGCTTGTTGTTGTTTCGGAACAACCTTTTTTTACGTGGTAGGGAAGTTACCCCGACGCACAACCCCCGACCCGGAGGACCAGACCCTTCGTGTAACTCCAAGGGTAGGGAGCCGGATAAAACGCTCCTTATTGGCCTGAGCTACAAATATGTCGTAGTGGCCCATATAAGGTGTTCACTAAGTAGTTCAACCTAACTAGAACTCTAGACGCCACCGTTGATTCATCTGGAGAATTCGTCCGCTGCCGCCACGATGAAAGGAGAAGTGCATTAGTGGGAACACTCCTCCCCCTCTCTCGTTGGCTGTCCCCAACAGCTTTCCACGGGGATTTAAATCCCATCTCCAGCTGAGGTACTAGACACCCGATGTTCACCACTAGGAGGTGAGAGTTGTAGGAGTTGGTAGACAGAGGTGGGTTTTGAGAAAAACCTGTGGACGCTTGTGTCCTCTTGAATGCACATAACTACCCTTTTGAACTGCTGTAATATAATATATGTAAAAGAGGCGTTGGTCCAACACTCATGACAATAATTTTCTGTGCCTTCTTGTCCAATTTTTCCCATGCTGGTACCTTCGCCGCAGCATCTGGTCTATGGACTTCCCCGCTTACAACGTCAAACAAATCACTCGCACTGAGCTTGACTTTGATTTGGAACTTCCAAATACTCCACTGTTCTGCGCTCATGAGCTTCTCCATCTTCAGAGAATCACTTCCCTCCATGTTTGTAGGCAAAATAAAATTAAAACCCACAAAATATGTACATATATTAAATGCGCTACCGAAAATTACCCTTTTTTATGCAAAAGAAACCCAATCTTTTATTCGCATGCAAACTATTAAACTAATTTTCGAGCTTTATCATTTACCATGTGACCAAATTTATAATTATCTTATTTAGTGGACTTGGGTCTGGGCCCATAAACTTTTTAAATGAAACAAGTTACCTCGGTAAGATTCAGATTACAAGTGAACGATTTAATAAAAGAAAAGAGAAAAGTATGTAAGTATGTAAGTACATATGCAATTTGTTTCAATAAATGACATCAATGCAAATTGCATATGTATGTTAGTATATAAAAAAAATCTAAGAGTGTACAGCGAGTCAAAAGCGCAGCGCTGCACGATATCTCTATTTCTAAATTTGCTGCGCAGCATCATTGCAGCCACAACGGCAAAGAAAAAATCTTATATAATTGGTATTTGGCATTACTCATATTGACATCCACTGCCATTCTTTCAAAAAAATTGTTTGTGTTGGTGATTTTTTTTAAAGAATACATGAAGCCGGCGTTGCTATCCTACCATCATCCAACGAAGAAAATCTCGTTCCAACACTATGGTGTCACATAGGCAACGCTGTGCTTTCATGTATTTGTTTGACATAACTATGCATCATGAATATCAGAAACTATGCTTATGTGTTTCGTGTGCAGTTCTGCATGCATAGATGCGTGCAGACTGGGTGCACATCTGTTTTAGTCATAATTTAATTCTTTTTATGAATGATGAACAAATCTTAACAGTAGGCTTTTTTTATTGGTAAGTGTATACGCAGCGCAGCAAAATTTTACACTGTAAACAACAACAAAGGAAAAGTGCGGATACTACATAACGTGTTATTACTTTGTTTTGTAATGTTTAAAAAATAGCTAATATTTCTTAAACATAATGCGGGGCAAAAACACTTTTGAACTTTTTAAATTTAAAAATTTTTTTTCAGAGAACAGCTATGTTTGACAAATTTCCCACAGAATTCTTGTGTCAAATTTAAAATTCTCCACAACTCTTATATCAAAATTTAGCTATGATTTTAATGTTGCCGGGACATTTACCCTTTTAGTACGAAACTTTTTTTTATTTTTTATTTTAACACATTAAAAATGTATTTAAAATTGTTTGAATATGTCAATTGTATAGTAAATTTTATCCTCTACAGAAAGGTTTTCAGAATTTTCTCGAAATTTAGCTTGGTTTTCAAGTTATATGCAAAAATCCAAAAGGGTTTTGAGTACTACCTATCCTCAAAATTGCACCCTCTCGCTTAAAAACGCTCCGTGGTTTTTTTCATTTTCAATGAGCCATTGAATGAGTTTTGCAATTAAAACCATGGAACGTCTAAGTTCCATTCTATAAGACATAGTCAATAGGCTATTAGTGGCTTCCTGTAATATATGACATATAATTTCATCACGCTCTAGCCGGTGCATTTTCTCGCCAATTTAAGTAATGATGGTGTCAAACTTGTAGAGAATTTAATGTTGTTTAAGCAGAAGCCTAGGTTTTTTACAATTATAGGCATGGTTTTTGAGTTACAATCACAAATCTACCGAGAGAACTGTGTTTTCCAAAAAGCACGAAATTTTGGTCTTTTTCACCATACTTTAAGGGCCAAACCGCTAATTATATTTTCTGTAAAGTGTAGAAAGTAGTTTTGTGCAAAAAGTGTATATTTTGTGGACTTTTTGGTAAAAAAAACTGAAAAAACGTCAAAATTTTTGAATTTTTTTTTTCGATTTTGTTGAAATTCGAATTCATCGACCCCTAAAACATTAAAGACGAGTGAGAAAAAAACTTCTATATTTTTTTCCTGACAAAAACACCATTTGACTTGACTATATTACCTTTATTTGATTATTTCAACATTATTATTTTATACAAGTATTTTAAAGGCGGTGACTATGTCAACGTCTTGTGAAAAGTTCTTCTTTCTTTCTGCAAAGCGCAAAATTATTGATTTTTTTTTAATATGAAAAGGTTGTTAATATTTTAAGAAAAATGTTTTTTTTTTTAATAGTATCCTTTTTTGGAATAATAATCTGCCAAGACCTTTAAATGAAATCGCATCAGCAATCATCGTCCACGCCATCAAAATTTTGTACCAAGCAACCAACCAACCAACAACAATAAGTGTTCTGTAGTGTAATTTCAGCTGTATTCGCTTGTTTGTGTACGTTCACGCAATCGTTCTTCCCACAACAACTGTTCTACCTTACGGCATTAGAAGAAAACGAACTACAAAATACATTCTTAAAGCCATAAAAGTTTTATCATGCCTTACCCAACGACTCTATTGGAAATATTTGAGGCAATAAATTGCCCAAAGAGAAAAAACGTCAATATTTAATGACTCGATGATAGAAAGCAATAAAAATAAAACTAAATAATGTAAGCGGAGCATAAGATAAAGTCCATGTATTGGTAGGTCAATGATTGGCAGAATTCAAATATTGCTAATGAATCCGCTGGCGCTGAACAAATTCTCTCAATGAAATTCACGAACCATTTTTAAAAAATAACGAAGGAAATCCACCAACCATTAAATTTCGATAAGTTTTTTTAATTTCCGGTATGATTTTCTTGGCATGAGATTTGTCTTCTGGAATGAAGTGTCTCGGGACCAGAGGAGCCGGGGGACAAACCGAGCGGGTCAAAGGTAGTTGGTCCCAAGCGTCTTGGGTCGGAGTGGGTTGACACCCATTCCGTTACGAAACATATTTAAAGTCCTATCATTACTTTCACGAACGGCTAATGAGACTGCCATTTCTATCTTATTTGATATACCTACTCTCCTCAGTGACCCTTCTAATGAAATCAGAATTGGTCTCATATGGTTGACGCTCATGAGCACCACTCCAGTTCATTCGATGAGAGTTACGTTCGAATAACTCTGAATCCTCCGTAGTAACTCTCCCAACGAAATCCGTGTTGGACTCAAATGGTTGATTGATTTGACAATCATAATGTAGCCCTACATTGTGAATTTCGCTCAAGAGCTTCCATATCTGCGCCGACTGGCAATTCAATTTGGATCATTCGGATTTGGTTGAGGATATCATAATTCTCATAATGACCGTGTAGGTAGGTAGTAGGGCGACGAAGTAAGGCTTCCCTCACTGACTCGCTTTGTATTCTAATCCTTGGCTGGTTTGCACCAGCCATACTGTGAGCACCTTGGGCGTCTTCTCCTAATGGCCTACTTAACGCATCCCCATTTAATGTTGACATCGCATCAGGGTTTTCCCCAGGTACAGATACCCTGTCTTCCAACTGATCTGTAATATTCCTAAGAGGATATCTAATAAAAGGTCTAGGCAAAGTCTTTTAACCTACCATGACTTTCTTTCCTTATCTCCCTTTTATTTAATTTATTTATCGCTAATATATAATTTTTTTTTCTTTGTATTTTACTTTAGTAAAAATAAATTCAAAAATTATTAAAAAAAACTAAAAATCACAAAAAAAAAAAAAAGTTATAGCTTGTACATCAAAAAAAGAATATGTGGATGAAAATTAAATGAATTAGAAAAAAAAATAAATTAATAATATATTTGATGATAAGATAAAGAATAATAAGATAAAAATAACACAAAATAAAATATTGTTTTTTTCAAAACTATATAAACAAAAACTTCTTTCCACTAGTGTAAATTTTTGTAAGGTATACAAAAATTACGCAGTAAAAATAAATAAAAAGAAAAGAATTAAGTATTAAAATTCAAAAAGTTTTTCTTTCGGTGAAAAGCACTGATTTTATCTTAATATTAAAATAGAAAAATAAGATTTTAAATTTAAAATAAAATTATTCGAAATTGAGGTTATAACAAAAATTAATAAGATTACATAAGTAGGAATAATCAAATCTATTGATTCAAAAGGAAATTCAAACAATCAATGAAAAAAAGCTTAATAGCCAAGGAAACAAAAACATGGCTCCATACAAGCTTCTTAATGTTGGTAATAGCTTTGATACTTTGAAATATCCCCGACCGTAGCTGTTGAGGAAAAAAAAGTAACGGGATTAAAGTGTGACCTTTTTTTGAATTTTTGGAAATTTTAAGTTTCATTAAAATGTCTATAACTTTGGGTATAATTAATTTAGAAACCAGATTGGTACGCCAAATGATTGATAATTCTCTTTTAGATAGATAGATAGATAGATAGATAGATAGAATGATAGATATAAAGATGGATATTTTGTTTATTTGCCAAATTTAAGTTTACAAAAAGTATTATTCATTTATTTTAAGACATGACTAACAAAATGTATGAAGTATTTTAGGTGGTATGTTAAAAAGATTCTTCAATGATAGCTCTCCTATATTTCGTTGCTTGTTGACAAAAGTTGTGCAATTTATTCCAGTCAGCGCCATTTAAAATCATTTTCATATCTGGTTCCTTCAATTCTAGTTTCCCAAAAAAAATAATCCTGAACTCCTTTAAGACAGGACGTCTTCCCAGGAAGTGATAAATGTTTTCCCTTGTACGCAGATTACAAATAGTACATAAGATTGGCAAATCTTCTCTGAGGGGTATAAAGTAAAGATCCATAATTTCTCCTCTGGCCTTAAAAACAGTGGATATTGTGTCGTTTGAGTTTTTTCATTAAAATAGTTGTTTTCGCAAAGATTATGGTTTAAGCTAGTAAATATTTCCCGATGGGTTGAACCTTGTGCTTTCCGCTTGTATTTTTTCATACACCGCTATAATTAAGCAATCGAACTCTTCCTTGCATTGGTGAATATTATCCATAAAAAAATAAATAAATCGGGTGGCACAACGGCTCATGAAGAACCAGGGCCTAGTGACTAACAACTCGCAACCATTCCTGTGTGCGCCTTTCGACAGGAATGGAAGGGACCTACAATTTTATGCCGAATCCGAACGGCTAGACGAGAAGCACTTATTCGTGACAAGTGATACTCTTGGAAGATTTGTCAATTCCTCGCAAGAGGCAGTAGCCCTGAAAAAAAACTTTTTAGTTTTAAGGTGGACGAGGCTGGGAAGCGAACCCAGACCTCCAGCGTGACAGTTGAACGCACTAACCATTACGCTACGGGCTACTTAGATTATCCATAGTAACAGTGGCGATTCCTACTTACTTACTTACTAATAAATAATAGGTATAAATTAAAAGTTTAAAAATTTATCGATACATAAATTCGCTTCTTCGTTCGACGAAAAGAAAATTTTCGCCGACATTGTTGTGGTCAAAGTAGGACACTTAAGTTGGTACTGATTTTTGTACAAGTACTTTGAACCCTTAGCTATCATAAAATATATGTTAAAATTCTAAATGGGCTTAAGGTCTATATTTGTATCTAAGTATCTAAATCATACGACGGCGAAGTTTCAAACGTGGTTACGTTTTTCTTCACGTCTCTAAAACATATTTATTAATATTTTATAGCTTCAATTTAAAAAAATTATAGAATACTAGCTGACCCGGCGACCTTCGTTTCGCCTTAATTCATTTATGTAAAGAAAATAATAATTCCGAGCATGATATACAATGATGTTTCATGTAATTCCGTCGATTGAAATTCTTTATTATAAAGGTTTATTAAATACAATAAAAAAAACTAAATTAACAATGTCATCAAAATCGTGGCTTGAATATAAGATTTGATTTGATGCACTTCAAAATCAAACGTGTTCCGTTACAAATTTTTGGGGCATTGAGGTTGCGCAGCAAAATTTTAACTTAGCCGACTTTCAATTTTAAATTGTGTGGTGAAAAGCTCGGAACATCCAAAGAATTCAAAAATTCCGTGGGATAGTTGGTGGCTTCGTTTTCATCCATCACGGAGTCCACGGATTTGAATAAATTAACTCACCAACGATTTGATTTTGAGTGACGAAATTCAAATGATCGACATTCTTGTTTTTCGCAACCAAAATCGCGCGTGAACTCAGCCAATCATGGTTAACATAATTTTGAGTGAAATTCGGAAAAACATTCGCGATGAGCTCTTCCGGCGTTGTTGTAGAGTAGAGAAAATTCGGTGGAAATTCAATAAGTCCGATGACTAAGTCCACTGGTATCACGCCATTGCCCATCGCCAATAAATTGACTGGAGAAATCTGCAGCGAACTGGTAATTTCGTAAAGCGAATCGCATGTTTGATTTCAATTGCAATTTCTCCACGTATTGCATGCAATAAAGCCGATACTCTCAGGCCCTTCCTGGGGCCAATACGAATTTATCAAGCCCTAAATCGTCAAAATCAAAGTAACTGTTCTCGAGTTATGCACTATAAACCGGATGTTCCCGGATGTTCAATTTTTTTGGAAATTTTAGTGGATTTTCTTTCAATTTACTATGCCCTTCCTTGAACTTATACGAATTTATCAAGCCCTAAATCGTAAAAATCGAAGTAACCGTTCTCGAGTTATGCATTTAAAACTGGATGTTTCCTGTTGTCCAATTTTCCTGGAAATTTTCCGGGATTTTCCCCCAGTGTGCTTTGTTGTCCTTCGTGAGCCAATAAGAATCCATCAAGTCCCTTATCGAGAAAATCGAAGACACCGTTCTCGAGATATACATACAAAAAGAGGATGATCCCTAATTTTTCGGGATTTTTCTACAGTGTCCTATGTCCTTCCTTGGATCAATACGAATTCATCAAACCTAAAATCGTGAAAATCGAACGACCCGTTCTCGAGTTATGCGCACACACACGGACGACATTTGTCTTTTATATATTTAGATGTACTTACAAATGTTTTTCTTATAAAAATAATATCAAGGTTTAATCCGCCTTTGGTTGTATTTTGGTTTTTGAATGCAATTATTATTCTTTTCAATATTAAGAAATGTCTTGAAAAAGACGTTTTTTTAAATCAATTTATTAAATCAAATTATTATATTTTGAATAGTAATTCAAAATATTTTAAATAATTCTAACCTACAAAACAAGTTGAATACAAATTCTTAGTTTTAGTTTATTGCCTTTCAATTAGTTGAACATATACCTATGCTGCTAAGTCACGAAGAAGGAATAATTATTATCATAAGATATAGTTATAATATTTATATCTTTTTTTAAGCAACTTTGGTACTGAATTTAAAAGTTCTGAAAATTGTTCACTTGGATTAAAAAAAGATGTAAATATTATAACTATATTTTATGATAGTTAAGGGTTCTAAGTACGTGTACAAAAATCAGTGCCAACTTAAGTGTCTTACTTTGACCACAGCAATGATGTAAACATTGCGTGTTGCACTTAGTTAACATTAGTATTCTTTGCCAAAACTATTTGACCGATTTGGATCAAATTTTCAAATTTCGTCTTGTAATACTCAAAAACATTTGATTCCAAATTTTTAGCAGAATTGGACAATTTTTTGAGTGCTTCAAACTTACTTATTTTTTCAGATTTTTTTTTTATTCATGGATAGATAGAAACACAAATATAACATGCGTTTAAAATTGATGTTTTTTTGTAGAAAATTTTATAACAAACAAGTTTGTAGTGGACGGTTTTTACCGAATTTGCATATTTCCAAAGTTATAAAGGAAATTGTCGGAAAAAATTAGGTGATTTTAACGTTTTTTTTCACTGTTGCATTTTTCCTGCAGCGAGCACAGGTTTTTCGAACAACAACAACATATCAAAAATACAGAACTACATCGCGCTTTGCGAATTAGGCACTTTTTTTGTAATTATTGACTGCTAAAAGAACTCAATCTCAATGTTTACTCATATCAATCAAAGAACACTAATAACAAAACAATAAGCACACGCATTCATCCTTCCTACCGCATTTTCGTAGAAACATATACGAAAGTAAAAAAAGATAATGACAAGAAACGTACCCAAAATGTAGGTACCTGGAGCTGCTTGCATATGTAGCGTGCTTTATCGCATCATACTTACGCTTACGCTTTCATTTATTTAGCTGGGCTTTGCTTAGGACATGTGTAGTAAAACGCTCTGGTATTCTAGATTGTTTTGTATTTGTGTTTGTATTTGTAATTTGTATAGATATTATTAAAAATTGTGTGAAATTGTGCAGCGCAGATGTTGCAAGCTAAAATGTTTCAAGGGAGACTTGTGTATGAGAGTTTTGTGTTGTGTGTCTGCAGGAAGGAAAACATAATTTTAAGAGAACAATGTGGGTAGGTTAGGTATGTACCTTTTTTTTATTATTATATCAATGCTCTATGCAGAGAATTTGGTTTTGGTATCGCATATTGTAACGCTGAGGCAGATAGGAAGATGGGAGTTTTGTGTTGTGTGAAGGAAAATATGCTTTGAAAATAGGTAGGTAGGTGGGTAGTTTTTAGTATTTATGGTATTGATTATTGCAAGAAATCATTATCATTATTTCAACATTGCCATTTGTTACTTTTTGAAAATAAAAAGTGTATCATATAATTGATTCATTTAAATTCTTGGTTTAGCGGCGATAAACCTGCTTACTCAGAGGAATCGCCACTGCATAGTAATCCTTAAAGTGTGACCAGAGAACTCTGCGAGTTCTTTCCATTTTTCTTCTCTATCACATAACTTGCTTTTCGTTTGGTCAACCTTTCTCCATCCAGTACCATAGTTTTCGCAATGAAGTTTATATAAAGTCGTAATGTTTTTATGAATAGCGGTGTTTCAACAAATAGCATATGGTTTGGTGAAGTCTGTGGGAGCTTAAAAATTCGCTTTAAGATAAATCGGAGCAGTTTTTCTACTGTACGTATGATTTATATCCCCGTACTTGAGCTCTATATAGCTTTATTGATCTTGAAAGTGCCTGCAATAATTGGTATTTGATTCTCATTGACATATTTTTATCTTCCAGACAGTTTTTCCATGCCGCACTTATAGCTGATTTAGATGAAGATAGCTTCTCCTGGAAGTGTTGCTCCATGTTCGTGTTGCAGCAGATATTTATTCCTAAGTGCTTATATGACTTTACTCTTTCCGATTCCTGTCCATCAAAGAACCACTTCTCATTCCTGGCGTAGCGGCCTCCTCTTTTTCTAAACACCAACGTTTTGGATTTATTTATGTTTACCTTCAGCCTCCACTTATCACAGTATTTTTTTTCAGCTGATTAATCATTCGCTGTAAACGTCCACATAAGGAGCACCAAATTATCTACATACATCAGAACTTTAACAAGGATTCCCCCTTGCGGACTTAAATTGCAGCCTGGTCTCACACTTGTAACCGTTTCAAACAAATTTGACAGTTGGCTTCCGTCCCAAACAGCAGAAGTCGTTCACAATTTATAAAAAAGTGCGCTTCTGTACACCGTATCAAATGCAGCTTTAAGGTGAACAAAAAACGCACTGAGCTTTCTCTGTTCTTTAACGAAGGTCTGCGCTATAGTATTTAAAATGAATATTTGATCTATAGTTGAGTAGTTCTCACAGAATCCTGCCTGGAATTCGCTTAACGATCTGTTTTGTGAAGTCCAACTCTTAAAACGATTAGCTATAACCCCCATTAATATTTTTAGCGCTGAGTTTAAAAATGAAGTGCCTCTATAATTATCAGCCTGATTAGGGTATCCCTTTTTAAGGATTGGAAAGATTACGCTCTGCTGGAAGCTCACAGGGACGTCTCCAGTTGCAAATTTGTAGAATTCAATAGGAATACCGTCGGTTCCCGGTGCTTTGCGGTCCTTACTTTTTACTAACCAGCCTCTTACTTCTCCTTGAGAGCTGGTTTTATCCTAAATCCAAATTAGTACATCTGGTCTTGCATACTGAAAACGAGGCTGGTGTATAGAATCGAGAGGATTCAGCATATTACTGAAATATATTTTTAGCTGCGCTGCATTGATATTAAGTTCAATTTTAAATTTTCTTCCATTTTTTTACTAAGCATTATCCACAGAGTTGCCGAGTCCTTGCATTGCGAAATTTCTGTTGCTGTGATTCTTTGAAACTCTGTTTTCTTGATTTGGAAGGTGTTTTTGAATTCATTTTTTACATTTAAATACGTAAGCTTGTAGTTGAGTTCATCGTATTTACGGTAGAGTTCTAAAAGAGAAAATGATTTCCTTCTCCGCTTTTTACATTCATAATCAATATTGTTTATAATATTGTTTATTTTGTTTTTTTTTTTTTGCATACATGTAATGACGTACGGTTTTTATTAGACGCATTATGTCTTCAATATTTCCATCCGCGTTCATTATTCGATCTGACTACTCATAATTGAGCGATATTTATTTGCTTCTTTGTGATTCCATTTGTATTTCGGTAGAAGATTAATCGCTGTTTTTATTAAATAATAAAATATAATACAAAATATATACGGTAAAATCTTTTTAAAAATACACCAAAATTCAATTTTTGTGGAAAAAAAAGTCGTATTGGAGGTTGGTTTAGTTTTGTTTAATAGTAACTTAATAAAAAAAAATCCAGTTTTAAACATTGAATTGTGCAGAAAACTTCATTTTTAGCATTACATACAAAAATTGTTTAACTGTGTTTGAGAAGACTTTAATTGTACCTATAGACATGCAAAATTCCTATAGACATGCAAAATTCCTATAGACATGCCTCCATACAAAATACTAAATTTCTGTATTAGCTTTGATACTTATGTATATTGTATATAATATACCATTATATTGACTTTTCAGAAATATTCCCACCTGTGGGTGTTGAGGAAAAAATAATTTTAATTTTTGGGAATTTTGGCTTAATTAAAATGGCTATATCTTTGGATATTATTGATGTAGTAATAAGTTTGATACATCAAATGTTTAAAAAATCAATTATTTAGGGGGAATGAGACGTCATACTCGTCTGTATACATAGGTACCTCTATGCAGAAGGTTAAAAATCGTCTCAGGTCATAAATCTGACTCGGACTTGAATAATTTCATATGCGTAGAACCATATTTGTCTCGTGTGTTGTGTTGCAGTGTGGCGCATAAAATATATGGAATGAAAGCGTCACACGACTCCACAACAAAACAAACGACAAAGATGTGGATCAGGCTTAACTAAATTTCAGATAGAAAAAGTACTGCCAGCTCAAATTACTATTTTGTTATCAATAGTTTGTATGAAAAAGTCAAAATATCTGAGCCAACGAATAGAGGGGTTCACACTCATGGACAAGTCGATCGACCTGAGTCGTGTTGCTAGCTTTCTCATTCGACGACCGCCTCATCAACTTCATTGTTAAAAAAAATTTCAAAAAGCAAAAGCGGCGTAGATTTATCTTTTTGTATCAATCTCAGCGAAGGAAATTCATATTTTCTCCCTTCCCTTTGTGATTTTACTTCTATTTCAACCCATTATCTATGAATCTCACATAAAAATTAAAAAGAAATACTAAAATTCAAATTTTCAGACATATCGGTTTTTCAACCAGTGTTCACATTAGCTACAGCGGTCGTTCGACCTAGCAAAATATCAAAAAATTTAAAAAGCTTCCGACAGTCGTTCAACTTTTGTTCACATTACAAATTTTGTGAAGATTCGACACGAGTTGATGAACTTGTCGATGAGTATGAACCCCCCTTAAAACTTCCGACAGTGGTTCAACTTGTGTTCACATTACAAATGAAAATATTTTTTATTAACAAAAAAAAAAATGAACGACCATTAAAATTGAGTTTTTTCACATTTTTTTTTTTGTTAAAAACGATTGGAATAATTTTCTATACAAGATTTTTTTTTCTTTGAATGAATTTTGTTTTAATTTTGCATGCTTTCCAAAAGCTGAAAGGTTAGTGATGGCGATTTCTGTGTTTCGTGATAGTCCTGGTAATTTTTGCTTCGATGACTTTGCTAAGTTCGGATGTCGTTTTTTTCAACAATTTTATCTGAACCAGCAAAAAAACACATGATTTCGAAATTGGAAAATGGATCTCCAACTCGCCAACAGTTGTCAAAGAACTAGGTGAAATCGGAAAAAGCCATAATCTTAACATGGTACTCGAATTCGAAACAGATAAGGTCTTGGGTATGTGGTGATGCACCTCCACAGACTGCTTTAATTACGTGGTCACCAGAAACGAAACCAATAAGATGATTTTACAAGGCACACAGAAGCCAACGAAGACGCAAGTCTTGCGTGTTCTCATGATGATCGCACGACGCACTCGGATTGATTGCCCACTTTTTGGTTTTCCTCAAGATACTACTGCAAGACATCTGAAGAGGTTCGATTGGTTGGGACGACCAGATAGATGAAGAGCAATTTGAACGTTGGTGTCAGTGGACACAAATGCTGGATGTCATCGAAAACTAACCATTCCAAGATGTTATCTAACTCAGATTAAATTTGACCAAGAGGCTAAAATCGAGCTACATGTCTTCGTGGATTCCAGCAGCAGTGCATATGCGTCCTGGCATATTGCCGATGTACCCGAGGAGACCATGTTGAATGCCGACTAGCGAGTGCTAAGAAACGATTAGCTCCTTTAAAACTAATTTAAATTCCACGACTGGAATTAGAGGCGGCAAAACTTGGAGTCCGTCTGGCCAATTCCATAATAAAAGAACACTCAGTCATCATTTCTAGAATGGTGCTTTGGTAAGACTCTAAAACAATGCTGAGTTGGATTCGCGCCGACCACCGTAAATATCGGCAATTCGTGGCTTTCTGAGTCACCAAAATTTTGGCATCAACTAAAGTTGAAGAATGGAAATATGTGCCAACTAAACTCAACGTGACAGACGAGGGGACAAAGTGGACAAAAAAACAACCCTCATTCGTATCGATGATGGCGATGGTATACGGGGCTATGCTTTTTATTACTTCCTGAAACCGAATGGCCAACATGTACTCCAGCTATCCCTACAACAGAGCAAGAAATCAAACCACATCTCTTCATAAATTACTTCGAATTGAAAATCATAATCGATGTAACCCGCTTTTCGAAGTGGATGCGACTCTTGAGGAGTACAGCACTTGTATTTCGATTCATCCACAATCAGGTGAGTTAACAAAAGAAGAATATCAAAATGCGGAGGCCTATCTGTTTCGCGAAGATCAACTCGATGTCTTTGCCATCAAGGTTTTGATGCTGACAAAACCAAAACTCAAACACCTGAGGATCGTGGACAAGAAAAGTGACATCTACAAACTTTCCCCATATCATGAGTACTTCGTTCTTATGGACGGATCGATGCTGTTGCACAAGTGGACCGCGATTTTAAGCGGCCAATTATACTTCCAAGAGGGCACCCTATTACAAACCATATAATCCGGTATACGCATGAACAATTCCATCATTAGCATAATGAAACAGTCGTCAATGAAATATGACAGAGGTTCAGAGGATCCCTAACATTAGAATTGCGGTAAAAAAGAACTTAAACATTGCCAGTATTGTAAAATTCAACGTGCCGCTCAACAACCGCCTATGGTGGGCAAACTTCCACCTGCCAGACTTGCAACTGATTAGATTAGATTAGATTAGATTAGATTAGATTAGATTAGATTAGATTAGATTAGATTAGATTATATTAGATTAGATTAGATTAGATTAGATTAGATTAGATTAGATTAGATTAGATTAGATTAGATTAGATTAGATTAGATTAGATTAGATTAGATTAGATTAGATTAGATTAGATTAGATTAGATTAGATTAGATTAGATTAGATTAGATTAGATTAGATTAGATTAGATTAGATTAGATTAGATTAGATTAGATTAGATTAGATTAGATTAGATTAGATTAGATTAGATTAGATTAGATTAGATTAGATTAGATTAGATTAGATTAGATTAGATTAGATTAGATTAGATTAGATTAGATTAGATTAGATTAGATTAGATTAGATTAGATTAGATTAGATTAGATTAGATTAGATTAGATTAGATTAGATTAGATTAGATTAGATTAGATTAGATTAGATTAGATTAGATTAGATTAGATTAGATTAGATTAGATTAGATTAGATTAGATTAGATTAGATTAGATTAGATTAGATTAGATTAGATTAGATTAGATTAGATTAGATTAGATTAGATTAGATTAGATTAGATTAGATTAGATTAGATTAGATTAGATTACATTACATTAGATTAGATTAGATTAGATTAGATTAGATTAGATTAGATTAGATTAGATTAGATTAGATTAGATTAGATTAGATTAGATTAGATTAGATAAGATTAGATTAAATTAGATTAGATTAGATTAGATTAGATTATATCAGATTAGATTAGATTAGATTAGATTAGATTAGATTAGATTAGATTAGATTAGATTAGATTAGATTAGATTAGATTAGATTAGATTAGATTAGATTAGATAAGATTAGATTAGATTAGATTAGATTAGATTAGATTAGATTAGATTAGATTAGATGAGATTAGATTAGATTAGATTAGATTAGATTAGATTAGATTAGATTAGATTAGATTAGGTTAGATTAGATTAGATTAGATTAGATTAGATTAGATTAGATTAGATTAGATTAGATTAGATTAGATTAGATTAGATTAGAATAGATTAGATTAGATTAGATTAGATTAGATTAGATTAGATTAGATTAGATTAGACTAGATTAGATTAGATAAGATTAGATTAGATTAGATTAGATTAGATTAGATTAAATTAGATTAGATAAGATAAGATAAGATGAGATTAGATTAGATTAGTTTAGATTAGATTAGATAAGATTAGATTAGATTAGATTAGATTAGATTAGATTAGATTAGATTAGATTAGATTAGATTAGATTAGATTAGATTAGATTAGATTAAATTAGATTAGATTAGATTTTATTAGATTAGATTAGATTAGATTAAATTAGATTAGATTAGATTAGATTAGATTAGATTAGATTAGATTAGATTAGATTAGATTAGATTATATTAGATTAGATTAGATTAGATTAGATAAGATTAGATTAGATTTGATTTGATTTGATTTGATTTGATTTGATTAGATTAGATTAGATTATATATTAGATTAGATTAGATTAGATTAGATTAGATTAGATTAGATTAGATTAGATTAGATTAGATTAGATTAGATTAGATTAGATTAGATTAGATTAGATTAGATTAGATTAGATTAGATTAGATTAGATTAGATTAGATTAGATTAGATTAGATTAGATTAGATTAGATTAGATTAGATTAGATTAGATAAGATTAGATTAGATTAGATTTGATTAGATTTGATTAGATTTGATTAGATTAGATTAGATTAGATTAGATTAGATTAGATTAGATTAGATTAGATTAGATTAGATTTGATTAGATTTGATTAGATTAGATGAGATTAGATTAGATTAGATTAGATTAGATTAGATTAGATTAGATTAGATTAGATTAGATTAGATTAGATTAGATTAGATTAGATTAGATTAGATTAGATTAGATTTCATTAGATTAGATTAGATTAGATTAGATTAGATTAGATTAGATTAGATCAGATTAGATTAGATTAGATTAGATTAGATTAGATTAGATTAGATTAGATTAGATTAGATTAGATTAGATTAGATTAGATTAGATTAGATTAGATTAGATTAGATTAGATTAGATTAGATTATATTAGATTAGATTAGATTAGATTAGATTAGATTAGATTAGATTAGATTAGATTAGATTAGATTAGATTAGATTAGATTAAATTAGATTAGATTAGATTAGATTAGATTAGTTAAGATTAGATTAGATTAGATTGATTTTATTATTTCAAGTTATAATTCAATAATAATATGCAAAAATCAGTTGAGCATGGCATTGCCGTCTGCCTGATTGACAAAATTAAAAAGTACTGATAGGTTAAATAAATTAAGTTACAGTTATTATCAACTAGAAATATTCTCCTAATATTCTCCTTCTATAATTTAGAGCTATTTTACAAAATTTGAACATCTTTGGTACATCCATTTCATTAAGTAGGACTATTATGTCTTCATCTGCTAGAAATTCACGTCCTAATGTGTATCTTCTTGTTTACCTTAGGACCGGACACCTTCCAACAAAATGAAAAATATCCTCTCGTTCTGCAACATTACACATTTGGCAAAGTATTGGGAGGTCTTCACGATGAGGTATAAAATTTAAGTTCAGAAACTCCCCTCTTAGTCGAAACATACTCGAGATTGTTCGATTGTATAATCATCTCGAAAATAATTACTAAGGTTGAGGTTATGATTTAACCTGCTATAAACCACCCAATGTAGCAAGTTAAGGCCTCTTCCATGTACATCTCTCTATATTTCTCATCCAAACGACTGATTAACTCATAAATAGTCGGCTTCCATGAACTCCCTTCGTTTCTTTCTAGATCAACGCCAATTTCCTGAGCAAGCTCCATTCAGTTCTTATACCATCCTGTCTTGCTTTGTATAGCTTGAAGAGCTGTTTTTTTTTCGGCAGGCGATCATAAGACATATTCAGCACTTTCAAAATGTAGTCCACTTCTAGTTTTAAGGTTTTGACGAATAGTTGCGATATACCTGTTTCCAGCATTATCATGTAGTTCGGGGTGTTTGGAGGAAGATGAAAAGTACGTTTTATGTAAAACCTGAGCAGTTTTTCCACGGCCTAATACTTTTTTACTACCCACACTTGAGCTGCATAAAAAAGAATGGATTCAGATACCGCTTTAAAAATTTTATATTTACTGCTATGTGCATTGTTCTTATTATTGAAACATTCTCTGCAAGCCATATAAATGGAAGTTTTAGCCTTTAACAGCTTTTCATTGAGGTGAACTCCTAGATATTTATACTCTTTTACAACTTCTATTCGTTCGTTGTTAAAACACCATTGTTCGTTTGAGCAAGACCTGCCTCCCTGAACACCATCACCTTCGACTTACCCAATTTAGCAACCAGGTTCCATCTCGTGCAGTTTTCAGACAACTTGTTAATTATAAGCTGCAGCGATGCTGGAGTGTATGCAAACAGCACAATGTCATCAGCAAAAAGCAGTGCTTTGATAACAACTCCTGCATAATCTATTCCTCCTGGTAATGCTTAAGTTATGTCTTCTATAAATAATGCAAATCAACTTGGGCTTAGTGAGCAACCCTGCTTGACTCCTGTCTTCGTCTCAAACCATTCAGAGACATTTTTACCATT
This sequence comes from Melangyna quadrimaculata, assembly GCA_949320155.1. Lineage (NCBI taxonomy): Eukaryota > Metazoa > Arthropoda > Insecta > Diptera > Syrphidae > Melangyna > Melangyna quadrimaculata. The sequence goes on along the minus strand of OX439483.1, from coordinate 252,065,607 downwards.
CCAAACTGCTGCCCTGGTGTCCATGTATAAATTCTGCAGTACCTACTCTCCCAAACCTTAGCGACATTCCCAATCCAAGCAATTTGTACATTAATGCATTTCGATCAATTGTATCGAATGCGGCTTGGATCTCGCTAAGTAGTTGGTTTGCGTGTATCCATGAGTTCAATCGTCTCAAGAGAATCGATTTAGTTTCCGCGCCAAATTTTAAAATTCTGATGAACGATTGCAACTCGATTATTGGAGAGCCTTGGATTCATAATAGCTTTTCTTTTTTCTTTGCAAAGCACTTTATATTTTTGATTGTAATCCAAGTATACGTTTTTCGCTAACCATTCATTAAACCGTCTAAACTCAATAAAACAAGCATACGAAAGGTTTATGGCTCGCAAGCAATCCGTATCAAACCATGGTTCTCTAAATACATTTTTTCGTTGAGAGTAACTGTTGGGTTCACAATATGCTCCTTTTATACATGTTTCGATATAGTTTATATTAGAATCGTTTTCTTCGGCTTTTAGAAGTGCATCCAGCTGGCTTCTTTGTTTGGAAGCTTTTGAATTTCTCCATCGCAGCTTTTGCAGAAGTCCCAAATTCAAACATTCTTCATTTTCTCTTTTTTCGCATTCAAATGACACAACAATTGGCATATGGTCGGAATAAGGTTTCTTTGCAACTTCCAAATCTTTTATAATTGAACACCATTCCCCACTTTCTAGGCTGTAGTCAATCACGGAACTGCCTTGTTTGCCCACAAATGTGAACTCGCCTTGTTAATCTCCGTCACTCAGTAGCGGATCTAGGATTTGGCTGTGGGGGGGGGGGGGCTTGGAGTTTGGAGATTCAGTTTGAGACCTTAAGTAATAAAACTTGTTTGTTCTAAGATCAATTTTATAATTTATAACAAATAATAGAGATCAGTTTAGGTTTAATGCAAGACCGTACTAAACTTCAGATGAACTACACTTCACGACAACGCGGCAAAACATTATTTTTTATGAAATTTTAAGAGCTATATCGCACTAAGCGGCAACTGAACTTCATAAAAATTCATACGAAGTCGTGTAAGTGTAGTTCCGATACAGTGCAGTTCCGGCGAGTGCGGCCTAACCTTTAAGGATCAAGTATTTTTTTGTGAAAAAGATGTATGGAGATTCATGTGTCGTTATATAAATGACATCGAATTTTGACATTCCCACTTTTTCTTTAATGATATCCGTTTTTTGTGTGCCTTTATATCCGCTCCTGTCGCGCTTTAAAATGTCTTCAATACAAAGTACAATAACAATTATTCATAATTGTTTTAGCGGAGACAGAAACAAATTCAAAGGCCACCAAAAGATGATAGTATCTGGTATAACTAGTTATTGTTTTAATAAAATTAATAATTTTTAGGCATATATGCTTGAACCACGCGTAAAAATTCGTTTATTTATATTATTTAAGCTGTGGGTATGTTTTGTACTTCCCATTTTTGACAAGATTTGAAAACTGATTATAATTGGCTAGTTCGGAAAATTCATATTTAAGTGTTCGTACTGGCAAAAGCTCATATACATATGCTTTGACACGGTATCAGTCCTCTGAGATCTCATTTTTCCCGAATTAGCCAAATCAACGAGATACTATTTTGTTCAAACTGCCACTTTAGGACATAAGACAAAGCTGCTCTAAGAAATAAGCCGCGGCCCAATTCTGCCAGCGTGAATGAATTTTCGTGTAAACGCTGGATACACTTTATATTCATGCTAACAAAATATGTCGACAAATTTGCACGTCACTCGAGAGCCTAGAGGGATTGCAAATATTCATTTGCTTTTGCATGATTTTCTGAGCGCGCACAGAGAAAACTCACGCTTTTGAAATTTAGCTCCTTGGCTAGAGAATTTGTGTACAATTTCCTAGTACAAAAATGTTTTGTATGTACAATTTCCTTCGACCTTTCAAATTTTGAAAACCTAAACCGAAAAATCTCTAAGCCCAGCCAAAGCCGTAAGAAAGAATTCCTGTTGTATTAAACATTTACACTTAACTTGACATTCCATTGTTCTCCAATGGTGTAAGCCTCAACTGCGTTTCTTTCGGTAAATTAGCTTTGTTTTTAGTGTAAACGAATGGGGCATTTGACACGTTAATGTTAAGCCCCGACCATTTTGTATCTCCTTTTACTTATCTCTTCAAGCCTTAGCCCCAACTTCGGACTTTGACAGTCCCTAGACTTTAGCCCCCAAAACTCTCTGGAATTAGGTTAGTTTTTAGGGAGTAAGTTGCTTAACCGTGGCTAGGTTTTTTGTCCAAAATTCTCAGACCTTATTGTTCCAAAGCTGGTTTTTTCGTCCCAATTTTCTAGGTTTTATTTTTAGGGAAAAATTGTCGTGGCATGAAACATGTCCATATTCATAGCCCCCAATTTGGTTTTTGTCCAATTCGCTCCAGGCTCTAGCCCCAATCTTTAGGCTTAGAAAAAAAAAATACATAACACGACGTATGTAAATAGTTCAGCCCCAACCACGTTATTTTGTCTATCAAATTTCATATCTTAACTATATTTTAGACGGAATATAAAATTCTACACATTGTAATGTATTGCTTTCTATATTTCAAATTATTGTATGATTCGGCTGTGTGGCTATAGCCCCTATAGCCACCCCCTTGGATCCGCTACTGCCGTCACTAGTACCATTTTGAATTCGAAACCCAAACGAGTTGCAGAGATCAAGCAGCTTAGTACCCCTTGCGTTTTTAGTTGTGTCTTTTGATTGCCTATTATAGCCATGTCATTCGTTTTCGGTAGCTCCTTCGAATCCTATTCTCGCATTTAAATCACCGATGAGAAGGACATTTTCTGCATCTCCACACGTCATAAACTCATTAATCTTTTCGAAATCCGTATCCCAGTGGTTACAATTGATATAAGCTGGTATTATGCAAAAACGTTTCCCATTAGTTTTTAACTCCAAACAAATGATTTCTCCATAATGTTTAAATTCGCAGTTGATGTTATCCAAATCTTTTAAGAACCTGAATATACATCCTCCACTCGCTCTTCCTTTTGTATGACTTCGTTTTGCAGGTACTGTCTTAATATCGTAGTTGTTGAATTTATTTTCGTCATTTTCAAAGTTTTTATCGGTTAAGTATGTTTCATACAAAAACAAAAAATTTCAAATTGGTTTGCATAATTATAAAAATCTAAAAATATGCACTTATTATTAATTCCTGCTACATTATATGACAAAATTTTTACAATCTTTAAACTTTTCTTATAAATTACATCGCTCTTATTGTTTATATTTATTTGTTTCGAATTATTTAATAGGCAGACGGCATTACAACTAAACAGTAGGTTGGGCCATCAGCGATGGCGCGTTTGGGTCATTGCTTTCACAAAATTTTCTCCGCCCAGGAACGCATCCCACCAACTGGTCTCCGCACATGCCATCGCATGAAGTTGTTATCGCTGTCAAAGTAAAACGTTTTTCCTTCAACCACCAATGTTTGTCCCCGGATTTGAGTTTTTAGATGTTTGTTTTTCGCAAATATATCGGATTTAAGGTTAATTAAACGTATTCTTCGGGCTCGAGCAGATGCCGGTAAAACTCTAAATTGAAATTCCAGTGTTCCGTAGATTAATTGTTGATTTCGAAATACGCCCCACGTCCTCCCTTCGGTTCAGCCTAACGATGACATTTGCTATGTTGTTGTTTCTTGAGCGCAACACTTTGGTTGTTGCCATAATGTTTTCGTCGTTTGATTGCAACAGATCTATGCAACACTTGTTTGCCTTCGCCCCCGCGTCTTCCCCCTGATTCACAGGAACGTGAACAACTAAATTTTTATCATTTGTCCTCGTCTCCAGAAACTCTATCTGCCGCTCCAATGAGTTGCAGCGGGCTTCAGAAAGGTTAACCTGTGCCTGGCCGAGTTGCTGTCTTGGAGGTGTTAAATTTCGTTGTGAATGACATCTAGATCAGACCTTGTTAGCATGTCCTTCATTTTGTCATCTAAAATCGTCGACATTATTTGTTGGATCATATTCCTCAATTCTATCACTTCCATAGCTCCAACAGTCATGGTGTTGTGGCTAGTACCAGTTCCTTCATTCAGTGGTGACGCGGGAAGGACTTCTTTGTGCGGCCGTTTATGATGTTGGTTGTATATAGGCGTAGCTGGAGGGGTACGTTTCATTTTGAACCCTTTGTTTTAATTTTTAGTAAAAACGAAAGGACTCACCATAAAATTATACCTTATTCAGAAGCTGTGATTCTAGTGCATTTAAACGTAATATTTTTCGAATTTATTACTTAAAGTAAAATGATGAAAAAGCTAAATTAATAAGAGTGACTGTGAAACTGCACTTAACACTGCAAACCAGGGTTGCCAATTTTTTTTTTTCGTATTCCGGCATAGACTATTTTGGTCCTATAAATGTGACTGTCAGGTAAAGAACAGAGAAGAGATGGGGTGTTTTGATAACCTGCATGACAACACGCGCTGTACACACCGAAGTGGCTTCAAGTTTATCCATCGACTCAAGGCTCGTCGTGGAATCCCAACCGAATTCCATTCTGATAATGGAACAAATTTCCACGGGGCCGACAACGAACTACAAAACGCAATCAAACGCCAGTCGGATATCGCCAAGAAACTTTCATCGCCAACAACAAAATGGGTATTCAACCCACCATCATCACCTCTCATGGGAGGCACTTGGGAGCGGATGGTCCAAACCGTCAAGAAAGTCGTTTAAGAGATTGTACCGATTCACAATCCTGGAAGTGGAAAAAATTATTAATTGCCATCCACTCATACCTACCACTGGCTACTGATGAAGACGAAGCATTGACGCCAAATCACTTCTTGTTGAACTCGTCGGACGGACACAAACCAGATAGTATCCTCACTGAGAGCCGATTCCTGAGAAAACATATTGGATGATGTCGCAGCAATTCGCAAATAGATTGGTCACGGTGGCTGAAGGAATATCTTCCTACGATTACTCGCAGAGGAAAATGGTGGGCACCAGCGAAACCAATCGCAGTCAGAGATGTTGTCATTATTGTTGACAATACAAATCCTCTTAATCTGTGGCCAAAGGGGAGCGTTCTAAAATGCAGCTCAAATGATGCAGGGGAAGTAAGAAAAGTGACGGTTCAGACTAGAGATGAAATTTATGTTCGACCAGCAGTGAAGATTGCCGTTCTCGACGTTCAAGGTGGTAAGTCGATTCCATCTGTCTTACCAGGGGAGAACGTCGCCGCCAACGGCACCTAAACGTCAGCAGAGTAAACAATAATTGAACGAGACAAAGAGGCCCCAGACATAAATGAAAACTGCAGCGAGAATTTGAATTGGAAGGACAGTTGAAAATTGCTACAGCCAGGAAGAGAACCAGACGAAGTTTCTTATCGCTCGCTCTCATTTTTTAAATGCTCTGATTTAGCGCTCTCTGTAATAATTATGGTTAATTATTAATAAATGAAACTCTAAAACAATTTAATATATTAATATGAATAATATATACAATAACAGAGACGACTGCGCACAATGATAGTTCACTATTCAATATGGTGAACATAGATGTCGGATGTATATTCAAAGTAGTTAATTTACATGAGTGCATTCAGTTGTGATATTTGTAATGCTGAATCTTGGGCTGTGTTCGGTTTTACATTATTACATGCCTTTTTGTTTTTTTTATTAGTTAATAATAATTTTTTTTTAACGAGACAAAGAGGCCCCAGACATAAATGACAACTGCAGCGAGAATTTGAATTGGAAGGACAGTTGAAAATTGCTAGAGCCAGGAAGAGAACCAGAAGAAGTTTTTTATCGCCCGCTCTCATTTTTCAAACGGTCTGATTTAGAGCTCTCTGTAATAATTATGGATAATTATTAATAAATGAAACTCTAAAACAATTTAACATATTTTATTAGCTTTATTAAATAAAGAATCAAAAGAATATTTATAGACAATAACAGAGACTACTGCGCACAATGATAAGTCACTATTCAATATGGTGAACATAGATGCCGGATGTATATTCAAAGTAGTTAATATACATTAGTGCATTCAGTTGTGATATTTGTAATGCTAAATCTTGGGCTGTGTTTAGCCTTACATTATTACATTACTTTTTTTTTTTTTTGTATAATTAGTTTATAATAATTATTTATTTATTTTTTTTTAACATTTAATTTTAAATTTTAATATAAACTATTATTTGTCAAACAATTATATTTAACTTAATAGTTTTACAATTATTAGTTTAAACAGTATTACTTATATCGAGCCCTAACCACTATTTTATCGTAAGCGACATTTTTTAACAAAATCAAGTTAATTATGCAATTAGATAGGTAATGCTTTTATGCATCTATCTACATCATTAGTTTTCCAATAAAACTTATTAAAAAAAAAAGTTAAAAAAGTGTCGTAAGCGACACTCATATTTTCTGTTAACAGCTAAATATCGCAAATGCCATAGATTGTTTTTGCTTTTTAATCAACTTTGCTTTATTGATGACCAAAGTGATGCTGCTTTTTTGTCTGTTTATATAAATGGCGATTCCAAAGGGGGGATGGGGATCTTCAAAGGGGTCATTATCCCCCTGTGAGATTCGATTTTTGTTTTTGTATGTGAGTTGTGTTAAATAAGGAATTAAAGCTAGAGCACTTATGGTCATGATCCCCCTGGGGTTTTTTGACTTTTGTTCTGTAATCATCTCGGAATTCTTTAGAGTTCCTTGCAAATTTGAGCTTCATTCCCGGGCCCAGACAAGAGGCAGAGTCAAAGTACAAAATAATTTTATTGAATTGGAAAATCGATGTTTGCCAAAAACGTTTAAATTCATATTTTGGGTATTTCTCTATAATAATAATTAATAATTTTAACTATATGCCTGTTAGACCTCAGGTCTTTTAAATGCAATTTACGGCACTAGTTGGAAGGAATAGAAGAAAAGGAAAGATTTTTGTTGGCACAGTGGATTGAGAGTTAGATGTTAATTATCTCATGAAATTCCACGGGTGGCATCCAGTTGAAACTGGGGAAAAATAGAAAAGAATGCTACCTAGACTGGGGCTTGGACCCACACGTCCAGGTTAGCAGTCAAACACTATATCCACTGTGCCATTGCCACCTGCAATATTATTTGTGAAGCAAGATGTTATAGAGTCCCTTTGAGGAACTTTGATAGATTTAAAAATGTCTGAAAACCACGAATATTTTGCGTTTTATTTTTTTGTTCCGAAAAAAAGGCACTAGTATGGCACTAGGGTGATGCTTGGAATGAAATACTAGCAGAATTTGAAAGGTACTTCGTCTAATGTTTATACAAGCCATTATCGTTTGATTCCATGTACGAATAGCTAAGATGGTGATTGATCGAAAAGGCTTTGAAAAATCTGAAGATTTGAATTTGTATTCAATCCTCCGGAAGAAGGCGTTGTTGGCACTTTTAAGTGACTTTTTGAGCTTAATACCAGCTCTGTATTCATATAAATAAAATAATTGTTCTTTCCATATCTATAAAGACGTAGCCTATCAAATTCCTTTGAAAGATGTCTGCAATGTCGATAGTTATTGATAGACAACACATCAAGTAATAATGTGAGTGAATACAGACTATGGATGGTCCAATGGCAGAGAATCTATCAATAGTTCCACGCAAACAAAATTAGGGAGATAATGGAAAAAATGTGATTAAGAAAGGTTTCCAAACAACAAACAATTTTCAAATATACTCGCTAAGCTAAATATACTCCCTAAGCTACCTATTAGTATAACTACAGCAGAACGTCCTTCTCTAAGCTAAGTCGATTAAAAATTTTGTTCAGGAATTCAATGGTAGACAGGTTTGGCACTTGTGCATATGTCCACAAAGATGTGTCACTAGACGTAGAGGAAGTTATTGATCGGTTTATAAAACAAAAATGAAAAATCAATTTCGTGCTTTAAGAAGAAGTAAAAGCATATTACATGTACATATATTACTTTTGTTTCTTAATAGTAATTTTTTTGTTTAAAGTAATTTTTTGAGGGAGATTTGACCCAACCAAACATCCTGTTTTCTTGATTATACTGTGTTTACTACTTGTTACAATTCATTTTTGATTGCTAAATTTCGAAATGTTTGGAAACATAAATTGTGCTCAAATCGAAGAAAATTTTCTTTTTTATAAAAATACGATTTTTTTGCTATTTTTTAAATTTATCGTAAACGCCAAAACTTGATAATGAGCTAGTAAGTAGTGAACACCAAAATTATCATAAACGCCAAAAACGTCAAAAACATCGTAAATTTGGCAACAACAGTATTTTGTTTGTATTCACTTTATTTCATTTACAAAAATATAACGAAATACTGAAAATCAACTCGTTCCGTTTTGCAATTTAGGAGAAAAGCAAAAAAATGTGTTTCCTGTAAAATTTACATTTTGTCGCTTACGATAAATTGGCGGTTAGGGCTCGATATGTAAAATGAGAGGACTCAAGGTTAAGTTCGATATCGAGCTGGAAGCCGCACAGGGCGACCACATCTCGTTCTATATTCTGGGATTAATGTTTGCCTAGATTCATTTCATTAGTAATTTCACTATCACTAGACGATGCATCAGAACCCCCGCTATTAGCAGTCTCATATGTTTCAGGAGAACTACCCCGTTCTACCAATAGTTGAGGTTCTTCCGCATTTACAATGTCTTGTGTAATTTCTTCCTGATGTTGAATCATTATTTCTATTATCATCTTTATAATTCAATACGTTATCCTCACTTATTTATTTCTTTGTTAAAGGTTTTAGCAATAAATCTACGATTTCTACGAAAGAAATTATTAAAGTAAAGTAAAATATTGTGGTGAATATGCCCAGTTATGTAAACAACCACATTAGTACAACTTTCCGCCCCATCTTTGAGTGAAATAAATAATTAAATCCATTACGGTTGGTGTCCAGCCTCGTTCGTACTGGAATATTGACGAAACCTTTTTGGAAAGCACCTTCTAGTAGACCCTAGAAAATTCTAGAACCTTTATTTCGGGTATAAATACAGGCGCACCAGTCCGAAAGAGTAGTTTGATTTTGAAAGCGAATGAATAAATTCAGTGTGAATAAAGAGTTGCATACTTGTGCTTGGTTATAATAAAAGTAACTGAAAAAAAGTATTTGAAATGAAAAGCGTTTTATTTTGTGAATTAATTGCAGTTTCAGTTTGAATAAAGGAAATAAGTTTTATTTGCGAACCCTTAGTAAAATATTGCATTGGTGTCAGAAAAAGTGGAATAAAACTTATCTAATTTTCGTCAGTGGAAGCAAAATTCGAGAAGGTCGAACATAAAATTCAAAGCATTACCGATGAGTTAGAAAAAGTTAGAAAAATGAAGGTTCGAGAAGGTAATGCCGATTTTCCAAAGAGAAAAGAAATGTATCCACCAACTTTTGATGGACAAACTTCTTGGTCGATCTACAAGAACCAGTTTGAGGCAGCTGCAGCAACAAACGGCTGGGATGACGAAGACAAGTTTATTGCCCTGACGCTTGCCCTTAGAGGTTCTGCTGCTGAACTTTTGCAAACCATACCAGCAGACCAGAACGGCAACTTCAGTGTTCTTGTTCAGGCCATTGACAAACGCTTCGGCGATAGCCATATTCAAGAGGTCTTTCGCGTCCAGCTCAATACCAGAGTCCAGAAAAGAGGTGAAAGTCTGCAACAACTCCAAGCAGACATTGAACGGTTGGCACACCTAGCATACCCGACTGCAGGAGATGAAATTACCAACCAGCTAGCAACGGAGGCTTTTGTCCGTGCAGTTTCCGACATCAACCTACAGCGAGCAATTCGAACTGCTGGAAAACGCGCGCTTTCTTCAGCATTAGCGTTCACTCTGACTATGGAAGCATCAGAACAGGCTTCCTTAGGAGTTCATTGGGTAAGAGAACTTGAAGTTGAGGAATGTTCTGGCCAGAGAGCTGAATTCCATAGAAGTCAGCGAGAAGGACCTGCTCGATGCTGGAATTGCAACAAATCCGGACATCTCCAGCGCCAGTGCAGATTGCCACCAAGAAGAGTCGCCTGTCAACACTGTGGAAACAGGAATAATACCCGCGAACAGGTGAGCAATAACATCAACGCTCCTGCTCGCTCTGTTTCCTAGTCGGCAAACGAGTAAGAACCAACTTCGAGGGGCAGAAGCTGGTTTCTAGTATCGATGGCCCCAGAACCACCATACAAGTCTCGCAGACTAAACGGAACAATAAAAGTCTGACAGTGGATGCAACATTAAATGGCAAGAAACAGTTGGCTACAATTGACACCGGTGCCACAGCCTCCATTGTAAGAAAAGACTTGGTCAAGATGACGTGGCTACATAACACCAATAGCTACCGTCTTAAAAATGCGACAGGTGAGGCAGCAAGAGTATATGGAGAAGTTCGTCTTAAAATCCGTTAGGCAGAATTAAAATTTTCGCATCTGTTTTTGGTAGCAGACATATGTGATGAGTGCATAATTGGAATCGACTTCATGAAAGAGCACGGAGTGATTCTGGATATCGGTAAGCAAGTGTTGAAGTACCAAAATGTAGAGATTCCTATGGTTTATGGCAACGAAAACTCATCAACTCTAAGAACTGTCATCACAGAAGACATATGCTTGCCTGCCTCTTCAGAAGTGTTTGTTTGGACGAAAATAGAGGGCGATCTAGGTAGCCATCGATACCTCATGGTGGAACCAGAGTCTGAACAATCTTGCAAAACATCATCTTAGGGAAGACTCTTGTGGAACCAAAGAACAACATGGTACCCGTACGGATTCTGAACATCAAACCGTACGAGGTCAAGCTCAAGAAAGGAGAAGTAATTGGAAAATGCGAATCTGTGACCGCAATAACTAAAATCACAGATATGAATGCAGAAAAACCAATGGACCCCGGAAAATTCAGCTCCATGAAAGCCAAAATTCTCAAGCCATCCAATCTAAGTCAACATCAGCTTAGTGTTGCTGGAAGCCTTCTTCATGAGTACACTGATATATTTTCTTCACCGAGTGGGCAGTATGGTCGAACACAACTGGTACAGCATCGAATCGACACACAGGTAATGCGAGACCGATTCGACAACCATTAGTGCCAAACAAGCTCCCATTAGCCAAACAAGCCGAAGTTGAAGAAATAATAACGACAATGAAGAATGATGGTCTAATCGAAAATTCCAAAAGCCCTTGGGCGTCAGCAGTTGTTTTTGTCAAAAAGAAAGATGGAAGCACCCGATTTTGTGTGGACTACCGTAGGCTGAACGATGTGACAAGGAAATACAGCTACCCTCTGCCCAGAATCAGCGAAACATTGGACGCAATGGAAGGAGCTCAATGGTTCTCGACGTATGACTTGAAGAGTGGCTACTGGCAGGAAGAAATCCATCCAGAAGATCGAGAGAAGACAGCTTTCTCAACCGCAACGCTCCGGCAACATTTGAGCGTCTGACAGAGTGTGTTCTTCAAGGCCTTACTTGGAAATCATGCCTTTTACATAAGGACGATGTCATCGTTTATGGAAAAGCTTTTGACGAGCATTGTGAAAACCTTAAGGCTGTATTTCAGAGGCTTCGAAAAGCACACTTAAAATTAAATCCAGATAAATGTGCACTTTTCAAGACCGAAGTTAAATACCTGGGACATATCATCTCATCCCAAGGAGTAAAGACTGATCTTGAGTAAGTTGACACTGTGAAAAATTGGCCAACACCACAGGATAAACATGAGCTCCGTAGCTTTCTTGGTCTAGCCACATATTATCGGCGCTTTGTGAAGGACTTAGCTGGAATCGCTAAGAGCTTGCATCAACTTACTGAAAAGGGGAAGCCGTTCAGGAACTCAAGCTACGTTTGTGTAATGCTTCTGTGCTGACCTATCCGACTCCTGCAAAACCTTTCATCATCGATGCCGATGCCAGTAACGTCGGAATTGGAGCTGTGCTGTCGCAAGTCCATGAAAGAGAAGAAAAAGTCTTCGCCTACTACAGTAAGGTGCTCTCGAGGCCAGAGCGCAATTATTGCGTCACCAGAAGGGAACTTCTAGCTTTGATTTTGGCAACAAAGCACTTCCATAAGTACATCTATGCACAGAAGTTCCTTCTTCGAACAGATCATGGTGCGCTTAATTGGCTTCTGAAATTCAAAAATCCAGAAGGTCAAGTAGCAAGATGGATCGAGAGACTGCAGACATACGACTACGAAATTCAACATCGGAAAGCAAAGCTGCACACAAACGCAGATACATTGTCTCGGCGACCGTGTAAACAGGACTGTAAGCATTACACGCGTCAAGAAGAAAAGGAAACCGTTGCCATCCAGCGAATAAGAGCCGATCCCATTTACGGTTGGAGCAATGAAAAACTGAGGACTGCCCAACAAGAAGACTCGGATATAGAGCCCATTCTTGCATGGAAGTAACAAGAAGAAAAACAAGAATGGGGTGACATCTCCGATAGAAGTCCAGCTCTCAAAGCATTTTGGGCACAGTGAGACTCACTTCATGTGCAAGAAGGAGTACTAAGGCGCAAATGGGAATCTGCAGATGGCAAGTCTTATCTGATGCAGCTTATCGAGAGATGCATGACGGAGCATCTGGAGGACATTTGAGAGTCAATAAAACGCTGCAGGAGATACGACAACGGTTCTACTGGCTACATGCAAGAGATGATGTCGAAAAGTGGTGCCGAAAATGTGATACTTGTGCTGCTACCAAGCGACCAGGTAGAAAGCTTCAAAGTAAAATGCAACAGTACAATGTGGGGACACCTTTCATTCTTGCATTCTAACCAAGGAAGGAACTTCGAATCTAACATCTATCAGGAGGTTTGCTCTTTCCTTGGCATCAAGAAGACGAGGACAACACCGCTTCATCCACATTCTGAAGAGATGGTAGAACGATTCAACAGGACTCTTAAAGAACATCTGTCCAAGGTTGTAGGTGACTACCAACGAGACTGGGACCGCCGTATTCCATTGTTCTTGATGGCCTATCGCAGTGCGGTTCATAGTTCAACAGGACATACACCATCGGAGATCCTGTTTGGCATAACAATACGGCTGCCCAGTGAAGTCAAATTTGGATGCCATACCATGGAACCGGAAAGGTCGGATGAATGTGTGGATAACCTCAAAGAAAGACTCATTGACATTCATCAACGGACAAGGAAAAACATAAAAACCGCTAGTGATAGGATGAAAACATGGTACGACGCCCGTGCAACAACGATGGGATTCCAAGAAGGAGACCTGGTGTGGTTTTACAATCCTTACCGACAAAAGGGACTGTCACCAAAACTACAACAAAACTGGGAAGGCCCATATACCGTTGTGAAGCGAATCAATGATGTGGTTTACCGCATTCAGAGAGGAGTAAGGGGTAAGCTTAAAGTAGTACACTGCGACCGTTTACATCGTTATAACGGTGGGAACAATGGATTAAATCGGGACGATCAATCCTAAGAGGGGGCAATGTGGTGAATATGCCCAGTTATGTAAACAACCACATTAGTACAACTTTCCGCGCCATCTTTGAGTGAAATAAATAATTAAATCCATCACGGTTGGTGTCCAGCCTCGTTCGTACTGGAATATTGACGAAACCTTTTTGGAAAGCACCTTCTAGTAGACTCTAAAAAATTCAAGAACCTTTATTTCGGTTATAAATACAGGCGCACCAGTCCGAAAGAATAGTTTGATTTTGAAAGTGAATGAATAAATTCAGTGTGAATAAAGAGTTGCACACTTGTGATTGGTTATAATAAAAGTAACTGAAGAAAAGTATTTGAAATAAAAAGCGTTTTATTTTGTGAATTAATTGCAGTTTCAGTTTGAACTTTGTATATAAAAACTATAGTACTATTATGGAATCGATTTTTCTGTTACTGGGAGTGTTCTCGTGAGGGCGCAAACATCGTGCCACGTTGGTTTGGAGAGATGTGAATGAGGATAGGAAGAGGAATAAAAGCTGGTAGTAAGAAGGAGAGGAGTATATTTTGGTGATTCTGACAGTTGCTGACAACAATTACCTGGTGTGAGTGGGATAGTTTTTCGTCATGGCAACGAAGGGGATTATTCGCACAAAATGAAAAAAATGTTCTCGTTGTCATGGTGCATTGTACAACAGTATCGTTTTTTGTTTGAATTTGAATTTGCAAACAGATTTTTTTGTTGTTTTCTATCAAAGTCTATGATAGTACACAATATACATACATATGTCTATAGATAGGTTAATTATAATTTGATTTGCTTCGAATTTGTTAAAAATTTTCAATTTCAGCTGAAAATCATATTATCAAGACTACACCGTTGCTAATTTTCACAATTCTTAGGCAAACATAGTCTTGCAACGATGCTATATTTCTATATGAGGCATTCAAGAACAAACATTTTTTTCGAAAAAAAAAACCCAGAAACATTTTTTTGAGGTTTATTTTTTTGGAAAAAAAAACTAGAAAAAAACACTTTAAAAGTAATTTTTGTACAGGTAAATTTATCAAAAGTTTGATTACTTTAAGTGTAAAAAAATTGATAAAAACAAAGAATTATACAAATACTTTTACAGGAAAACAAATTTTGATAAAATTAAATAAAAAGTATTTTACATTTAAAAAACTCTTGATAAATTTAAGAAAAAATAGGTTTAACTTTAAAAAATATACTTTTAAAAGTAAAGAAATTTTGATAAAATTTTAAAAAGAATAACTTTACCTTAAAAAAAAAACTTATTAAGGTAAACAAAATTCGAAAATATTCAAAAAAAAAAACAATTTAAATAAAAATTTTGGGAAAATTAAAAAAAATAAATATTTTTTTACCTTTAAAAAATACCTACTTAAGATAAAAATAAAAAAAAACTATTTTACCCAAAAAAAAATATTTTTAAGAGTAGATAAATTTAAAAAATAAATTAATAAATAAAAATGGAAAAAATTAAAAAAAAAGTATTTAATTATAAAAAAATTAAATCTTTTTACTTTTAAAAAGTACTTAAGATAAAACAAATTGAAAACAAATTTAAAAAATTTATTTACCTTTAAAAAAAAGTATTTTTAAGGGTAGAGACATTTTGGCGAAATTTAAAAAATAAATATCTTTTTATCTTTAAAAGAAAATAAGATAAAACGAATTGAAAAAATTAAAAAAAAATGTTTTTAAAAGAGAAATTTTAGAAAAATTTAAAAAATAAAAATCTTTTGTATATTTAAGATAAGCACTTTGTTAATTTTTTAGTAAATTTTAATTTTACTTAACGTTGTTAATTTTTTAACTTTGTTAAATTTTTACTTAACAAAATTCAAATTGCATTAAGTAATTTTAATAAATTCTATAAACTAAAGAAATTTTCCTTAACGAAGTATTTTTTTTAGTTCACGTAAAAAAATTCAATTTAGCTCACCTAGTTTAAAAATGCGTATTCAAATTTTCAAAAACCAAATTTCCAACTTTATGAAATAATATTGAAAAATTCACGTGAAAAATTCAATTATGAATATTTTAACAATAACTATTAGGCAATGTTCAAATTTCGATTATGAAATTTGTATGAAGTAATTTCAATAAATTCGCATTTTGTAAGGTGTTTGAAATGAAATTTGAACTTTATTAAGTAATTTTTAAAAAATTCACGTGAGAAAATCAAACTAAGTATTCTTTTTTCAAAATTCCCATGAATATTTAGACACTACTTATTCAACAAAAAAATTTCCAAATCTTGTTTTTTTAATTCCCGCGAAAAGTAGTGTGTGGAATTTTTAGTAGGTAATTGGAAAATATGCAGATTAAATTTAATTTAAATCAAATTTTGTTTGTAAATTGTTATTTAGAGAACTTTTAAAAATTACTTATTAAATTTAAATTTCATTTTTGAAACTTTTTTCGCACGAATTTTCACATGGTGAACTATAAAATTTTTAAAAACGTTATAATCTAGGATATTTTAAAAAATAATCTTATAAAGTTAGAATTTCACTTTTGGAAATGTTATAACTTCCACGGAAAAAATCCCCGTGAATTTTTAAACATAGCTTGTTTCAGTTTTGAAAACTTTATAGAAATTATTTATAATACTTTAAAAATTCATTCTTGGACATTTTAAACTGATTGTGAAAAATCGTTAATTTTTTTAAGAAATTACACACAAAATTTAAAATTTTGCTTGAGAAAATATTAAAATCATTTTTAAATTCGGGTTTCTTTCGAAAGAAATTTGACTTTCCCTCGTCACCCAAATAAATGCAAATATAATTTTCTTATATTTTTCAAGCCTAATAATTTTCATTTCCGTCAACGAAAAGTTCACTTCACTTGGATGTATATGAAAAACTTTAGTTAAAAAGGTTTCGTACCGAAATTGTGTAAATTATTAAATTTTATTTTGTTTACCATTTATATTCATATGTATATGTATATTTATAATAGATAATATAAAATAATAAGTACCTACCTACTAAATGGCGTTCACCATCTAATATCATATATTTGTCATATCTCCTTAAATATGCACGCAAATATCAACCTACAAAATAAAATCAATTTCTTCCTATCCCTACTTGATATAAGAAATTCTTGTACAACTTAAAGTGGCAACATTACACAACTTGCTACAGCATATCTCACACACAACGAAAGAAAAAATATAAACATTATTTCCTTTTAAAATTATCTTTATTATCCTACTTCCTCCTTAAATTTAGCAAAAAAAAGCTTCAGCCTTCCCCTATGTAAACAAAATTGGTGGAAGAAAATAACAAAAAAGAGTTTAGTGTTTACTCCCTTGCACTAGCTTTAATTTTGTATGCGTTGTTCTCGTTCATTTATTGTTGCCTTGAACGTCATTCTAATCGTCAATTCCCTCAGTTTCTCCCTGTCCTGTACTCTCCAATCTCTACAATTTCGTAGTACTGGTAGTGCTCACCTCGAATCTCTCTATCGATCTTCTTCATGATAGTATTATAGTTTTTATATACAAAGGTTTGAATAAAGGAAATAAGTTTCATTTGCGAACCCTTAGTAAAAATATTACAATATGATCTATCATCAAACATCTTGAATTTTTCCATAGTTCTATTCTTTCCCATTTTTTTAAAAAATAACTTGATCTCCAATTTTCAATAAAGGTATAATGACTTAGCATTTTTTTTTTGATTTTTTTTAAAGATTTTTTCTTAGTAGCAAAGACTCCGATACTGGTAATTTTGTTTTTGAAATTCTACCAAAAAAAGTTGTGCTGGCGCTAATGTTACGTTGGCTAAAGGTGTCACATTGTATTCCAGTAAACGATATTGAAATTGATCAACTTCATTTGCCTCATAACAGCATTTTATGTTTTTTGCGCTAGCTACGGCTTTTTCCTCCCACCCATTGCTTTGCGGGTATCGAGGGCTAGAGAAGTTAAATACGATATTGTGGCTATTAGAACATTTTTCAAATTCAGAAGAGCTAAAGGGCTATAATGGCATCTGATACATGATGGATAGCCTACTTTGTTAAAAGTTTTGCTTATTATTTCGATAATATGACCCGATGTTTTATTTTGTAACTTCTCTACTATCAAGTTATTTGAGTAAGCATCAATTACAGCTACAAAATCACGACCCGCATATTCAAAAAGGTCCATAGAAACTTTATGAAACGGGCATCTTGGTGTTTCATCTTGGATAATTGGCTCCTTTTGCTGATTTCGAGTGAATTTTTCACAAATAGAGCACTAATTTCTTTATTCATACCCGGCCAGAAATATAACATTCTTGCTCGTGCAAGCGTCTTTTCAATCCCCAGATGCGGATCGTGCAGCCATTTGGCTATCCTATCCTGAAGACCCGTTGGGATTACCAATCTATGATTAAAAAATAAGAGTTCATTTTCAAAATGCAGTTCATGCTTGAGTTTGTGAAAGGTTTTACCCAACTCATCCAGTTGAAAATAAAACGGCCAACCATTACTCACATGATTAAAAATTAGGCATAACCCTAATCCTCTCTTAATATTGAGCGATAAATATCATAATTGCTCTTTGAAAAGCATACATCTTTTGTCACAGCATGTATAACTGCTTCTAGTTCTTTGTTCTCCTGTACCTCACTTAACTGTGCTCTCGACAGATAGTCAGCTACTAATAATTCTTTCCCTGGCCAGTATACAATGTTTAATTAAGGATATTTTAACAAAAATAACAGCATACGCTGCCGGTCAACAGTAACATAATCAATATCACGCTTGATAAGAGTTTCAAGTGGTTTGTGATCACTTCCAACAGTGAACGCCCTACCATATAAATAGTAGTGAAAACGTTCACAAGCGAAAACTACAGCTAAGAGTTCTTTCTCGATCTGTGCCCACTTTTGTTCATTTTTGCTAAGTGTTCGCGGAAGCATACGCTACTGGTTTCCTGCAGCAGTACACATCCCAGCCCATCCTTTGAAGGTCTGTTTGAACTACCACTGGTTTAACAGGGCTGTATATAGTTAAGACAGGGCTAGATGTGATTGTCTTAATTAAATTTTGCAGTTCATTTTCATGTGCTTTGTTCCACTCAAATTTAGCTTCCTTCAGCGTTAGCTTTCTCAACTCTGCCGATTGACTTGACAGATTAAGAATAAACCTCGCCAAGTACTTGAACAGGCCCAGCAGACGTTCTACATCCCCTTTGTTTTTCGGTTTTTTCATATCCACTATTGCCTTTACGTGTATTTCTCTTTCGGCCTTATTGTCCCTGCCGCTAAAATGTTACCCATAAACACAACTTGTGTTTGTCTGTACTGAAGCTTATCAACATTTAACCTAATTCCGTTACAACGAGCACGTTCAATCACTAATTTTATACTACGTTTTCATTAGAGCCGAAATAAGGTAATTTCGAAATTTGGCAAAAAATTGTTTTCATTATCAAATAAGCTAATTTCATTTGACATCTCATTCTCATTTTCTCTTTCTGTTTTATGTTGTTGAGTGTAGTTTATTGACATTTTCATACAAAAGCTTTTAAGAGCTTTTGAAACTTATTCCCGCTGGATACATTCACCTAGTTTCCAACCTAATTTCGTGCAAATGAGCTTGAAATGAGGTAATTTTATTTGCAACGAAATTACCTCATTTGGCCCAGCGAATACGGCATATAATTTCGTGCAAATGAGGTTGAAATAACCTGATTTCGAAATGTGATTTTGTATGGGAAATGAGGTAATTTCGGATCTCATTTGAAAATTTGCAACGAAATTACCTAATTTGGCCCAGTGAAAACGGCATATTAGTATCTCATCGTGTTCGTGTTCGTTTTCCGAAACAATGCAAATGTCATTAAAATAAATGAGTACCCCTTGTAGATTAGATTAGATTAGATTTATTGGTTCTTAACATATTGGTAACATATTTTACAATTTATAAATCAATTTGAGCATGGCTTTGCCGTCTGCCGATTGACAATTTAGGTTAATAAATAAACTTTTGTTTTAACATGTAAACATTAATATAGAAACATTTCAACTAAAAATTTAGGTTGCTCATTTTTTAAAAATTTTCATTTATGATCCTTTCCCGATAAGCTTGTGCAATTTTACAAAAATTATATAGTTCTGAAACATTCATTTCATTCAAGATATACTTAATGTCTTCTTCATTAATACAGTCCCTTCCCAGGTAATACCGTCTAGTTTCTCTCAGGGTTGGGCATTTGCCCAGAAAATGTATAACGTCTTCTCTTTCTCCAAGGTTACAGATGCTGCACGTAATTGGTAAGTCATCGCGGTGCGGTACGTAATTAAGCTGTAACATTTCAACTCGAAGCTTTAGCATCATCGATATTTGTTGTATACTGTTTTCATCACGAAAATAGTTTGTTTCCTGTAGGTTATGCTCTAAAACACTATACGTTGCTCTGTGTACAGAGCTGGATGCCTCCTCCAGAAACCGCTGTATGCACTTCAAATCCACCTTTGTAATCAGCTCATAAAGTGTTGTCTTCCAGAGTTGATGATGTTCCACTTCTCGGTTCGGTGACATACCACACATAGCAGCCAGTTCCAACCAATCCGCATACCAGCCAGTCGTACTCCTTATGGAATTTAGTGCAGCTTGTTTTGGCAGTCTTTCGTTTGACATGTTCATTACTTTCAATATGTAATCCACTTGGCGCTTGAGCCTCTTAATGAAGAGCGGTGGCAGGCCTGTCTACAACATAATCGCATAATTCGGTGTGCACGCCGGAAGATGAAATATCCGTTTTAAGTAGTATCTTAACAATTTATCCACTGTATCGTACTGTTTTGCACCCCAAACTTGTGCTGCGTACAACAAAACCGACTCCGCTACAGCTTCAAACACCCGATACTTGCTGCTATGTGTAATGTGATTATTTGAAAAGCATTGTTTCCAGGTTGTACTTACAGCAGTTTTGGCATTTGCTAATTTAACTTTAAGGTGTCTTTCCATATTAAGGTTTGGTGTGAAAATAACCCCAAGATATTTGTACTCTTTGACAACTTCTATTAGCTGTCCTTTAAATGTCCATCGCTCATTCATACTAGTTCTTCCAGCATTGTTTTTGAAAACCATAGCTTTGGACTTATCGAGATTTACCGTAAGGTTCCAACAGGTGCAGTAGTCTTTTAGTCGGTTTATCATTCTTTGAAGTGTATCAGGATGATTTGCCAGCAGAACAATGTCATCCGCAAAAAGGAGGGCTTTAATACATTGATTGCCAAATTCCACTCCTCCTGGTAAGTAATCTGAGATATCGTCAATGAATAGGTCGAACAGCAAAGGACTCAAAGAGCATCCTTGTCTCACCCCAAATTTCGTCTCAAAAGCTTCAGAAGTCTTGTCACCGTTGCAGACCACTGACCAAGTATCTTCGTACATCTTTTCAACTAAGTTGCAAAACTTTGTGGACAAACCTTTAGAATTCATTTTGAACAAAAGTGCTCTGCGATCCACAGTATCAAAGGCTGCTTTGAAATCCACAAAAAAAGTGTAAAGTTTGTGCCCTTTTGCAAAGAATGATTCCACTATACTCCTTAAAACAAATATGTGGTCCACTGTTGAGTACCCGGGTCTAAATCCAGCTTGAATTTCCTTAAGTTGATTTGTACTGACTATCCACCTCGTAAGCCTTTTTTGCCAGATCGAAGTGAAGATTTTATACGTGGCGTTTAAAAAGGAAATACCCCTGTAGTTTGCCGGATCTGACTTACTGCCTTTTTTATATATTGGAAATATAAGTGCTTCTTTAAATTGCTGCGGAATCACGCCATACTCCATAACTTGGTTGAACAATGATGTTATTTGCCTTTTGAGTGTTGTGGAGCCATATTTGTAGAACTCTACCGGTATTCTGTCGGGACCCGGCGCATTTCCATCGTTAAGTCCATTTAAAGCGTCGATTACTTCCAGTTCCGTTATAACATCATCCATTAATTCGTTTTCGACCCAAGGCGTAGCATATTGGAGCGAACTTCTTATCATCTCCGGATTAAGCAGGTTATTGAAATGGGTAGCCAGGACCATTGGACTTAGATCCTTGTTGATAATGAGCTTTTTTCCATTCAAACTATTTACGGCTTTCCGAAATTCTGAGGCATTTTTACATAGCGTTAACTTTAAGGCTTGAGTTTCGTAGTATGCCCTTTTTTTCTCTTTGCATATAGTTTTATAGTTTCCATTTGCTTCAATGTATCTTGTCTTAAACTGCACATCGTTTGAATTTCGAAATAGATTCAGCCATGCGAAAGACATTTTTCTGGCTCTACTACACTCTTCGTCGAACCATGGTTGCCTTGTTCCTCGCCCTTCATCGTTCGTAGCTCGTTCGTCAAAATTCCTTTGGCTTATTGATGAATAAGCTGTTTTTATTGAGTCTGCAATTTGACCGAAGGTCATGTTTTGTTGTGCGTTTAAAATGGCATCCAACTTTATCCAATATGAAGCTGTGTGCTTATCTTTCCATTTTAGCATCGGTAGAAGCTTCATATGACGTATCTCTGCACTTTCGGCTATCCTCAATCCAAACGTGACTACAATTGGAAGATGATCGGAAAATGGCACTTGGCCAACTTCAAAATCTTTGACGTATGCGTTCCAGTTACCACCTAATAGGCTTAAATCAATAACTGACGTCCCTTGTCTTCCTACAAACGTGAAATTTCCTGTCTTGTCAGACGCGCTTGTTCCGTTTTGTATGCGAAGGCCATATTAGGTACATAACTACAGAAGCTTTGTCCCCCTTGAATAACAAACAACATCCTTTGACTGCCTTACTATCCCTTCCCCGTTATTTTCTGATCCAGCCTATTTTCCGATTCGTGCATTAAAGTCACCAATAAGCATCGTGTTTTGTTGATTTCCAGTCATAATGGTTTCTTGAAGCTGATTAAAATCTCTTTCCCAGTGATTACAGTTGACGTACGCAGGAATTATTCGAAAGGTTTTCTTGTCGAATTTTAATTCTATCACATTCATTTCATTCAAAATTTGAAAACTGCATTCTATACCAATCATTTCTTTTTTGTAACCAAAGTAGCATCCTCCACTTGCTCTCCCTCTAGTGTTAGTTCTTTTAGCTGGTATCCAAATAAAATTATAATTTAATATTTTATTTACGGCGGAAACGTAGTTATCTTCAGTTAAAAATGTTTCAAATAAAAAAATAAAATCATACTTATTTATAAAATCATAAAAATCTACATATAAAGACATATTTGCTAGCCCTGAAACATTATATGAAAGTATTTTGTAGTTTTTAACAATGCTTTTGACATACAAAATATTTTCGCTTTGGCAGACGGCATTAACGCGGTCAGTATGCGGTTGCGTTTTATCTACAGTTTGAGCACCAGCGTTTTAGCTTCCCAAAGGTCTAGTATTGGCAGCACTTGACGTTGGCATCTCTCCTGTCATTGAGACATGACATTCATCACCCAGCAGCTGACGTAGTACATTCATCGCGTTTCCATTTTCACATTTAATATTATTGTTTTTATCAATAAAAAATATATTTTCGCCTACTTGCAAGTTTTGGCCTCTAAATTGTGTTTTGATATTTTTATTCTTAGCATAAATATCATTTTTAATTTTCATGAGTTGCCTTCTTCTTGCTCTCATAGCATGTGGATAATCTCTATGTATACTTATGCCTATGCCTTTTAATGAGCTTGCCGATCTTAGGATCTTTCCGACATCTTCGCTGTTTTGCATTTGCACGATAACATTAGGGACATTTTCTCCGGCATGAAGAATTTTTGATGATGAAACAAGTGATGGATTGTTTGACTTCATCATATCCAGGCATAATGTCCTTGCTTTTTTCCGCTGCATCTTGGCCGATTTGTGTTGGAATATGAGCAATAAGATTTTTTTCGGTTGCTTTAAGTTCCAGCATCTCGACCTGTCTTTCAAGTGATGTACAACGCGCCTCCATTTTGTACACTTGATCTTTAAGTTCCTTGTTGTTGACTTGTAGAGTTTTTATTTCATTGCTTATACTTTCTATATCGGATTTGGTTGGGATTTTTTGCAATCTGTCATCTAGGAGGCTTGCAATTAAGCTTTGGAGGTCTAAGATTCGCATATTTCCTACCGATGTGTTTGTCAAGACGCTATTCATAGCGAATTTTTCGGATTCTGGAGTGTTTTCTGTGCGAAATCTTTTTGGTGTGCCCGACATTACGCTGTTTTGGCAATTTGATTTAGGCGGGCTCCGTTGCATAGCGAAGACTTATTTATTTACTAAAATGGAACTCACCAGCGTGTTGATTTTACTTTTTATAAATGAAATTTTGTTGGGCAGAAGCCCAAAGGCTTCATAACCTACAAAAAAAAAAAGTAGGAAAAAGCTTAAATTATACCACTTTTTTAACTATTAAATCGTCTTAAAAACGAATATTTATTGGAGCACTTTTTATTAACGTTTGGACGTTTGCGAACCAGGGTTGCCAATCTCTATCCCCCCCCCCCTTGTATATCTCCAAAGATTCCAATAATTTTGTGCTCAAACATTTCAGGTGCACAATTAAGCCCAAACGGAACCCTAAGGAATTTGAATCTACCATACGGTTGAAATTACCTCATTTTGAAATGTGATTTTATATGGGAAATGAGGTAATTTGGATCTCATTTGGAAGTTTGCAACGAAATTACCTCATTTGGCCCATTGAAAACGGCATATAATGCTGTAATTATATGTCTGTTAGCTAGCTTTTCTAAAAAATCCTCAATGGTTGGGATAAGAAAGTGTTCTCTTTTAATTTGCGCATTAAGTGATTTGGGGGGGGAACATGACGTTTGCCCGCGAAACGGTTGCCCATTGTAACGTTTTCCCGTCTGGAGGGAATTAAATTTTCGAAATTTAATCCCGTCAGATCTAATACTATTTGGCGGCGGGATTGGCAGTACTATTACTGTGTTTTGAAAAAGTAGTATTTATTACTAGATTGGAAAAATATATTTTATTTTAATATTTTTAATTTATTGTGGGCGTGTCGAAAAAAATAACTTTTTTACAAAAAAAATTTACTTTTTTCCAAAAAAAAAACTTTTTGAACAAAAAAAAATAATTTTTTGGAAGTTTTGGAAAAGCTTTTTCCAAACTTTTTTTTTTTTGATTTTTTAACAACAAAATAATATCCCTTTGAGGAAAATTTTGAATTCTGAAAAGAATTTTCACTTCAAAGTGACCCCAGACCACAATCTGGGGTAACAATTTCCATTAACTTGCTTGCTTAAGTACTTTCATTGGACGACGAATTTTTTCACATCAATGAATAAGATTTCTCGTCCAATAAAAAGTACTTAAGCAAGTTATATTCCGAAATTTAATTCAGTTCTTCTTAGAACTCTGTCGGGTCAAGACCTAAAACATAGCTGAGATATCGGAGTTTAGGTTTGTTTACAAAAAAAATTAACTTTTTTTGCAAAACAAAAAACTTTTTTACAAATAAAAAATAAGCTTTTTAACAAAAATAAACTTTTTAACAAAAAAAAAAATTAACTTTAAATTAACGGAGTCGCGTGAGCGGGACAGAGGACTCGAAAAGGAGGTTACAATCCTTAAACCCGCGAAGCGGGCCACCCAAGGTACTGTTTACTACAAAAAAACTTTGATAACAGATCGACTGACAACATAGGCGCCTGCCAGACGACTTAGCATGCGGGCGACAGAGTCGCGTGAGCGGGACAGAGGAGCCGAAAAGGGGGTTAAAATCCTTAAACCCGCGAAGCGGTCCATCCAAGGTACTGTTTACTACAAAAAACTTTGATAACAAATCGACTGACAACATAGGCGCCTGCCAGACGACTGAGCATACCCTAAGCGGAGCGACGGAGTCGCGTGAGCGGGACATAGGACCTGCTAAAGGGGTTTAAATCCTTAAACCCGCGAAGCGGGCCACCCAAGGTACTGTTTACTACAAAAAGCTTTCATAACAGATTGACTGACAACATAGGCGCCTGCCAGACATCTGAGCATACCCTAATCGGAGCGACAGAGTCACGTGAGCGGGACAGAGGACCCGAAAAGGGGGTTAAAAAGCTTAAACCCGCGAAGCGGGCCACTCAAGGTACTGTTTACTACAAAAAACTTTGATAACAAATCGACTGACAACATAGGACGACTGAGCATACCCTAAGCGAAGCGACGGAGTCGCGTGAGCGGGACAGAGGACCCTAAAAGGGATTTAAAATCCTTAAACCCGCGAAGCGGGCCACCCAAGGTACAGTTTACTTCAAAAAACAAGAAATCAAAATAATATCTCTTTAATACCAGGAGATGTTAACTCCACTGAGTTCTCTAAAGAACTGATTAATTTCCGGAATTTCACTCGTTTATATACCCCACCCAACTAACAATTTAGCTTGTAGTAGGTCCAATTTTCATAATTTCGGAGCTATTGCTTGTATATAATTTGCACAAGGCTTAGTTATGCTAATCAAACATTTTTGTTGGTATTTTACCCTTAAGGCCTTTTAGAATAAGTTATATAGCAGTCAATGAGGTTAAACTCTCATAAGGCCTTTTTAAGACCTGCCAACATTGGTAAGATAAAGCGCTGCAAGCCTAATACAAATCATGCTGCGTGGATTTGCATATAGCGAACTACTACAAGCTATAGCTTTTGCATTATGGTCTTATACAAATCATACCACGTGGATTTGTATATAGATATAGCAAACTACAACAAGCTATAGCTTTTGCATTTTGTTCTTATGCAAATGTGCAGGTTCTGGCGGTTTGTATATAGCCTACTAATACAAATCATGCCACGTGGGCTTGCATATGTCAAACTTCTACAAGCTATAGCTTTTACATTTTGTTCTTATGCAAATATGCAGGTTTTTGTAGTTTGGATATAGCCAACAAATACAAATCATGCCACGTGGATTTGTGTATAGCAAATTACTACAAGCTATAACTTTTGCATTTTATTCTTATGCAAATGTGCAGGTTTTTGCGGTTTTTATATAGCCAACTAATACAAATCATGCCACGTGGATTTATTTATAGCAAATTACTACAAGCTATAGCTTTTTTATTTTGTTCTTATGCAAATGTGCAGATCTTTGCGGTTTGTATATAGCCAACTAATACAAATCATGCCACGTGGATTTGTATATAGCAAATTACAACAAGCTATAGCTTTTGCATTTTGTTCTTATGCAAATAAGCAGGTTTTTGCGGTTTGTATATAGCCAACTAATACAAATCATGCCACGTGGATTTGTATATAGCAAATTGCTACAAGCTATAGCTTTTGCATTTTGTTTTTATGCAAATAAGCAGGTCTTTGCGGTTTGTATATAGCCAACTAATACAAATCAAGCCACGTGGGTGTGTTATGTAGCAAGTTACTACAAGCTATTTTTGTTTGCCATTTTGTTTATAGCCGTCTTATATAAAGTTATGGAACTACAACAGCATTTGTACGTTTTGAGTTTGCTGAGAAAATATAAGTATGTATATGCATATATATATTTATATATATGCATATACATACTTATATTTTTTCGATTTTGCATTCAAATTTTCCCATAAGAGAAAACGAAAAAGGGCCTAAATTCTTAAATACTATTTTATAAACAGGTATTCATAATACAATAACTGCAATAGAATAATTAAACATGTGATTTTGTAAATCAAGCGTAAAATATATCGAAACTGATAAATAAAATGCTTTACTTTGTGGGTGTAAAAAAATGCTTGGTTAGAAAAAAATCAAGACAGAGTCGTAGCTAGGAATATTAACAATGTATGTGATTCGGAAAAATTTGTTAGTTTTCAAAATGAAGTTATGTATTTGAATAGATGAAAGTTTTTTTCCACTGCAGTTCTTGCAATGAAACAGATGAGCGTAATCCAGATTTTTAATATTCGATAAAAAAAGAACAGAAACAATAAAAAAGGAGTAACTCCAGACTATCAAATGAAAACGAAAGAAATATATAATTTAATTTTGTTCATCTCAATTTGCCATAGATTTCTACATTTCTACATTAAAGATAGTGAAGAATTTTAAGTGCAAATTTGCTCATTTTCTTTTTGAGTTAGAGCGTGGACCGTGGGTTTTTGACATCTCGCCCCCAACTATCAACTGTTAAAGTGAAAGGTGTGATTTTTCCGATTTTCGAAATTTCGTCACCACTGTCAACTGTCAAAGTGTTGAGTGCGATTGTATCGCTTTCCACTGGGCTTAGAGTGTGGCCGTGACTGTAGGTAAAATGCAGCTGCTAAATCCATTGGCGCCCTCAAATTTTGACATTTTGACACCTATCAAATTCAAAAATTAAATTTCTTGGTTTCTGTTGGTGCTTAAGCACTGGCCGAGAGAGTAGCTAATACCACCCTCCTTAATCAATCGACGCCCTCAGATTTCGACATTTCAAAACTTATCAAATTGAAAAGTGAAATTTCTCGGATTCTGTTGGTGCTAGAGCGCTGGCCGAAACACTAGGTAAAACCACCCTCCTAAATCGATTGGCATACTCAGATTTTTACATTTCGACACTTGTCAAATTTCTCGGTTTCTGTTGGTGCTGGAGCGCTGGCCGAAACACTAGATAATACCACCCTCCTAAATCGATTGGCATCCTCAGAATTTGACATTTCGGCACTTGTCAAATTTCACGGTTTCTGTTTGTGCTAGAGCGCTGGCCGAAACACTAGGTAATACCACCCTCCTAAATCGTTGGCATCCTCAGATTTTGACATTTCGACACTTGTCAAATTTCAAAGTGAAATTACTCCGTTTCTGTTGGTGCTTAAGCACTGGCCGAGATACTAGGTAATACCACCCTCCTAAATAGATTGGCGCCCTTAGATTTTGACATTTCGACACCCGACCAGAAACCCACAGAGCTTTAATTTTTTTGTATTAATATTTATTTATTATTTTTATATTTTTATAGCGTTCGTTAAAACTTAAAAATTTGTCACATCTTAGGTGACTCACCCTGTATAATTTCCTTATATTCGCTTCTTAAGTGCATCTACCACAAATCTACTTCTACTTTTACTGATATAATATGTAAAAATAATATTTCATTTAAAGCCATGGGCAACTCAAGTTCCTAACAAACCCCTTCTTCTACGCACATGAAATCATTTTGACGGCGACATTCATCCATTAAAAAAAAAAAAAAACAACAACAACAATACAGGTTTGTTAACATTTTTTTTTCTGCTAAAAAAAGGAAATAAGTTTCGATAATATCTTCCTCTCGATTTACAAACTCGCATATTTTATTATTCTATTTTCGGGGTTCGAATCCTGCTGGTGCCAAATGTGTTTTCTTTTTTTTTAACAATGAAGTTAAAACGTAAAGCATACGCAAAGTATCAGCATTAAAATTTGGACTTTCCACTCGTATATCACAAGGTGGCCTAGTGGAAGTGTGCTCGCACAGTTGATCAGAAGTGAACGTGAGTTCAAACCCCGGAAAAATCATGTAAGTAAAAATTTAAGTTTTTTCAATTTAATTAAATTCTATACATTTCAGATAAACAAACATGCTGTGGCACCACAAATGTTTAGAAAATTATTTAACAATAAAAATAAAATGAAAATAAGCTAGAAATTTTTTTATTTTTTCAACTATATTTAGGGGCTTTTATAAAGTCTTACACAGAAGAACTTATTAGGCCTTTTTAAGACCTTATTATACAAGTTATTTGCTTTCAAAGTAACTGCAGGTGGAAGTCATTTTAAGATCTTATTATACAGATTATTGTTTTCGGTATCTTGATTCTTTAAGGCCTTTTTAGTGTTCGCGGAAAGGTATTGATTTGCATAGCACTTGTGATGGAAGTTCTTATGGCAGTTAAATAGCTTGTATAACCTGCGCCAAAATGATTTGCATAAGATCTGTTTTGGTTACTATACAAGCCAGTAAATAGCTTCTTTAAGGCCTTATTAAGATGTCCGTGAAAAGGTATTGATTTGCATAGCACTTGTGATGGAAGTTCTTATGGGAGTTAAATAGCTTGTATAACCTGCGCTAAAATGATTTGCATAAGACCTCCCAACTAACAATTTAATTGGATATGCTATTGCTGACATAGAATAATTTTAAGACTAAATAATGCAAGTCAAGCATTTAACGATTTATTTATTTCAAAATAGCTTGTTTAGTGCCTTTAAGTTTGTTTCTATATGAGACTTCATGTAATGAGTTCTACGGAGACTTTTCTAAGGCCTGCCGAAATTGGTTGCCTTAGCCAGAAAAATAATAGCTTTTATAGAACATTCAGATAAAAGTCATTACAGACAACTCCTTTTCCTAATAGCCTCAATTCGTTTTTAAAAGAAAACTCTAGTATCCTTCGTTTTCATTGACCACTTCACCAAAATTAAAACAAAAAAAAACGAGAAACATTTTTGAAATCGTTGTATAACAAGACTGATGACGGTAATCAAACATTTTGCACGAGTGGGACTTGCACTTTATTGACTTACGTAAGAGAACATTACAGCTTTTGCATTTTGTTAATAGCAAACTTAAGGAAATCAAAAATTAGTTTAATATAGAGCGGGAATTTTGCTTTGGTTGTGACCTCTATATTTTCCTCTCTACTTCCGTAATGAAATTATAGCTTTTGCATTTTGTTAATATCAAACTTATACAAATCAAGAATTTATATTTGTGACAGATATTGCCATCCCTTTGAAATGTATAGCTCTTCCATTTTGTTAATAGCTTGCTTACAGAAATCAAAAATGAAAGCTAAGAAAAAAGAGGAATTTTTTTTTACATTTATTGCCTCCCCTAATTATATCTTTTGTGTTTTGTTAATAAGAAAACAAACTTAGGTATATCGGAAAATGAAATATTATACATACCTAATTGTCCCCTTAGGTGAGACTTTGATAGAATTAAGCAACTTAATTACACTACTGCATCGCACATATCTACGTGCTTGAAAAAAAAACTATATAAGAACTTTTTTCAAACATATGGTACGATAAAAAAGGTCATACACACCTTATGTTAATGTGAGTTTAAAATATAATACTTAACTTATGGTATATAATTTTCAAGTACTTAAAGAATTTCATATATATATATATATATATATATATATATATATATATATATATATATATGTATATATGTACTGTATATACTATATATATATATACTTTAAATTCAATCTTCTAAAACCCTGTTATGGGTACCAATGTTTAATGAAAATTTAGTTTGATTTTTTTGGGCTTGAAGTATCAACTCATTATTTTTACTCACATCTTTACACGCGTAGTGGCCTACTAATAGAGAGGAGCTGAGTTCGATCCCTGGATTCTGAAATTTAATGTGAGTAAAAGTTGAATTTTTTCAAATAAAATAAATTTCTATACATTTCAGAATAAATAGAAAAGCGGTTCTAACACCCTAAAGTCATGGGAAAATGGAAGGAAAAATAAAAAAAACAATAATAATAATAAAAAATTCAAAGCAAAGATTTTTTTTAAATAACACACTGCTTTACTAGGCCTTTGTAAGGCCTTACAATGTGAGTCATTTCATTTATGCGACCTGAAAGTGAATGTCTTATAAAAGTCAGACAACTTGTTTAGTGGAGCAATAACACTGTTTTGCTTTGTTTATTTTATCAATAAGACTTTCCATGAAAAACTATTTAATTATATAGAACTTCTGGTCAAAGGTCTTAAAGGAAATGAAATAGCTTGTATAATGTGCGCCAAACTGATTTGCATAAGGTATTTATTAGTTACTATACAAACTAGAAAATAGCTTGTGTAGACACTTAAACAAGTTAAATTGTTAGTTGGGCTGTTTTGGTTACTATACAAGCCAGTAAATAGCTTCTTTATGGCCTTAATAAGATGTTCGTGGGAAGATATGGATTTCCATAGTACTTGTGATGGAAGTTCTTGTGGAGTTAATAAGCTTGTATAACTTACGCCAAAATGATTTGCATAAGACCTGTTATGGTTACTATACAAGCCAGGAAATAGCTTGTATTGAACCTACTACAATCTAAATTGTTAGTTGGGCAGTTGGACGGCGAATTTTTAGTTGGTTGTGATTGGCTGTTATTATTTGAATTTTATTTTCTTTCTTGTCGATTCTCACAGAATCGAGTGACTAAAAGTAAAAGTATTGAAATGGTCGAAACAGTGCTGTCTTCAAAAAATGCAAAAGGGGCGGGGCGATGATTTTGATTGGTTAATAT
This sequence comes from Melangyna quadrimaculata, assembly GCA_949320155.1. Lineage (NCBI taxonomy): Eukaryota > Metazoa > Arthropoda > Insecta > Diptera > Syrphidae > Melangyna > Melangyna quadrimaculata. The sequence continues at coordinate 252,033,902 of OX439483.1, read as the reverse complement.
CGCTAAGTAATGATTTTGATTGACTAATATGAAATTAAATACAGCGCCGTCGCTTAGGATAGGGAAAGATAGGATTAGACGGGAAAACGTTATACGGGCAATCGTTTTGCGGAAAAACCTGTGCGGGCAAACGTTACGCGGGAAAACGTACCCAACCCGGTTTGGGGTCTAAACATATACGCAGTTCTCGATTAGATCTTTCCACAATTTGTATATTATTTACAAATTCCGTTGGATAAGCTACCTAACCCCTTAAATATATCGTCATTGTTTCTCAAAAATTCCTCCCTATTTCCCGATTGCACCAGCATTTGAACATCAGAAAGTTTAATTAAATTAAACGCCAAACAAGTTTCAAGACCAAGCAATGGTTCGAATGTGTTATCCTTTCCCGATAAGCTTGTGCAATTTTACAAAAATTATATAGTTCTGAAACATTCATTTCATTCAAGATATACTTAATGTCTTCTTCATTAATACAGTCCCTTCCCAGGTAATACCGTCTAGTTTCTCTCAGGGTTGGGCATTTGCCCAGAAAATGTATAACGTCTTCTCTTTCTCCAAGGTTACAGATGCTGCACGTAATTGGTAAGTCATCGCGGTGCGGTACGTAATTAAGCTGTAACATTTCAACTCGAAGCTTTAGCATCATCGATATTTGTTGTATACTGTTTTCATCACGAAAATAGTTTGTTTCCTGTAGGTTATGCTCTAAAACACTATACGTTGCTCTGTGTACAGAGCTGGATGCCTCCTCTAGAAACCGCTGTATGCACTTCAAATCCACCTTTGTAATCAGCTCATAAAGTGTTGTCTTCCAGAGTTGATGATGTTCCACTTCTCGGTTCAGTGACATACCACACATAGCAGCCAGTTCCAACCAATCCGCATACCAGCCAGTCGTACTCCTTATGGAATTTAGTGCAGCTTGTTTTGGCAGTCTTTCGTTTGACATGTTCATTACTTTCAATATGTAATCCACTTGGCGCTTGAGCCTCTTAATGAAGAGCGGTGGCAGGCCTGTCTACAACATAATCGCATAATTCGGTGTGCACGCCGGAAGATGAAATATCCGTTTTAAGTAGTATCTTAACAATTTATCCACTGTATCGTACTGTTTTGCACCCCAAACTTGTGCTGCGTACAACAAAACCGACTCCGCTAAAGCTTCAAACACCCGATACTTGCTGCTATGTGTAATGTGATTATTTGAAAAGCATTGTTTCCAGGTTGTACTTACAGCAGTTTTGGCATTTGCTAATTTAACTTTAAGGTGTCTTTCCATATTAAGGTTTGGTGTGAAAATAACCCCAAGATATTTGTACTCTTTGACCACTTCTATTAGCTGTCCTTTAAATGTCCATCGCTCATTCATACTAGTTCTTCCAGCATTTTTTTTGAAAACCATAGCTTTGGACTTATCGAGATTTACCGTAAGGTTCCAACAGGTGCAGTAGTCTTTTAGTCGGTTTATCATTCTTTGAAGTGTATCAGGAGTATTTGCCAGCAGAACAATGTCATCCGCAAAAAGGAGGGCTTTAATACATTGATTGCCAAATTCCACTCCTCCTGGTAAGTAATCTGAGATATCGTCAATGAATAGGTCGAACAGCAAAGGACTCAAAGAGCATCCTTGTCTCACCCCAAATTTCGTCTCAAAAGCTTCAGAAGTCTTGTCACCGTTCCAGACCACTGACCAAGTATCTTCGTACATCTTTTCAACTAAGTTGCAAAACTTTGTGGACAAACCTTTAGAATTCATTTTGAACAAAAGTGCTCTGCGATCCACAGTATCAAAGGCTGCTTTGAAATCCACAAAAAAAGTGTAAAGTTTGTGCCCTCTTGCAAAGAATGATTCCACTATACTCCTTATAACAAATATGTGGTCCACTGTTGAGTACCCGGGTCTAAATCCAGCTTGAATTTCCTTAAGTTGATTTGTACTGACTATCCACCTCGTAAGCCTTTTTTGCCAGATCGAAGTGAAGATTTTATACGTGGCGTTTAAAAAGGAAATACCCCTGTAGTTTGCCGGATCTGACTTACTGCCTTTTTTATATATTGGAAATATAAGTGCTTCTTTAAATTGCTGCGGAATCACGCCATACTCCATAACTTGGTTGAACAATGATGTTATTTGCCTTTTGAGTGTTGTGGAGCCATATTTGTAGAACTCTACCGGTATTCTGTCGGGACCCGGCGCATTTCCATCGTTAAGTCCATTTAAAGCGTCGATTACTTCCAGTTCCGTTATAACATCATCCATTAATTCGTTTTCGACCCAAGGCGTAGCATATTGGAGCGAACTTCTTATCATCTCCGGATTAAGCAGGTTATTGAAATGGGTAGCCAGGACCATTGGACTTAGATCCTTGTTGATGATGAGCTTTTTTCCATTCAAACTATTTACAGCTTTCCGAAATTCTGAGGCATTTTTACATAGCGTTAACTTTAAGGCTTGAGTTTCGTAGTATGCCCTTTTTTTCTCTTTGCATATAGTTTTATAGTTTCCATTTGCTTCAATGTATCTTGTCTTAAACTGCTCATCGTTTGAATTTCGAAATAGATTCAGCCATGCGAAAGACATTTTTCTGGCTCTACTACACTCTTCGTCGAACCATGGTTGCCTTGTTCCTCGCCCTTCATCGTTCGTAGCTCGTTCGTCAAAATTCCTTTGGCTTATTGATGAATAAGCTGTTTTTATTGAGTCTGCAATTTGACCGAAGGTCATGTTTTGTTGTGCGTTTAAAATGGCATCCAACTTTATCCAATATGAAGCTGTGTGCTTATCTTTCCATTTTAGCATCGGTAGAAGCTTCATATGACGTATCTCTGCACTTTCGGCTATCCTCAATCCAAACGTGACTACAATTGGAAGATGATCGGAAAATGGCACTTGGCCAACTTCAAAATGTATGCGTTCCAGTTACCACCTAATAGGCTTAAATCAATAACTGACGTCCCGTGTCTTCCTACAAACGTGAAATTTCCTGTCTTGTCAGACGCGCTTGTTCCGTTTTGTATGCGAAGGCCATATTCGGTACATAACTACAGAAGCTTTGTCCCCCTTGAATAACAAACAACATCCTTTGACTGCCTTACTATCCCTTCCCCGTTATTTTCTGATCCAGCCTATTTTCAAATTCGTGCATTAAAGTCACCAATAAGCATAGTGTTTTGTTGATTTCCAGTCATAATGGTTTCTTGAAGCTGATTAAAATCTCTTTCCCAGTGATTACAGTTGACGTACGCAGGAATTATTCGAAAGGTTTTCTTGTCGAATTTTAATTCTATCACATTCATTTCATTCAAAATTTGAAAACTGCATTCTATACCAATCATTTCTTTTTTGTAACCAAAGTAGCATCCTCCACTTGCTCTCCCTCTAGTGTTAGTTCTTTTAGCTGGTATCCAAATAAAATTATAATTTAATATTTTATTTTCGGCGGAAACGTAGTTATCTTCAGTTAAAAATGTTTCAAATAAAAAAATAAAATCATACTTATTTATAAAATCATAAAAATCTACATATAAAGACTTATTTGCTAGCCCTGAAACATTATATGAAAGTATTTTGTAGTTTTTAACAATGCTTTTGACATACAAAATATTTGCGCTTTGGCAGACGGCATTAACATTAAACATTATTTTGAGGCAGTGCCCCGCGGTCAGTATGCGGTTGCGTTTTATCTACAGTTTGAGCACCAGCGTTGTAGCTTCCCAAAGGTCTAGTATTGGCAGCACTTGACGTTGGCATCTCTCCTGTCATTGAGACATGACATTCATCACCCAGCAGCTGACGTAGTACATTCATCGCGTTTCCATTTTCACATTTAAAATTATTGTTTTTATCAATAAAAAATATATTTTCGCCTACTTGCAAGTTTTGGCCTCTAAATTGTGTTTTGATATTTTTATTCTTAGCATAAATATCATTTTTAATTTTCATGAGTTGCCTTCTTCTTGCTCTCATAGCATGTGGATAATCTCTATGTATACTTATGCCTATGCCTTTTAATGAGCTTGCCGATCTTAGGATCTTTCCGACATCTTCGCTGTTTTGCATTTGCACGATAACATTAGGGACATTTTCTCCGGCATGAAGAATTTTTGATGATGAAACAAGTGATGGATTGTTTGACTTCATCATATCCAGGCATAATGTCCTTGCTTTTTTCCGCTGCATCTTGGCCGATTTGTGTTGGAATATGAGCAATAAGATTTTTTTCGGTTGCTTTAAGTTCCAGCATCTCGACCTGTCTTTCAAGTGATGTACAACGCGCCTCCATTTTGTACACTTGATCTTTAAGTTCCTTGTTGTTGACTTGTAGAGTTTTTATTTCATTGCTTATACTTTCTATATCGGATTTGGTTGGGATTTTTTGCAATCTGTCATCTAGGAGGCTTGCAATTAAGCTTTGGAGGTCTAAGATTCGCATATTTCCTACCGATGTGTTTGTCAAGACGCTATTCATAGCGAATTTTTCGGATTCTGGAGTGTTTTCTGTGCGAAATCTTTTTGGTGTGCCCGACATTACGCTGTTTTGGCAATTTGATTTAGGCGGGCTCCGTTGCATAGCGAAGACTTATTTATTTACTAAAATGGAACTCACCAGCGTGTTGATTTTACTTTTTATAAATGAAATTTTGTTGGGCAGAAGCCCAAAGGCTACATAACCTACAAAAAAAAAAGTAGGAAAAAGCTTAAATTATACCACTTTTTTAACTATTAAATCGTCTTAAAAACGAATATTTATTGGAGCACTTTTTATTAACGTTTGGACGTTTGCGAACCAGGGTTGCCAATCTCTATCCCCCCCCCTTGTATATCTCCAAAGATTCCAATAATTTTGTGCTCAAACATTTCAGGTGCACAATTAAGCCCAAACGGAACCCTAAGGAATTTGAATCTACCATACGGTTGAAATTACCTCATTTTGAAATGTGATTTTATATGGGAAATGAGGTAATTTGGATCTCATTTGGAAGTTTGCAACGAAATTACCTCATTTGGCCCATTGAAAACGGCATATAATGCTGTAATTATATGTCTGTTAGCTAGCTTTTCTAAAAAATCCTCAATGGTTGGGATAAGAAAGTGTTCTCTTTTAATTTGCGCATTAAGTGATTTGGGGGGGGAACATGACGTTTGCCCGCGAAACGGTTGCCCATTGTAACGTTTTCCCGTCTGGAGGGAATTAAATTTTCGAAATTTAATCCCGTCAGATCTAATACTATTTGGCGGCGGGATTGGCAGTACTATTACTGTGTTTTGAAAAAGTAGTATTTATTACTAGATTGGAAAAATATATTTTATTTTAATATTTTTAATTTATTGTGGGCGTGTCGAAAAAAATAACTTTTTTACAAAAAAAATTTACTTTTTTCCAAAAAAAAACTTTTTGAACAAAAAAAAATAATTTTTTGGAAGTTTTGGAAAAGCTTTTTCCAAACTTTTTTTTTTTGATTTTTTAACAACAAAATAATATCCCTTTGAGGAAAATTTTGAATTCTGAAAAGAATTTTCACTTCAAAGTGACCCCAGACCTGGGGTAACAATTTCCATTAACTTGCTTGCTTAAGTACTTTCATTGGACGACGAATTTTTTCACATCAATGAATAAGATTTCTCGTCCAATAAAAAGTACTTAAGCAAGTTATATTCCGAAATTTAATTCAGTTCTTCTTAGAACTCTGTCGGGTCAAGACCTAAAACATAGCTGAGATATCGGAGTTTAGGTTTGTTTACAAAAAAAATTAACTTTTTTTGCAAAACAAAAAACTTTTTTACAAATAAAAAATAAGCTTTTTAACAAAAATAAACTTTTTAACAAAAAAAAAAATTAACTTTAAATTAACGGAGTCGCGTGAGCGGGACAGAGGACTCGAAAAGGAGGTTACAATCCTTAAACCCGCGAAGCGGGCCACCCAAGGTACTGTTTACTACAAAAAAACTTTGATAACAGATCGACTGACAACATAGGCGCCTGCCAGACGACTTAGCATACCCTATGCGGGCGACAGAGTCGCGTGAGCGGGACAGAGGAGCCGAAAAGGGGGTTAAAATCCTTAAACCCGCGAAGCGGTCCACCCAAGGTACTGTTTACTACAAAAAACTTTGATAACAAATCGACTGACAACATAGGCGCCTGCCAGACGACTGAGCATACCCTAAGCGGAGCGACGGAGTCGCGTGAGCGGGACATAGGACCTGCTAAAGGGGTTTAAATCCTTAAACCCGCGAAGCGGGCCACCCAAGGTACTGTTTACTACAAAAAGCTTTCATAACAGATTGACTGACAACATAGGCGCCTGCCAGACATCTGAGCATACCCTAATCGGAGCGACAGAGTCACGTGAGCGGGACAGAGGACCCGAAAAGGGGGTTAAAAAGCTTAAACCCGCGAAGCGGGCCACTCAAGGTACTGTTTACTACAAAAAACTTTGATAACAAATCGACTGACAACATAGGACGACTGAGCATACCCTAAGCGAAGCGACGGAGTCGCGTGAGCGGGACAGAGGACCCTAAAAGGGATTTAAAATCCTTAAACCCGCGAAGCGGGCCACCCAAGGTACAGTTTACTTCAAAAAACAAGAAATCAAAATAATATCTCTTTAATACCAGGAGATGTTAACTCCACTGAGTTCTCTAAAGAACTGATTAATTTCCGGAATTTCACTCGTTTATATACCCCACCCAACTAACAATTTAGCTTGTAGTAGGTCCAATTTTCATAATTTCGGAGCTATTGCTTGTATATAATTTGCACAAGGCTTAGTTATGCTAATCAAACATTTTTGTTGGTATTTTACCCTTAAGGCCTTTTAGAATAAGTTATATAGCAGTCAATGAGGTTAAACTCTCATAAGGCCTTTTTAAGACCTGCCAACATTGGTAAGATAAAGCGCGAAAATAAATAGTTTGTATATAGCATTCTGCTGCAAGCCTAATACAAATCATGCTGCGTGGATTTGCATATAGCGAACTACTACAAGCTATAGCTTTTGCATTATGGTCTTATACAAATCATACCACGTGGATTTGTATATAGATATAGCAAACTACAACAAGCTATAGCTTTTGCATTTTGTTCTTATGCAAATGTGCAGGTTCTGGCGGTTTGTATATAGCCTACTAATACAAATCATGCCACGTGGGCTTGCATATGTCAAACTTCTACAAGCTATAGCTTTTACATTTTGTTCTTATGCAAATATGCAGGTTTTTGTAGTTTGGATATAGCCAACAAATACAAATCATGCCACGTGGATTTGTGTATAGAAAATTACTACAAGCTATAACTTTTGCATTTTATTCTTATGCAAATGTGCAGGTTTTTGCGGTTTTTATATAGCCAACTAATACAAATCATGCCACGTGGATTTATTTATAGCAAATTACTACAAGCTATAGCTTTTTTATTTTGTTCTTATGCAAATGTGCAGATCTTTGCGGTTTGTATATAGCCAACTAATACAAATCATGCCACGTGGATTTGTATATAGCAAATTACAACAAGCTATAGCTTTTGCATTTTATTCTTATGCAAATAAGCAGGTTTTTGCGGTTTGTATATAGCCAACTAATACAAATCATGCCACGTGGATTTGTATATAGCAAATTGCTACAAGCTATAGCTTTTGCATTTTGTTTTTATGCAAATAAGCAGGTCTTTGCGGTTTGTATATAGCCAACTAATACAAATCAAGCCACGTGGGTGTGTTATGTAGCAAGTTACTACAAGCTATTTTTGTTTGCCATTTTGTTTATAGCCGTCTTATATAAAGTTATGGAACTACAACAGCATTTGTACGTTTTGAGTTTGCTGAGAAAATATAAGTATGTATATGCATATATATATTTATATATATGCATATACATACTTATATTTTTTCGATTTTGCATTCAAATTTTCCCATAAGAGAAAACGAAAAAGGGCCTAAATTCTTAAATACTATTTTATAAACAGGTATTCATAATACAATAACTGCAATAGAATAATTAAACATGTGATTTTGTAAATCAAGCGTAAAATATATCGAAACTGATAAATAAAATGCTTTACTTTGTGGGTGTAAAAAAATGCTTGGTTAGAAAAAAATCAAGACAGAGTCGTAGCTAGGAATATTAACAATGTATGTGATTCGGAAAAATTTGTTAGTTTTCAAAATGAAGTTATGTATTTGAATAGATGAAAGTTTTTTTCCACTGCAGTTCTTGCAATGAAACAGATGAGCGTAATCCAGATTTTTAATATTCGATAAAAAAAGAACAGAAACAATAAAAAAGGAGTAACTCCAGACTATCAAATGGAAACGAAAGAAATATATAATTTAATTTTGTTCATCTCAATTTGCCATAGATTTCTACATTTCTACATTAAAGATAGTGAAGAATTTTAAGTGCAAATTTGCTCATTTTCTTTTTGAGTTAGAGCGTGGACCGTGGGTTTTTGACATCTCGCCCCCAACTATCAACTGTTAAAGTGAAAGGTGTGATTTTTCCGATTTTCGAAATTTCGTCACCACTGTCAACTGTCAAAGTGTTGAGTGCGATTGTATCGCTTTCCACTGGGCTTAGAGTGTGGCCGTGACTGTAACATTTTGACACCTATCAAATTCAAAAATTAAATTTCTTGGTTTCTGTTGGTGCTTAAGCACTGGCCGAGAGAGTATCTAATACCACCCTCCTAAATCAATCGACGCCCTCAGATTTCGACATTTCAAAACTTATCAAATTGAAAAGTGAAATTTCTCGGTTTCTGTTGGTGCTAGAGCGCTGGCCGAAACACTAGGTAAAACCACCCTCCTAAATCGATTGGCATACTCAGATTTTTACATTTCGACACTTGTCAAATTTCTCGGTTTCTGTTGGTGCTGGAGCGCTGGCCGAAACACTAGATAATACCACCCTCCTAAATCGATTGGCATCCTCAGATTTTGACATTTCGGCACTTGTCAAATTTCACGGTTTCTGTTTGTGCTAGAGCGCTGGCCGAAACACTAGGTAATACCACCCTCCTAAATCGTTGGCATCCTCAGATTTTGACATTTCGACACTTGTCAAATTTCAAAGTGAAATTACTCCGTTTCTGTTGGTGCTTAAGCACTGGCCAAGATACTAGGTAATACCACCCTCCTAAATAGATTGGCGCCCTTAGATTTTGACATTTTGACACCCGACCAGAAACCCACAGAGCTTTAATTTTTTTGTATTAATATTTATTTATTATTTTTATATTTTTATAGCGTTCGTTAAAACTTAAAAATTTGTCACATCTTAGGTGACTCACCCTGTATAATTTCCTTATATTCGCTTCTTAAGTGCATCTACCACAAATCTACTTCTACTTTTACTGATATAATATGTAAAAATAATATTTCATTTAAAGCCATGGGCAACTCAAGTTCCTAACAAACCCCTTCTTCTACGCACATGAAATCATTTTGACGGCGACATTCATCCATTAAAAAAAAAAAAAAAAACAACAACAACAATACAGGTTTGTTAACATTTTTTTTTCTGCTAAAAAAAGGAAATAAGTTTCGATAATATCTTCCTCTCGATTTACAAACTCGCATATTTTATTATTCTATTTTCGGGGTTCGAATCCTGCTGGTGCCAAATGTGTTTTCTTTTTTTTTAACAATGAAGTTAAAACGTAAAGCATACGCAAAGTATCAGCATTAAAATTTGGACTTTCCACTCGTATATCACAAGGTGGCCTAGTGGAAGTGTGCTCGCACAGTTGATCAGAAGTGAACGTGAGTTCAAACCCCGGAAAAATCATGTAAGTAAAAATTTAAGTTTTTTCAATTTAATTAAATTCTATACATTTCAGATAAACAAACATGCTGTGGCACCACAAATGTTTAGAAAATTATTTAACAATAAAAATAAAATGAAAATAAGCTAGAAAAATTTTTATTTTTTCAACTATATTTAGGGGCTTTTATAAAGTCTTACACAGAAGAACTTATTAGGCCTTTTTAAGACCTTATTATACAAGTTATTTGCTTTCAAAGTAACTGCAGGTGGAAGTCATTTTAAGATCTTATTATACAGATTATTGTTTTCGGTATCTTGATTCTTTAAGGCCTTTTTAGTGTTCGCGGAAAGGTATTGATTTGCATAGCACTTGTGATGGAAGTTCTTATGGCAGTTAAATAGCTTGTATAACCTGCGCCAAAATGATTTGCATAAGATCTGTTTTGGTTACTATACAAGCCAGTAAATAGCTTCTTTAAGGCCTTATTAAGATGTCCGTGAAAAGGTATTGATTTGCATAGCACTTGTGATGGAAGTTCTTATGGGAGTTAAATAGCTTGTATAACCTGCGCTAAAATGATTTGCATAAGACCTCCCAACTAACAATTTAATTGGATATGCTATTGCTGACATAGAATAATTTTAAGACTAAATAATGCAAGTCAAGCATTTAACGATTTATTTATTTCAAAATAGCTTGTTTAGTGCCTTTAAGTTTGTTTCTATATGAGACTTCATGTAATGAGTTCTACGGAGACTTTTCTAAGGCCTGCCGAAATTGGTTGCCTTAGCCAGAAAAATAATAGCTTTTATAGAACATTCAGATAAAAGTCATTACAGACAACTCCTTTTCCTAATAGCCTCAATTCGTTTTTAAAAGAAAACTCTAGTATCCTTCGTTTTCATTGACCACTTCACCAAAATTAAAACAAAAAAAAACGAGAAACATTTTTGAAATCGTTGTATAACAAGACTGATGACGGTAATCAAACATTTTGCACGAGTGGGACTTGCACTTTATTGACTTACGTAAGAGAACATTACAGCTTTTGCATTTTGTTAATAGCAAACTTAAGGAAATCAAAAATTAGTTTAATATAGAGCGGGAATTTTGATTTGGTTGTGACCTCTATATTTTCCTCTCTACTTCCGTAATGAAATTATAGCTTTTGCATTTTGTTAATATCAAACTTATACAAATCAAGAATTTATATTTGTGACAGATATTGCCATCCCTTTGAAATGTATAGCTCTTCCATTTTGTTAATAGCTTGCTTACAGAAATCAAAAATGAAAGCTAAGAAAAAAGAGGAATTTTTTTTTACATTTATTGCCTCCCCTAATTATATCTTTTGTGTTTTGTTAATAAGAAAACAAACTTAGGTATATCGGAAAATGAAATATTATACATACCTAATTGTCCCCTTAGGTGAGACTTTGATAGAATTAAGCAACTTAATTACACTACTGCATCGCACATATCTACGTGCTTGAAAAAAAAAACTATATAAGAACTTTTTTCAAACATATGGTACGATAAAAAAGGTCATACATACCTTATGTTAATGTGAGTTTAAAATATGATACTTAACTTATGGTATATAATTTTCAAGTACTTAAAGAATTTCATATATATATATATATATATATATATATATATATATATGTATATATATACTGTATATACTATATATATATATACTTTAAATTCAATCTTCTAAAACCCTGTTATGGGTACCAATGTTTAATGAAAATTTAGTTTGATTTTTTTGGGCTTGAAGTATCAACTCATTATTTTTACTCACATCTTTACACGCGTAGTGGCCTACTAATAGAGAGGAGCTGAGTTCGATCCCTGGATTCTGAAATTTAATGTGAGTAAAAGTTGAATTTTTTCAAATAAAATAAATTTCTATACATTTCAGAATAAATAGAAAAGCGGTTCTAACACCCTAAAGTCATGGGAAAATGGAAGGAAAAATAAAAAAAACAATAATAATAATAAAAATTTAAAGCAACGATTTTTTTTAAATAACACACTGCTTTACTAGGCCTTTGTAAGGCCTTACAATGTGAGTCATTTCATTTATGCGACCTGAAAGTGAATGTCTTATAAAAGTCAGACAACTTGTTTAGTGGAGCAATAACACTGTTTTGCTTTGTTTATTTTATCAATAAGACTTTCCATGAAAAACTATTTAATTATATAGAACTTCTGGTCAAAGGTCTTAAAGGAAATGAAATAGCTTGTATAATGTGCGCCAAACTGATTTGCATAAGGTCTTTATTAGTTACTATACAAACTAGAAAATAGCTTGTGTAGACACTTAAACAAGTTAAATTGTTAGTTGGGCTGTTTTGGTTACTATACAAGCCAGTAAATAGCTTCTTTATGGCCTTAATAAGATGTTCGTGGGAAGATATGGATTTCCATAGTACTTGTGATGGAAGTTCTTGTGGAGTTAATAAGCTTGTATAACTTACGCCAAAATGATTTGCATAAGACCTGTTATGGTTACTATACAAGCCAGGAAATAGCTTGTATTGAACCTACTACAATCTAAATTGTTAGTTGGGCAGTTGGACGGCGAATTTTTAGTTGGTTGTGATTGGCTGTTATTATTTGAATTTTATTTTCTTTCTTGTCGATTCTCACAGAATCGAGTGACTAAAAGTAAAAGTATTGAAATGGTCGAAACAGTGCTGTCTTCAAAAAATGCAAAAGGGGCGGGGCGATGATTTTGATTGGTTAATATCGCTAAGTAATGATTTTGATTGACTAATATGAAATTAAATACAGCGCCGTCGCTTAGGATAGGGAAAGATAGGATTAGACGGGAAAACGTTATACGGGCAATCGTTTTGCGGAAAAACGTGTGCGGGCAAACGTTACGCGGGAAAACGTACCCAACCCGGTTTGGGGTCTAAACATATACGCAGTTCTCGATTAGATCTTTCCACAATTTGTATATTATTTACAAATTCCGTTGGATAAGCTACCTAACCCCTTAAATATATCGTCATTGTTTCTCAAAAATTCCTCCCTATTTCCCGATTGCACCAGCATTTGAACATCAGAAAGTTTAATTAAATTAAACGCCAAACAAGTTTCAAGACCAAGCAATGGTTCGAATGTGTTATCACAACCAAGAATTCAGCCACCTATTCCGAACTGTTTTTTAAGTCAATACATGTCAAAGAAATTTTACCATGAATCTTAATTTTATTGGTACTATAGTTAAACACCTTCCTCGACAGGGTTCACCTTGCCGCGGTGAGGAGGCTTACGTAAGGATCTTCAGCTGACCAGTTGTAGATTCACTTTCTTAAATCCTCAGCTGGCCGGCTGTAAGTTAGACAAATTAAGAAACCCAAACCAATGACAAACCATGACAGACACAACAAAAACAGAAAAAAATTTACCGGGGCTATACGCTACAGTGTCGGCAGAAGTCACGGCTGCCGGCGAGGGCTTGGCTTTGCAAGAAGCTAAGTCGCCAGTGACAAACAACACACACACTTTTGACAAAAAAGAAAAACCAGTAACAATGACTGACGAGGAGCTACAGTTGACAGCGATGGTGACAGCATCGTTGACTGCTGTTCCACCGCCAGCTCCAATCTTTCCGGACTGTCAACCTCTTCCAGGCGGAGTAAAATCTCCAACTGTAGGAAAACAGTCAAGAGACAATATGAAAATAAAACAAATTAATCTCCAACACAGTAAAGCCGCCAGTGCCAACCTAGTCTACCTCATGGAGGATAGACAAATAGACATTGCCCTCATTCAAGAACCCTGGATTGCAGGTGGCAGAATTAAGGGCCTTCACTCAAAAGAACTAACGCTGTATAAGACCACAAACGTAGGTATTAACAGTAGGATTAGAGCTTGTATCGTAGCTAGAAAACAGATTAATCTCTTTCTTCTATCTACATACAGTTGTTTAGACCAAACGACGGTCAAACTTGATCGAACCGGACTCCCACCACTAGTTATAGCATCATGCTATATGCTGGGTGATGGAATTGAAGGACCACCGGTTGAGATGACAAAGCAACTTATTGCACGTGCTGCACTGGAGAAATGGGATGCTGTTGTGGGCTGTGATGCCAACGCGCACCATTTGCAGTGGGGAAGCACTGATATCAACGAAAGGGGTGAGTTACTTTTTGAATATATTATTTAAAATAACATTTTGGTAGCGAATAGAGGGAATGAGCCCACTTTTGTCACCAAAACTCGTAAAGAGGTACTTGATGTAACTTTATTAAACAACTCAGATACCATATTCTTAGATCAGTGGAAGGTATTAAAAGAGGAATCATTCTCTGACCATAAACTCATAGAATTCTTAATACCTGATACCCCAGATCCTCGCAAACCATATAGAAATCTCAGACGAACAAACTGGAAAATTTTTAATATGGAGGTACGAAAGCTAAATACTGATGCGTTGCAAGAACCCGAGATTATAGAGAAAGCTACTGATAGCTTCACTGAAATTCTCGGTAAAGCATTCGAAAAAGGATGTCCATTAAAACCAGGAGGACAGGGTAAAAAGAAACCACCCTGGTGGACAACTGAACTTGGCAACACCAGAAAGGAAACAAGAAGACTTTTTAATGTTGCCAAGCGTACAACAGCAGATAGTGACTGGGAAACTTACAAATCCAAATCTAGTCAAAAGAAATTCAAGATGGAAACTCAAAGAGCCAAACGGAGCTCATGGAGAAACTTCTGCAGTCAAATTGAGAGTACCAACGAATCGGCTAGACTCAGAAAAATACTTGCTAAGGGACCAACTGTCCTAGGATCTCTTAAGTAACCCAATGGACATTGGACGGAATCGTGTAGCGAAACACTGGAACTCCTGGTAAACGCTCACTTTCCTGGTTGCACCTTTAACGGGAATAACAACCCACAAGTAGAACTCTGCATAGAGAACACAACACCAACGGAGCTGATTACGGAAGAGAGGCTAAAATGGACTATTAACTCCTTTTCACTGTATAAATCACCAGGTTTGTATAATGTGTTCCCCATGATGCTACAAAAATGTGAAGACCATGTAATCCCACACTTAAAAAACATATTCCTCAGTAGCCTTAGATTAGGATATGTGCCGAAGGCGTGGCGAGAAGTCAAAGTAGTATTCATTCCGAAAGCTGGAAAGCCAAGCGACACGACCGCTAAGGATTTCAGACCCATTAGTCTCACGTCTTTTTTCTTAAAGACATTTGAAAGATTGATTGATATATATATACGCAACGCACTGAGCCCGGAAGTCATATCTCCAGCCCAGCATGCTTATATAGAAGGTAAAAGTGCTGAGACAGCACTACACAGTGTCGTCAGTACAATTGAAAAAACACTCAACGACAAAGAATACACCCTTGCTGCCTTTCTAGACATTGAAGGAGCTGAACTGAACTTGGCAACACCAGGAAGGAAACAAGAAGACTTTTTAATGTTGCTAAGCGCACAAGAGCAGATAGTGACTGGGAAACTTACAAATCTAGTCAAAAGAAATTCAAGATGGAAACTCAAAGAGCCAAACGGAGCTCATGGAGGAACTTCTGCAGTCAAATTGAGAGTACCAACGAATCAGCTTGACTCAGAAAAATACTTGCTAAGGGACAAATTATTCTAGGATCTCTTAAGGAACTCAATGGACATTGGACGGAATCGTGTAGCGAAACACTGGAACTCCTGGTAAACGGTCACTTTCCTGGTTGCACCTCTAAAGGGAATAACAACCCACAAGTAGAACTCAGCATAGAGAACACAACACCAACGGAGCTGATTACGGAAGAAAGGATAAAATGGGCTATTAACTCCTTTTCACCGTATAAATCACCAGGTTTGGATGGTGTCTTCCCCATGATACTACAAAAATGTGAAGACCATGTAATCCCACACTTAAAAAACATATTCCTAAGTAGCCTTAAATTAGGATATGTGCCGAAGGCGGCGTGGCGAGAGGTCAAAGTGGAATTCATTCCAAAGCTGGCAAGCCAAGCCACACGACCGCTAAAGATTTTAGACTCATTAGTCTCACGTCTTTTCTCTTAAAGACATTAGAAAGATTGATTGATATATATATACGCAAAGCACTGAGCCCAAAAGTCATATCTCCAGACCAGCATGCTTATACAAAAGGTAAAAGTGTTGAGACATCACTACACAGTGTCGTCAGCACAATTGAAAAAACGCTCAAGGACAAAGAATACACCCTTGCTGCCTTTCTAGACATTGAAGGAGCCTTCAACAATGTTCGGAACGAGGCGGTGGAAGGAGCGCTCGTGAATCTTAATATGAATAACGCTATCATCAGATGGATAATGTTCATGTTGAAAAACAGAGAGATCAACTCAGAGCTAGGAGGAGTGCAAATCAAAGTATCTACTTCTAGAGGAACCCCACAAGGTGGGGTGCTTTCTCCGCTTCTCTGGACACTCGTGATGAACACAGTTCTTGTGAGACTAAGATACAGTGGAGTCAAAGTAATTGCATATGCAGATGATCTAGCATTACTAACGACAGGCAAATTTGCCTCCACAATTAGTGAACAAATAGAAAATGCCCAATCAATAGTGAATACATGGACTAGGAATTGTGGACTTGCGGTTAATCCGCAAAAAACCGAACTAGTCCTTTTCAAGAACAAACGGAAAATAACAACTTTCAAGATTCCTTTCATTGAAGGGACCCAACGCCAAATCTTTGATCACGAAAAATACCTTGGTGTAATCTTGGATAAGAAATTGAATTGGAGTCGCAACGTTAAAGAAAGAACTAACAAAGCCATGTTTGCATTCTACTCCTGCAACAGGATATTTGGTAAAACCTGGGGACCTAGCCCAAAAATTATCAGGTGGATGTTCACGTCGATAGTTAGACCTTTACTGACATACGGTAACGTATTCTGGTGGAATGCGCTCGACAAAGTTACTAACCTTAAACTCATAACCAAGGTACAAGGAATGTATTAGAATCACTGGGGCTATGAGGTCCACCCCCACAGCGGGCTTGGAAGCTATACTCAACTTAACTCCCCTTGATCTATTTGTACAAGAATCGGCAGCCAAGAGCGCACTTCGGCTTAGCCAAACTGGTAGCTGGAAGCGCAGCGCCATAGGACACGCGCAGATTTTGCAGAAATACACGGGAAGTAGAGTATGCACTGACTACATTACACCCCGTTTAGACTTTCACAAGCCGTTCACGATCGCCTTTCCTAGTAGAGAGGATTGGCAAACCAAAGAACCATCAACCTGCGAATCGATGATAGCAATATATACCGAAGGTTCCAAAATGGATACTGGTGTCGATGCAGGCTTCTTTTCGGAAACCCCTGGACTAGCCAGCTCATTCAGACTTCCTAATTACAGCAGTGCCTTCCAAGCTGAGGTCCTGAGAGTGACGAAAGCTGCTAGACAGGTCTCAATGATGGCAATACCACAAGCGGATATCACCTTTTTCATTGACATCCAAGCGGCAATAAAAGCAATTTCTGCCACTGAAATAAAATCGAAGCTTGTGACATGCTGTCGCAAAGAGCTAAGGGTTCTTGGTAGACATCACAAAATAAGACTCTGTTGGGTTCCTGGCCACAGTGGAGTCCCAGGTAATGAAAGTGCTGACGAACTGGCAAGAAAAGGATCAGCTGTTGATCTTAATCAAGCAGATACAACTGTTGAAGTCCCGCCCTGTAATTTTAAGAGAATAATCGAGAGTAAAGTTCTAGCTATAACCAACAAGAGATGGAACTCACTCGATACCTGTGTTATAACTAGAAAATTATGGCCTAGTTTCAATAAATAAAAGACCGACAAGATCATCCAACTGGGAAAAAAGTCTCTATCTATTCTCGTGAGTGTTACCACTGGGCACAACCAACTGGGTTATCATAAGAAAAAGATGAGTCTCAGTATGGATGACTTATGTAGAGGATGTGGTGACGAAGAGATACATAAGGATACTCCACACTACCTTTGTCACTGACCTGCACTATGTCATCTAAGAAATAGGCTCCTCGGGAAGCATTTCTTCAATGACTTAGGGGAACTATCTGACATTACAAGCAATAACATGTTAAAATTTATTAACGCTACAAAATGGCTTGACAATTCTTAGATACAACAAAACAAATCAGTCACATACACCAACCCACTGATTTATCAAACTCAACCGCCAGACGTTGCATGGAGCCATTGCTCCTACGGGCCTGGAGGTGGGGATGATTTAAACAGTGGAGGTAAAGAGAAGGGACCACGCCCTTAAGTAGACGATTGTGCGTTGGCCTCTCCTCAATCTGGTGATTGTGCTTACGGACACTTCTTCAGTAACATGAAGACTAATCTGACTGAACGTGGCAGACGCATGCACCAACCACTGATCTATCAAGCTCACCCAGCGGATGTTGCATGGAGCCACTGCTCCTACGGGCCCGGTGGAGAGACGATCTTTCCGGTGGGGGTTAATGAGAGGATCACGCCCTAAGAGGACAATGGTGTGTTTAACTCTCCTCAACCCGGTGTTAATATGCCGTCAGACAGTTCTTCAATACCTCGATACCTTCACTGAGTTAACTAGACAGGCACATACACCAACCACTGATTTATCAATCTCATCCCTCAGACGTTGCATGGAGCCACTGTTCCTACGGGCCTGGTGGTGGTAGGGGGGATCCCGCCCTTAAAGGACAGTGATACGTTGGTCTCTCCTAAGCCCGGTGATTGTGCAGACAACGTAGATTAATATGACAGAACTGAGTAGACGCAGACACCAACTACTAATTTATCAAACTCACTCACCAGACGTTGAATAAAGCCACTGCTCCTACGGGCGGAGTTTTTTTTTCTTGCGAGGAATTGACAAATCCTCCAAGAGTATCACTTGTCACGAATAAGTGCTTCTCGTCTAGCCGTTCGGATTCGGCGTACAATTGTAGGTCCCTTCCATTCCTGTCGAAAGGCGCACACAGGAATGGTTGCGAGCTGTTAGTCACTAGGCCCTGGTTCTTCATGAGCCGTTGTGCCACCCGATTTATTTTATTTTTTTCCTACGGGCCTGGTGAGTGTATGGTCTATTCAGAGGGGGTAGAGGTAGAGATCACGCCCTTAAAAGACAACGGTGCGTTAACCTCTCCACAACCCGGTGATTATGGGCAAACAGACACTTCTCAAACACCTTAATGGGACCGACTTAACAAAGCTACCACATACACCAACCACTGATTTATCAAACTTACTTAGAATTAGGGTGCACCAATTTAGTTGAGCACAAAATTAGGACGTCCGCAGAACCGGTTAAGCAGCGATACTACCCAGTATCACCTGCGATCCAAAGGAACATTGATCAAGAGCTCCAAGAGATGTTGGAAGCTGGTGTCAGAAATCCAAGAGTCCTTGGGCATCTCCGATTCTTCTTGTGAAGAAAAAGGATGGCAATTTTCGGTTCTGCGTAGACTATAGGAAGCTTAATGAAGTAACACATAGGGATGCTTATCCACTCCCCTTTATTTCGTCGATTTTGGACAAACTTCAAAACGCGAAGTTTTTGTCATCTCTCGACATTAAGTCTGCATACTGGCAGTTACCCATGAAGGAAGAATTGCGCAAGAACACAGCCTTTACTGTGCCGGGAAGGGGTCTCTTTTAATTTTTCACAATGCCTTTCGGCTCGCTCAACTCCCCGGCAACTTGGCAAAGGTTCATTGACGATGTTCTGGGTCCTGATCTAGAACCATTTGTCTTTGTGTACTTGGATGACATTATCATCGTCACCGCTACTTTTGAGAAACATCTTGAAAATCTCAAAGAAGTTTTTAAAAGATTGAGGGAGGCAGGACTTAAAGTAGGTAGGGAAAAATGCAATTTTTGTAGGCCTTCTTTGAAATTTCTTGGTTACGTCGTAGATAGGAACGTACTACACGTCGACCCTGAAAAAGTGGAAAGTATGTTGAAAATTCCTGCACCGAAAAACGTGAAGGAAATTAGGAGTTTTGTAGGGAAAATTTCATGGCACCGTAGATTCGTACCAAATTTTGCAATTTAAGTTAGGCCTCTTACTGATCTCTTAAAGAAAGCTAAGAAATTTGAATGGACAAAAGAGTGTGAGGAGTGTTTCAGGAAAGCCAAAGAGTGTTTGGTTACGGCACCGATATTGACATGTCCGAATTTTTCTCTGCCGTTTGTCGTTCAGACAGACGCGTCAGATTATGGTATCGGCGCCGTACTTTCTCAAGAGTTTGAAGATGGGGAAAAAGCAATTTGCTATATTAGTCGGTCATTGAATAGGAATGAAAGGAACTACTCTACGACCGAAAAGGAATGCTTAGCGGTTCTTCGGGCGATCGAAAAGTTGCGGCCGTATCTCAAAGGTGTTCGATTTACTGTCGTGAATGGTCATCACTCGTTGGTCTGGCTCAGTAACCTCAAGGATCCGCAGGGTAGATTAGCTCGTTGGGCCATTCGGTTCCAACAATTCGATTTTAAAATCTACCACAGAAAGGGCAAAGAACATGTCGTTCCAGATATGTTATCGCGAGGAGTTCCAGAGTTAGCTGGAATCTCAGATGCGGATTCGGACCCTTGGTTGATAAGAATGAAATCTTTAGTAGAAAAGAGCCCTTTAGCATACCCGTCTTGGAGAATAGAAGATGGGCGGCTCTATTAACATTTTAGGGTGAACCATGTAATTGTTCATGAGAAAGGTGAGGGGTGGAAGTTAGTGTTAGGAAAAATTGATAGGCCAAAAGTTTTGAGTGAGTGCCATGATAGTCCAATAGCAGGACACATTGGTGTTAAGAAAACTTTTGCTAGGGTAGCCGAAAAATATTACAAAAAGTTCGAGGAAAATAGAGGAGGAAGCTGAGGGAAAGACAAAAAAAAGATAAGTAGAGCGGACATTTTGGCCAAGTGTTTCAAATCTTTTTTTTGTGTGTGTAATATTAGAAATTCTGATAGTTCTTTTTTTTGATATATAATTCGTGATCGCGGAAATTCTTTTGCTCCCAGTTAATTGTGGGACACGGGAGTTTTCTTAACTGCGCGTTAACGGCCCATTTTGTTTAATTACTTATTTTCCTTGTTTGCTTTTTTTATTTAACGGCTAACCGTTAGCCCCTTTCAAATTTACATAATTGTAGTTTTGTTATATTCGAAAAAATTTTGGGTTTTTATCCTGGTTCGTCCAAGGTTTCCCAAATAAAAATAATTTTAAGACCCCTTCTGGGCATATAATCAAACTTTGTGTTTTATTTTTGTGGGATCGTATACCAGACATACATTTACATTACTAACACCACAAAACACAGAACGTAACGCCATCAGTCAGCCATGTTCTCTTTTTACATAAGTTCCACTCAACATTTGATTCATTCGTTTTTCCAGTCTATCAAGAGTCAGTTGTGTTTTTCTATTGTGTAATTTCAAGATCTTATTTTTAAAACTTATATCTAATAAAATATAATAAAAACATTTTCGTGTTATTTTTCTTATATGTGAACCCATTCCCTACAGATTTGGGGGCTCAACCGGGATATTGAGTTTTAAAAAAAAACAAACGAAAAGTATTGTGCGGAAGTGATTTTGTGTGTTGTGCTCGCCCAGTGCAAATTGCCACATGTCCATTTTCCCATAAGAAAAAAAAGTGAAAAAATAAGTCTTGAAATTCAATCACGGAAAGTGAAAAAAAAAGTTTAATGATAAAGCCTATATTATATAAAAACGAAGACAAGTCAAAACCCAAGCCATACGAAAAAAACGTTAAAATTTGAACAAAAAAGAACGATAAAATACGACACAAGAAAAAAAAAATATAAAACTGAATCCAAGCCAAGTCAAACACACTCACAATTTATTAATTTCCCCTTGCCATAACAAACATAAAAACAAAGAGAGAAGAATACGAAAAAAAATAACAAGAACATCAGCAAGCGTGTATTAGTAATTTGCCGCAACAAGACAAAACAAAAAAACCCAAACCAACGAAAAAGATCTAAAACTCATTTAAGATACAACAACGAAGAGGAGTAGCAGCAACAAGATCGAAGCAACATCAACAAGAACATCAGCAAGCGTGTATTAGCAATTGTTATCTTTTCTTTTGTTTGTATCCTAATGACACACTGACCGTATGTATTTGCATTTGAAGTTTTTTTTTACAGTACAGTAGACTTAAAGATTTTTTGGTTTGTATTGTAATTTTATTTGCCAAAATGGAACTGGTTGAAATTTTAAATCTAAATGTAGAACAATTAAAGGAAAAATTAACTTCAATAAACTTAGAGTGTACAGGGAACAAGGCTGAGCTGCAAGCTCGGTTAATTGATTTTTTTCGGACAAATAACGAAGGCAACATGCAGGACGACGACATTGACGAGCACTTTACAGACGCACATGGTATTACAGATAGGTCAGCGTTTACATTCCGAGATATGGAGGAGTCCATATCTCAATTTTCCGGAGATGACGAGCTAAACGTTCTTAACTGGGTAAGGGAATTTGAAGAGATAAGCGATACAGTTGGGTGGAATGTTTTGCAAAAATTTATTTTTGCAAAGCGCTTACTAAAGGGTTCAGCTCGACTATTTGTAAACAGCTTGACAGGTATTAAAACTTGGAAAAGTTTAAAGGACGAGCTTATAAAAAAATTTAAAAAAAAAATTAACAGCGCAGAAATACACAAACAATTGTCAGGTAGGAAAAAGAAAAAAGATGAAACTTTTCTAGAGTATATTTATAAAATGACAGCGTTGGCCAATAATGGAAATGTAGAAGAAGAGGCCTTAATAAGTTATATTATTGAAGGCATAGGCGACAAAGGTACTGAAACCTACATTTTGTATGCTGCAAAATCAATTACTGAATTAAAAGAGGCTTTCAAACTTTACGAAAAGATAAAAAATAAAAAAAAGAGCATAAGCCATTCACTCAACGTTCAGGTTCCAGATTAGGAAATGATATTAAACGATGTCATATTTGTGGGGATAAAAGGCATAGTACAGATTCGTGTCCAAATAAATCTAAAGGTTTTAAATGCTTTCGGTGCAATGAATATGGGCACAAATCAACAAGTTGCAATACTCCGAAACCACCAATAGGAACAAAATCTGAGATTAATATTTTGACAAGAGGAAAAAATTATATTGAAATTAAGATAAATCAAATAATCACTCAAGCATTGCTTGATTCGGGAGCTGATATCTCCATTATACGGTGGGATATTTTCAGAACTCTTAACAAGGTTATCTTAAAGAAAAGATTTTGATCTCGGGAATAGGTGGTGATGTGACAACGGTTGGTTCTTGTGAACTAGAAGTGGAAGTTGAGAAATTAGCTTACAGGTTGAAGGTTTTTATTGTCCCAAATGAACTTATAAAAGTCCCTGCAATTTTGGGCAATGATTTTTTTAAAATAGCTAATATACAGTTTCATAAGGGTGAAATCACCATAAAACCTGCATTAAGTTTGGGAACAGGTAACAATGACTTAAATACGAAAAGTAATTCTGATGTTTCTGTAAAACTTAGTTGTGATTCTACAATTTCTAATGAAGTTGATTTGAACATTGCCAGGGATGATATAAAACTTCTTGAAAAAGAAATGGATTTCCTGGAATGTTATAATTTTGATGAGCATGAAATTGATTTGCTACATATTAAAGAAGTTAATATTCGTAACGATATTCTGAGATGTATTCAAAAATATACTCCTTGTCAAGTAATTGAATCCCCAATCGAAATGACTATTGTTTTAACGGATGAAACCCCGATTTATGAATCCCCGCGAAGACTGCCTTATCAGCATCGGTTAGAAGTTGAGGCCCAAGTTGACACCTGGCTTAAGGACGGTAAAATTGAAGAAAGTAATTCTGAGTTTGCTAGCCCAGTGGTGCTTGTTTCTAAAAAGGATGGAACGAAACGATTATGCGTAGACTATCGGCGTATTAATAATAAAATTGTTAAAGACCCATTTCCTTTTCCTTTGGTCGATGAACAGTTAGATCAACTGCAAGATGGAGTATTTTTCACTACGCTAGATTTGGTTTCGGCTTTCTTACACGTTCCTATTGCAAACGATATTCACGAGTACACGAGTTTTGTCACTAATAACGGACAATACCAGTTTCGTTTCTGCCCATTCGGACTTTGTAATAGCTCTGCGGTTTTTACAAGGTACATAAATGCAATATTCCGACAATTAGTAAGAGAGGGACATTTACTTATTTTTATCAATGACTTAATTATACGTTCTAAGACTGTAGAGGAAGGCCTCGAGATTTTACAACGAGTATTAAAGATAGCTCAAGATCATGGTCTGAAAATTAACTGGCAGAAATGCCAATTTTTTCAAAGAAAAATTAATTATCTAGGACATGTAGTGGAAAACGGCTTTGTTCGTCCAGGAGTCGAAAAAGTCAAAGCAATTATTAATTATCCTACACCTAATAAAAATATAAAGCAAATTCAAAGTTTCTTAGGTCTTGCCTCATATTTTCGAAAGTTTATTCCTAATTTTGGACTAATCGCCAAACCTTTATCAGACCTTCTTAAAAAGAACACCACTTTCATATTTGGCATAGAACAAATATCAGCTTTCGAAAAACTTAAATCTGAATTAGCCAAAGATCCAGTCCTTCAGTTATTCAAATATGGTTCTTATACGGAGGTACATACTGATGCATCACAGAATGGTTATGCTGCAGTGATGCTTCAAAGGAATAACGAAACCAGTGAGTTGCATCCAGTTCAGTATCTCAGCAGAAAGACAAACGATACAGAAAAGAACTTCCATTCTTACGAATTAGAGGCATTGGCCGTAGTTCAGGCTTTTAAGAAATGGCGACCATATCTTCTAGGAAATAAGGTTAAAGTTATAACTGATTGTAACGCGTTTGCCTCAACCTTAAAGAAAAAAGATGTACCCTTAAAAGTGGCTCGTTGGGCACTCTACTTACAAGAATTCGATATAGAGATTGTACATCGCTCAGGGACTCAAATGCGTCACGTTGACGCACTCAGCAGAGACATTTTAGCTATTGAAGCTCCAGTTTCTGATCGGTTAAGACAAGCCCAAAGTGAAGATACTTATTTGAAAACACTGAAACTTATATTACAAGAACGTGACCACGAAGATTATTTTCTTAAAAACGATCTGATCTACAAATTACATAATGGTAACGAGTTACTAGTCATTCCTACGTCTATGGAGAATTCAATCATACAACAGATGCATGAACAGGGACATTTTGCTGTGAAAAAATCCTCAGACTTGTTACTCAAACAATATTTCATTCCTGAGTATCGCAAGAAAATAGAAAAATTAATCAAAAGTTGCATTCCCTGTATACTTTCGGAAAGAAAGAATGGAAAGCAAGAATGTTTTCTAAACCCAATAGGAAAGGAAGATGGTCCACTTCAAACCTACCATGTTGACCATTTGGGAATTTTAGAAATTACCCAAAAACGTTATAAACACATTTTTGCGGTTGTGGACGCTTTCACAAAATTTGTATGGTTGTATCCAACCAAAAGCACTTCAAGTGAAGAAGTAATTGATAAATTAAAAAAAACAATCGGACATTTTTGGTAATCCAACTAGGATTATATCTGACCGTGGTTCAGCATTTACGTCAAACTAATTCAAAGAATATTGTGCTGAGGAGGGTATCTCCCATGTTTTGATTACCACTGGCGTACCCAGAGGTAATGGTCAAATAGAACGGGTAAACCGTATCATAATTCCCATGCTTACCAAACTTTCCCTCGCTAAACCTTCCGACTGGTATAAACATGTAGGCACTCTACAAAAATTTATAAATTCGACCAATTCAAGGAGTACTGGAATGTCTCCTTTCAAAATTTTAACCGGAATCGAAATGAAACTTAAACCCAATTCTGAATTGCTTAGTCTAGCTAAAGTCTTGGATAGTGAGCTATACAATGAACTTAACCAAGAAAGAGACGAGATTCGACAAATTGCAAAAAATAACATTCTTAAAGTCCAAGAGGAAAACAGACGATGTTTTGATAGGAAAAGAAAACCCCCGTTGAAATACAAAAAGGGTGAATTAGTTGCTATAAAGCGTACTCAGATGACACAGGGTAAACTGGCCACGAAATTTGTTGGCCCCTATAAAATATCTTTCGTGGGTAAAAGAAATCGGTACAATGTAGTTAAGGTGGGTGATCACGATGGTCCCAACAAAACCACAAGTGCTGCCGATTACATGACAAAATGGGACAGCAGTATTCGAGACGAATAAACAACAGGACGGCCGATTGTGGGATCGTATACCAGACATACATTTACATTACTAACACCACAAAACACAGATCGTAACGCCATCAGTCAGTTATGTTCTCTTTTTACATAAGTTCCACTCAACATTTGATTCATTCGTTTTTCCAGTCTATCAAGAGTCAGTTGTGTCTTTCTATTGTGTAATTTCAAGATCTTATTTTTAAAACTTATATCTAATAAAATATAATAAAAACATTTTCGTGTTATTTCCCATTCCCTACATTTTATATTAATTAACTTAGAATATTAGATTTGGAATTTTGCTAATTAGCCTAATTAAAATTCCTGGCGCCCACCTTTTATTACAAGTACCCCACTGTACTTGTAATAAAACATTTCGATCGTTTTTATCACTTTGATTAAAACGAACCATTTTTTTTATATAACAAAATTCTTCCACAACAGAACCCAGCCAAGCTGAGCAGTCGTGGTGGGAGCTTTTTTTTATCGTGCTACAGTTTTCATTTTTTCTTTCTTTCGCGTCTCTTTTTTTTCTCTCCTTTCGTTGTTCTTGAGTCGAGCTGTCAAATTAAAGACAAACAATTATTCGTTGCACATCATGTGCTTACTTTTTTTTGTATTTATTTAATTAAAATTTGATTCGCGATAATTCGAGTAACTTAATAACTAAATTAATAATAAATAACCCCCTCGCGACGTGAAAAAAAAGTGCAACAATTGTCTATGCAGAGGGGGTAGAGGAAGAGATCACGCCCTTAAAAGACAATGGTGCGTCAACCTATCCTCAACCCGGTATTTACGCAGCGACTCTCAATTTCCAAGCTTTAGCTTGTTAGAAATTTATCGACGTCCTCTACGGGCTATGTCAAAGGGGATTAATCCCCAGGGTATCACAATGGATCTACACTGATCTAATGGCTAAAACAGATGTGCAGCGAGTCTGCACGCATTTCTGCATGCAGAGCTGCACACGAAACACATGTGCATAGTTTCTGACATTCATGATGCATATTTATGTCAAACAAATACATGAAAGCACAGCGTTGCCGAAGTCACACAATAGTGTGGAATGAGATTTTCTTCGTTAGACGATGGTAGGATGGCAACGCCGGCTTCATGGATTCTTAAACAAAAATCACCAACACAAACAAATTTTTTGAAAGAATGGCAGGTGATGTCAATATGAGTAATGCCAAATAGCAATTATTTAGAAATTTTCGTTTTTCAGTTGTGGCTGCAATGAAACTAGGCAGCAAATTTAGAAATAGAGACATCGTGCAGCGCTGCGCTGCATGCAGACTTTGATTGAATCTGCTCCCATAAGAACCTGTGTAATTTAATTTCGCTGCATGGAAAAAGCTGCACATCTGTTTTAGGCATAAGTGTGACGGTAACAAGATCAACTGTCAGCCCACTAACCTAACCTAACCTAACCTAGTCAAACACTGCAAATTCATTGTTTTGTTTTAATTTAATATTTTTTTTAAATTATTTTAAGGAAAATGCAACTTACATCCGACCCTGTGTCCAACTTAAAATTGACAATAACTTTATTGATCAGCTAATCCTTGGTCCATCTCAATTGACTTAATCTAAATACATTTTTGACATTTAATAAGTTTTCATTATTAATTGTTTTACATAAATTACCTTTACCATTCCATTTAGGGCTGAAAGCCTGTTGTTGATGTTGCTTTCCAAGTACTGCTGCCTGTTGATTGTTTTAGGCGCCGCTGCTGCTAGGCTACCTAATGTCATTGTCTGCTCTTTTCGGCTACTTACGAAATTTTTGAAAATGTCCTCTACGACCACAGTTGCCGCATTCTAATCCTGTGGCTTTGCAGAAGCCACAAATGTGATGGTGTGAAATCTCGTCCACAATTGTAGGCTGCTGCGTTGACTTCCACCGATGTTTCTTCAGAGACGACGCTCTGAACATGTTGCTGAGTGCTTTGTTGTAGAAGTATTTTGTTGGCACTCGCTGCTTCGAATACCTTGCACCGGTCGATTACCTCTTTCAATGGCTCGTCCTTGCCCTCCAGCAATTGGAGCTGTAGCTTTTTGTCCTGCACCGCAATGATTATACGGTCTCGCAGCATACGATCCTTGTATGAGATTCCACATGAGCACGTATATTCGCAATTTTCCACTTGCCTGTGAAAGGTTAATGATCGCACAAATGAATATATGACATTTTGAAATCTTAACAGAGGTGTGAAATTTTTAGTAGGAGCATGGATGTGAGAAAAAGGATTTAAAAATATTTTTAAACTAAAAAATAAATTTTTTATTAAAATGTTCATGTAGGAACTTGGGGAGCCTTTTTGAGACATGGGAAGTACAGTCGTCCTATCCACAGTAACATGCCGCCTCCACAGGCCATGAACGATGGCCGGATTATGGAACATGTCTAATAAGAGTAGGCTTTTCAAACCAAATCCAAAACCCGGTTTTCGCGAAAATATCGGTTTTGACTCAAAACCTTAATCGAAAACAAAAGTTTTACAATACATTTTCGGGTTAGGGTCGAAATTCTGCTGAGGTCAAAATTCTTTTTTCAAAATTCTGCTTTCAAAATTCTGCTTTTGTAAATTCTGTTTTACGAAATTCTGCGAATAATAAATAAAAGTTTCAAAAATGTAAGAAAGCGCGAGATTTTTTACATTTTTGAAACTTTTATTTATTATTCGCAGAATTTTGTAAAACTAAATTTGAGAGAGTAGTATGTACCTAGTTTTCCTTATAAAAGTATGTGAATGCTCCCTTTTTTTCTAAGCTACAAACTGAAAGTAATGAAAGTGGAAGTAAAAGTGTGCTTTAAATAATTTATAAAAAGCAACGAAAGAGACATTTCACAAAACACAGAACAATATTGAAGCATGGCATCGTCGAATTAAGGTGATAGTCGGTCGCAGTCTTGCAGGCCTATACAAATTCATAAATGATCTCAAAAAGGAACATCTCACTGCCAAAGCTGAAGCTGAACGGTTCAAAAATGGAGAGAGAATAAAACAGAAAAAAAAAAATTATTATAAAGAACAAAAAAAAAAATTTAAAAAAAGACTTAAGCCACACTGGGTTTCTTAAGAGGCCAGTTATAGCTTTCATGGAAAACCATAATTGAAAAAGTTAGCTGTTGATTCTGAGACCCTTTGAAAGTTTAATCATTGTAAATTTTAATGCAGAAATATAGCTTACGACTTCAAAATTATTTCTCATAAAAAAAAAATTAATTTTGACCCATATCTTCCCCATAACGAAACTTTTAATTTTTTCACTGATCATTGGTAAGGTAGTTCATCATTGAAAAATTAAAAGTCATTTTATGAGAAAAGTTGTGCTAAATTGAATTTCGTTTTAACCAGAAGTGCCACAGTAAACAAAAGGTTTACGAAAACTTGAAAAACGTTCCCACCGAAAATTTACAAGTTTTCGTTTGACATTTCATTTTTTTTGCTGGAACACAATGATCTCGAAGAAGGGCCGCGCCGCTTTGAAAATTTGCAGTGCCACAGTAAAGGAAAAAAAATCAAGTGTATTGGAAGTTAAAAAAGGAAATGCAATGAATCCTGATTCGTTATATTTAATTAATTTCTTAACCTATCAATTTCAGGTAGTAGTAAGGATGCGCGACACTGCGTCGCGGTCTCTTGTGTTCCAGCTGAAAAATTATTTTTTACCTGGCACCAACCGTTCATCTATTAATACGACGTTTAATTGAGCGCTGAATATTTCACAAGGTGTGTTTGTTTAGTTCATCTTGCAAATCCAACATGTTTTCGACAGGTTTTATTTAAAACTTGTGTTTTATCAAAACTTGTGGCTTAGCAAAAATGTATGCGAAAACTTGTGTTTTCGATTTAGGTTTTCAGCCAAAACCGATATTCTTGCGAAAACCGGGTTTTGGTTTTGGTGTGAAAAGGCTATTAATTATTAAGCAGAGATGTTTATCGCCGCGAAGTAAGCATATTTGTTTTTTTAAGCTAACATAGGTCACTAAAAAACACGCCTAATCGTGGTTTTCAATGAAAGCTATAACTGGGCCCAGTCGCGGATCTAAGATTTGGCTGTGGGGGGGGGGGGGCTTGGGTCTCCAGTTTTAGACGTACATATGAACTTTAAAAAAAATTAAATATCTTTGTTCCAAAACGGAATATTTTTTTTCTTATACAAATCAATCAAAAATTATTAGTTGCATTAATCAATGCTGCCGTTTGACTTAATTCGAAGCACAAATACCTACATTCTTTTATTTTTATTTTCCTTTGAGTCTTTTTCAAAAAATGCAAATGCTTTCATTATTCATAAATACTTTCAATGGAATGGTTATCTCATATTGTCCTATGCTATTTTTTGTTCACAAAATACTAGAAAGAAATAAAGTTGTAAACATCTATTTTGTATACAACATAAATATATATTTTTAAGGCTTTTCTTGGAATATATACACTTAAAAATTATCAGTCTCAAAAGTTGAAAATAAGCTTTTTAAGCCACAGACGAAAACCGACGTTTTAAATAAATTTAATAACAATTATTAATTGGCCAACCGTTTAAGAAAATAAATATAATATGGCTTTGCATATTTGTTAATAAGTTAACATTTATCAATTTTTTCTTTTAGAGAAGAAACATATTTACATTTTTTAAATAAGTTTGTTATTTTATTAATACATATTGATTTTTTGAAATAAGTTAATCTTTATCAATTATTCTACTCTTTTCTAAGTAGAAGAAACAATAACATCGACTCGTTACATGTATTCGCTTTATATACATATTTACATTTTTAAAATTACATTTACATTACATTTCACATTTTTTAAATAAGTTTAGTTTAGTTTAGGAAACAAATGCACTCGAAAATTATGTGTTTTTTGTTATTTTAAAAATACATATATTGAGTTCTTGAAATAAATAAATTTTTATCAATTATTCTAAGTAGAAGAAACAAAGATAAGTGAAGTTTCATTAGTGGAAGAAAAAAAATATGTACTGAAAAACTATATTGTGTTGTTATTTTATGCATATGTATTTACATTTGTAAATAAGTAAAGTTTTAGCAATAGAATATAAATTAAGTGTTTTTGTTATTTACATATTTCCATATTTACAGTTTTAAATAAAAATAAGTTCTAAATTCAATATTTTGAATATAAGGCTTGATAGACACGAAAGAAAAATTAAATGTTCTAGAATGCCAAATAAGAAGGAAAAATATATTTTTTTTTGAATGGAGGAAAAAGAAAGTTGGGTGTCGGAAAACACCATTTTACAATGCCTTAGTATTATTTTCAACTAAAGTATTTCGTTAAAAGATTTGGACTTTATAATATACATAGTGTAAAATCGCTGATAACAGAAATGTTTGAATCCAATATAGTAACAAAAATAATGAACAAATTTCCATATTTGACGACATACTGAGGGAAAATGTCGAAAAAAAGAAATTGTTAAAAAAAGATGAAGCTATTAGGAACACAGATATAAGTGCAACAATCAAAATAAAATATAACCATCTGATACTCCAGGACAAACAACTATCAGAACATTAATTTATCAGCCATAAACGTCCATTTTCACACAATCGAAACGAAAATTATCTAATGAAGACGATAAAAAAATAATGGACTCAGCATCAGGTACAATCAAGCACAACAAATTACCACAAAAACGCAAAACAACAGCTTGCAAAATACATCAGCTTTCGTGGAAATTATTGAGCCCCAAATTCGTATAATGAAAATAATTTGTAAATTGTCTAGCCCCCAGTTCGTTTATTTTTATAAATTTTCTTGGGGCTTATTATTTAGCCCCAATTAAGTTTTTTTTTTCAGAAAATAGTCTTGGGGCTTGAAAAAATAACAGCTTTCGTAGAAAAAATCGAGCCCCAAATTCGTATAATGAAAATGAAGTGTACTATTTTATTTTCTCTTGAGGCTTAGCCGGAAACCTAGGGCTAGGGATTTAAATTATTCAGCCCCAACATATTTTTCACCAAATTGTCTTTGGCTTGAAAAAATACCAGTTATCTTGAAAATTATCTAGCTCTTACATCGAATAAACAAATAATGGTGTAAGGTGTTCAGCCCCAACCTCGTTTTTTTTTATCAAATTTCCTTGGGGGTTGAAAAAACACTGCACAAATATTAATTGCTTAGTCCAGAATGTAAAACCTTTCAGGCTATTATGAATTGAATTTTACAAATTGGTTGTGGGGGGGGGGCTTTGTCCCCTATAGCCCCCCCCCCCTGGATCCGCTACTGACTGGACCCTAAGTGAATAGCAAATAATAAAGTTCTTTGTGGTTTTGCATAGATGTTGGTTTTGTATTAATTTATTACACTATGTATATCACTCTTTGTTGTTATTTTTTTTTAGTTACATCGTTAATAAATCCTTGAAAAAAAAATCAGAATAAGCAGAATTTTATTTTTCTATATTATAACTTGTCAGTATTTTGAAAAGCAGAATTTTGTAAAACAGAATCGAAAAAAATCAGAACTTTGAAAAGCAGAATTTTTGTACCAATAGGCAAAATTTTGAAACCAGAATTTCGACTCGCTCTCTACATTTTCGCTAAGCCACAAGTTTGCTAAACCACAAGTTTTAAATAAAACCTGTCGAAAACATGTTGGATCTGCATGATGAACCAAGCAAACATACCCTGTGAAACATTCAGCGCTCAATCAAACGTCATATAAATAGCTGACGGGTTGCTACCAGGAAAAAAATAATGTTTCTGCTGGAACACAAGAGACCGCGACGCAGTGTCGCGCTACGTGAAATTGATTGGCTAAGAAATAAATTAAATAAAACGAATCAGGATTCATTGCATTTCCATTTTTAAATTCCAATATTTATAAAATTTCTTTTAATTGTGCATACAACATTTGAATTTTGCCCTTTACTGTGGCACTGCAAATTTTCAAAGCGAAGCTGCCCTTCCTCGAGACCATCACTGTGTTCAAGCAAAACAATTTAAACGTCAAATGAAAACTTGCAAATTTTCGGTGTGAAAGCATTTCAAGTTTTTGTACACCAATCAGTACTGTCGGAATGGCTACTATAGTAGCATTTGGCTCCTTACCTGTATAAAAGACAACTGTGTTACGCATGTCTCAAAAAGGCTCCCCAAGTCTCCACATGGGAAAGTTAACAAAAAACAAATTCCATTGAAGGATGGCTCCGATTTTGATGAATTAAGAACCCTCTGAAAAATCTAAAATTTTTGCTATAAAAATCAGATTTTTTTTAAACAAACGATTTGAAGGCTTTAGGGTGACATTTGAAACGAAATATATGAAGCCATAAACTGTCAAATTCCATTGAAGGATAGTTACGATTTTGATGGATTAAAAATCCTCTGAAAAATAAGAATTTTTCCTATGAAAATCCGAATTTTTTAAACAAGCGAATTGACGTCTTTAGGGCGATATTTGGAACGAAATATATATAAGACGTGAAAATATAGTTTGTTGCTCATGTGTCAAGTCATAAAGAGTCAAATTCCATTGGAGGATGGTTACGATTTTGATGGATTAAAAACCCTCTGAAAAATCAGAATTTTTCCTATGAAAATCCGATTTTTTTAAACAAGCGAATTGAAGGCTTTACCCCTTGAACACAATGCAAGTCGCTAGTCGCGGTGAAAATCGCTGTATCACAAGCTGTCATTAAAATCGCTCACTGGGTCGCAAAGGTCGTCCACAATGTTGTAGCGCAGAAAGAACGTTTTGTTTACAAGGTGTGTTCTATATGTTGCTTTCATTTCTATTACAAATGCGAGACTATCATGTTTCTCTTCTAATAAATAAAACACAAAGTATGCCGGTATTTGACACAACAGAAAACAAACAAACAAAATTCAACATGGCAGAGCACAAGACAGAATATTTTATTGAACTTTTAAAAAGAAATAATATTTTGTGCAGCTGCATTGTGGGCACATGAAAAATAGCACGCACGATACTATTTGATAGCTATTTGAGCTATGGTTTCAGTTCCAGTTGCGGCACTCTTTTGTGTTCATTTTGCAAAAAGTGCAAACGTGGAAAAAAATATCTATTATAAGACACTTGCTTGCCAAAAAAAAATTGAAAATCGTGTACGGTGACTAAAATTATCTGTCAACAATTTTCGCATGTTTTTTTGCAAAACAGGTGTCTTTAGCATAGATGTTTATATCTCACTTTGGCACTTTTTGGAAAAAGTAGGTCTATGTAGTTAAACCTTGCCCTTGACAGATACAAAATAGGAAGGAGAAAAGGACAACAGTATCTAGAAAAATTCCATCAGTTTTATAAATGTGAAGAATTTGTTTATTTGTTTCTTTTTTTCATCCAAGCCCATTGGAGCTTTCATACAAAATGGTCTCACTTGTAGCGTAAGCACTGCGCAATTTTAAAATTGAGTTCTCAAAGTTGTGCAATTTTGAGTTCAGTGACAACATACTCAAATTATTAATAATAAGACTTTATTCAAATGCTTTTTTTTTACAATCATTGCAATCGAAACCCATTTTTTCCCAAATTTCAGCTCATAATAAACATGACATAATAATTCAATGTGTTGAACGAACCCAATGTCTAGTTTACATACAGTGTTTTGAACAGACCCACAGATATGTCAAAAAGTAGCGCGACTAAAAGCAGAAAGTTGAAAATTATTCAACTTTGGCGACAGCGATCGCTGCAGCTACAGCTTCTCATTGTGGCGCTGTGTACTGTTTTCGTATATTTTAACTTTGACAGTGCGACAAGCGGCCGCTACAGCGACTCCATTCTGCTCGGGCAGTTAGGGTGACACTTGGAACGAAATATATATTAGATGTCAAAATATAGTTTGTTGCTCATCTGTCAAGCCATAAACTGTCAAATTCCATTGAAGGATGGTTACGATTTTGATGTATTAAAAACCCTCTGAAAAATCAGAATGCTTCCTATGAAAATCCGATTTTTTTTTAAACAAGCGATTTGAAGGTTTTAGGGTGACATTTGAAACGAAATATATATTAGACGTCAAAATATAGTTTGTTGTCCATCTGTAAAATTTCATTGAAGGATGTCTACGATAAGTGCACAAAAAAACATGTCTTTATATTTATGTATACCATAAACCTATTTACAATATGCATTTACATATATATTCATAAATATAAAAGTTCACCTCATATTTTCGGCGGTAAAGATTAAACTTGAATTGGTAACCATTTGAATTACTTAGTTTTTATTTGATTTTTGATACACATAATAACCCTAACGAATAAACTCAAAACAGACCGAACCGAATTATTAAAAAATATTAGAAGTTAGAAGTATTCATCAATATTAGACATTAGCCTCCATATTAATAAAAGAAGCTATCTTTAACTCATGGATGAGGAGTAAGATTTCTGGCACTTACGAGCTAGCTAAACCACCAAGGAATGTATATTTATTTGTCCTAGTTAATCCTTCGCTATACTACCTTCCTTGGTGGTTTAGCTAGCTCGTAAGTGGCAGAAATCTTGCTCCTAATCCGCGAGTTAAAGATAACTCGCCGCTAGCTTCGTTTATTAATATGGCGGTAGAAGTATTTATCAATTTTCGTTCAAACCGAGTTAGCCAACTCGCTTTAGAAAAAAAACGCAAGAAATGCATTCGCGAATTTTTGTTTCAACTCGAGTTCACCAACTCGAGTTGCAAGAAAAACGTATGAAAAATTTTTCTTCAACTCGAGTTAGCCAACTCGAGTTGCAACTGGAGTTAGTTAAATTTTAACTCGAGTTAACTCGATTTGAAAAATTTTCGGTTTGATACATCACTACTTGAATAATGGGGCAGCACACAAAACTGCAATAACTCACCACTGTATAAAAACAAGGGCCCTGTTTCACAGCACATACATCACATACAATATATGATTTTGGCAGTTATCATACATTACTCTTCAAGCAAAATCACGGACCCGAATTTCTCGGTTCACTTTGGAATCACTTGGGACTCCAAAAAACCTGAGTGTCTCCCACACATTAACAAATTTTCTGTGTACGCATGTAAAAAGAAGAACAAGAATTGAGAGAATTTTTTTATGCACGGAGAAATAGAGAGAGTACAGTCATTTTGTTTTAATTTCCACCACTTTTTTTTTGGTTCAGTTTTGTAGGTAGCGCGGCGAAGGCCATTGCTTTTTTATCTTTTTTTCTCGTGAAAACTTTAAGAAATTTCCAATCAAAAATACAAATTTACTGTATATGTTCAGTTGTGAAAATATATATTTTACCTTTTATAATTGATTAATAAAAATAAAGTCTTGAAAAGAACAAAATTCTGTTTGTTTTTTTTTTGTATGCAATGTAGAAACTCGACTAGATGGGGAAGTTTCTTTTTAATACAATACATTTGGGTATGCCTCGATTCATTCATTTCTGTTGGTCCGTTTTGGATTCCATATAGGCTCCGTTTTCTCGGAGTATGATGAATTGGAATACTCTCTCTCTCATAATACATTCACATAATGGCTCCGTGGTGATTCTAATTTCCATACTAATTTGATCCGATTTGGAATCGTTTTGGATCCGGTTTTGGGTCCGTTTATGAACTGGTTTCGGATCCAAAACGGACTCGCTTGCTTGAAGGGTAATTCACTTTCACAGAATTGTTGTATGAACGCTGTCATATAACAAATGTATGTGAGGTGAATTGACTGGATTTTTCAAGTGTAAATCCTGTTTCAGTTCCGATCTACACTTCGATAAGCTAACATCGTTTCGTCATAGCTTCCGCAAACCTTTCACCAAATTGGCGAAAAGAAGCTATTTGGAAAGGAAAAGCCGATCGATGATGAGAGCTATTAAAAATAAATCAGAATCTCACCCCCCACAGTGCAATTCTCTAAATATAAAAATATCCCTATAAAAATTAATTGCAAGCAAATCAACAAAAAAAAAATCAAAAAAGGAAAGTGCATGCGCTGTGCAGTGCTGCGGTGACGAGTTGTAGTTGTTTTGTTTTTTTTGTTCTCCTTCTTTTTTATTTTCTTTTTCCCCACGCTGACAAGTTGTTTTTGGATTCAAATCTATCGTGTGTCTAATATGCGGTAGAAGTGTAGCAAAATTCAATTTGTTATCCGACGAATAACGGAGTTGTAATTTGTATTTGTTTTGGTGGGAGCATATCTCTTTTATAGGCATAACACTTTTGGGAGTTTGCTTCTGCCAGAGGATCTATACTTTTCAACTCTACTTTGTTGTCTCGGAGTTTTATTTTGTGTGTTCTCGTTTTTATAATAGGTGAAGATTTACTTGTGGACTTTAGGAATATACGTGAGCTAAGACCAAATTTCTTTTTTGCTTATGTCAACATTGCCAAATCCTAGCTCTAAGCGAAACCCAAATAGGCCCAAGCTCTGACCCTTCAGAATTTCACCTATCTGAATACAGTTTTGTGCCAATATTCTTTTCCCATCACGGTCTTGCCATTTATATTCGGAATTAAATTGCCTACCAGCTTATCCCACAATATAACAATTGCTCCTACTTGGAATTTAACTTTATGTGGATAAAATTCCACATCCGTAGGCATATTATTCATTATTGTTTTTTATATAGAACACTAACTTTGAAAGGAATTCAACTTATACCAATTTCCACTCATTGTCTGACTCTATTTCTCGAAACATTTTTAACTACCCTCTCACAGAAATCGTCATTGCACGCGATTTTAATATCCAAAATTCATCTTGGCTTCGTTTTTCTGGACTAACAACACCCGAGGGAAGGTAGGTAGGTAGGTAGATATCTTTGCAGATTATAACCATCTTACCCAGTTAGTGGAGCCCACTAGAATTTCAGACATTGAAGGTCATAATGCTAACACCCTTGACCTGTTTCTCACCTCTCACCCTGAAAAATACTCTGTAAATGTTTCGTCCCCTTTAGGAAAGTCCAATCACTGCGTCACTTCAGCAAATTTCACATACGCCAACCATCAGCCTAATGAAAACCAGCCTTAAAGAACCGTTTGGCTTTATGATAAAGCAAATTGGGATGATCTTAACATCTGTTTTAAATAAAACAGTTAAAGATAACTCGCCGCTTGCTTCGTTTATTAATATGGCGGTAGAAGTATTCACCAATTTTCGATTCAAACCGAGTAAGCCAACTCGCTTTAGAAAAAAAAAACGCAAGAAATGCATTCGCGAATTTTTGTTTCAACTCGAGTTCACCAACTCGAGTTGCAAAAAAAACGTATGAAAAATTTTTCTTCAACTCGAGTTAGCCAACTCGAGTTGCAACTGGAGTTAGTTAAATTTTAACTCGAGTAAACTCGATTTGAAAAATTTTCGGTTTGATACATCTCTACTTGAATAATGGGGCAGCACACAAAACTGCAATAACTCACCACTGTATAAAAACAAGGGCCCTGTTTCACAGCACATACATCACATACAATGTATGATTTTGGCAGTTATCATACATTACCCTTCAAGCAAAATCACGGACCCGAATTTATCGGTTCACTTTGGAATCACTTGGGACTCAAAAAAACCTGAGTGTCTCGGACACATTAACAAATTTTCTGTGTACGCATGTAAAAAGAAGAACAAGAATTGAGAGAACTTTTTTATGCACGGAGAAATAGAGAGAGTACAGTCATTTTGTTTTAATTCCCATCACTTTTTTTTGGTTCAGTTTTGTAGGTAGCGCGGCGAAGGCCATTGTTTTTTGTCTTTTTTTCTTGTGAAAACTTTAAGAAATTTCCAATCAAAAATACAAGTTTACTGTTTATTATATGTATATGTTTAGTTGTGAAAATATATATTGTACCTTTTATAATTGATTAATAAAAATAAAGTCTTGAAAAGAACAAAATTTTTTTTTTTTTTTTTTGTATGCAATGTAGAAACTCGACTAGATGGGGAAGTTTCTTTTTAATACAGTACATTTGGGTATGCCTCGATTCATTCATTTCTGTTGGTCCGTTTTGGATTCCATATAGGCTCCGTTTTCTCGGAGTATGATGAATTGGAATACTCTCTCTCTCATAATACATTCACATAATGGCTCCGTGGTAATTCTAATTTCCATACTAATTTGATCCGATTTGGAATCGTTTTGGGTCCGTTTATGAACTGGTTTCGGATCCAAAACGGACTCGCTTGAAGGGTAATTCACTTTCACAGACTTTTTGTATGAACGCTGTCATACAACAAATGTATGTGAGGTGAATTGACTGGAATTTTCAAGTGTAAATCCTGTTTCAGTTCCGATCTACACTTCGATAAGCTAACATCGTTTCGTCATAGCTTCCGGGAACCCTTGACCAAATTGGCGAAAAGAAGCTATTTGGAAAAGAAAAGCCAATCGATGATTACAGCTATTAAAAATAAATCGGAATCGTACGCCCCACAGTGCAATTCTCTAAATAGAAAAATATCCCTATAAAAATTAATTGCAAGCAAATCAACAAAAAAAAAAATCAAAAAAAGAAAGTGCATGTGCTGTGCAGTGCTGCGGTGACGAGTTGTAGTTGTAGTTGTTTTGTTTTTTTTGTTCTTATTCTTTTTTCTTTTCCTTTTCCCCACGCTGACAAGTTGTTTTTAGATTCAAATCTATCGTGTATCTAATATGCGGTAGAAGTGTAGCAAAATTGAATTTGTTATCCGACGAATAACGGAGTTGTAATTTGTATTTGTTTTGGTGGGAGCATATCTCTTTTATAGGCATAACACTTTTGGGAGTTTGCTTCTGCCAGAGGATCTATACTTTTCAACTCTACTTTATTGTCTCGGAGTTTTATTTTGTGTGTTCTCGTTTTTATAACAGGTGAAGATTTACTTGTGGACTTTAGGAATATACGTGAGCTAAGACCAAATTTCTTTTTTGCTTATGTCAACATTGCCAAATCCTAGCTCTAAGCGAAACCCAAATAGGCCCAAGCTCTGACCCTTCAGAATTTCACCTATCTGAATACAGTTTTGTGCCAATATTCTTTTCCCATCACGGTCTTGCCATTTATATTCGGAATTAAATTGCCTACCAGCTTATCCCACAATATAACAATTGCTCCTACTTGGAATTTAACTTTATGTGGATAAAATTCCACATCCGTAGGCATATTATTCATTATTGTTTTTTATATAGAACACTAACTTTGAAAGGAATTCAACTTATACCAATTTCCACTCATTGTCTGACTCTATTTCTCGAAACATTTTTAACTACCCTCTCACAGAAATCGTCATTGCACGCGATTTTAATATCCAAAATTCATCTTGGCTTCGTTTTTCTGGACTAACAACATCCGAGGGAAGGTAGGTAGGTAGGTAGATATCTTTGCAGATTATAACCATCTTACCCAGTTAGTGGAGCCCACTAGAATTTCAGACATTGAAGGTCATAATGCTAACACCCTTGACCTGTTTCTCACCTCTCACCCTGAAAAATACTCTGTAAATGTTTCGTCCCCTTTAGGAAAGTCCAATCACTGCGTCACTTCAGCAAATTTCATATACGCCAACCATCAGCCTAATGAAAACCAGCCTTAAAGAACCGTTTGGCTTTATGATAAAGCAAATTGGGATGATCTTAACATCTGTTTTAAATAAAACAGTTAAAGATAACTCGCCGCTTGCTTCGTTTATTAATATGGCGGTAGAAGTATTCACCAATTTTCGATTCAAACCGAGTAAGCCAACTCGCTTTAGAAAA
This sequence comes from Melangyna quadrimaculata, assembly GCA_949320155.1. Taxonomy (NCBI): domain Eukaryota; kingdom Metazoa; phylum Arthropoda; class Insecta; order Diptera; family Syrphidae; genus Melangyna; species Melangyna quadrimaculata. The sequence goes on along the minus strand of OX439483.1, from coordinate 251,993,166 downwards.
AAAACGCAAGAAATGCATTCGCGAATTTTTGTTTCAACTCGAGTTCACCAACTCGAGTTGCAAAAAAAACGTATGAAAAATTTTTCTTCAACTCGAGTTAGCCAACTCGAGTTGCAACTGGAGTTAGTTAAATTTTAACTCGAGTAAACTCGATTTGAAAAATTTTCGGTTTGATACATCACTACTTGAATAATGGGGCAGCACATAAAACTGCAATAACTCACCACTGTATAAAAACAAGGGCCCTGTTTCACAGCACATACATCACATACAATGTATGATTTTGGCAGTTATCATACATTACCCTTCAAGCAAAATCACGGACCCGAATTTATCGGTTCACTTTGGAATCACTTGGGACTCAAAAAAACCTGAGTGTCTCGGACACATTAACAAATTTTCTGTGTACGCATGTAAAAAGAAGAACAAGAATTGAGAGAACTTTTTTATGCACGGAGAAATAGAGAGAGTACAGTCATTTGGTTTTAATTTCCATCACTTTTTTTGGTTCAGTTTTGTAGGTAGCGCGGCGAAGGCCATTGTTTTTTATCTTTTTTTCTTGTGAAAACTTTAAGAAATTTCCAATCAAAAATACAAGTTTACTGTTTATTATATGTATATGTTTAGTTGTGAAAATATATATTGTACCTTTTATAATTGATTAATAAAAATAAAGTCTTTAAAAGAACAAAATTTTGTTTGTTTTTTTTTGTATGCAATGTAGAAACTCGACTAGATGGGGAAGTTTCTTTTTAATACAATACATTTGGGTATGCCTCGATTCATTCATTTCTGTTGGTCCGTTTTGGATTCCATATAGGCTCCGTTTTCTCGGAGTATGATGAATTGGAATACTCTCTCTCTCATAATACATTCACATAATGGCTCCGTGGTAATTCTAATTTCCATACTAATTTGATCCGATTTGGAATCGTTTTGGGTCCGTTTATGAACTGGTTTCGGATCCAAAACGGACTCGCTTGAAGGGTAATTCACTTTCACAGACTTTTTGTATGAACGCTGTCATACAACAAATGTATGTGAGGTGAATTGACTGGAATTTTCAAGTGTAAATCCTGTTTCAGTTCCGATCTACACTTCGATAAGCTAACATCGTTTCGTCATAGCTTCCGGGAACCCTTGACCAAATTGGCGAAAAGAAGCTATTTGGAAAAGAAAAGCCAATCGATGATGAGAGCTATTAAAAATAAATCGGAATCGTACGCCCCACAGTGCAATTCTCTAAATAGAAAAATATCCCTATAAAAATTAATTGCAAGCAAATCAACAAAAAAAAATCAAAAAAAGAAAGTGCATGTGCTGTGCAGTGCTGCGGTGACGAGTTGTAGTTGTAGTTGTTTTGTTTTTTTTGTTCTTATTCTTTTTTCTTTTCCTTTTCCCCACGCTGACAAGTTGTTTTTAGATTCAAATCTATCGTGTATCTAATATGCGGTAGAAGTGTAGCAAAATTGAATTTGTTATCCGACGAATAACGGAGTTGTAATTTGTATTTGTTTTGGTGGGAGCATATCTCTTTTATAGGCATAACACTTTTGGGAGTTTGCTTCTGCCAGAGGATCTATACTTTTCAACTCTACTTTGTTGTCTCGGAGTTTTATTTTGTGTGTTCTCGTTTTTATAATAGGTGAAGATTTACTTGTGGACTTTAGGAATATACGTGAGCTAAGACCAAATTTCTTTTTTGCTTATGTCAACATTGCCAAATCCTAGCTCAAAGCGAAACCCAAATAGGCCCAAGCTCTGACCCTTCAGAATTTCACCTATCTGAATACAGTTTTGTGCCAATATTCTTTTCCCATCACGGTCTTGCCATTTATATTCGGAATTAAATTGCCTACCAGCTTATCCCACAATATAACAATTGCTCCTACTTGGAATTTAACTTTATGTGGATAAAATTCCACATCCGTAGGCATATTATTCATTATTGTTTTTTATATAGAACACTAACTTTGAAAGGAATTCAACTTATACCAATTTCCACTTATTGTCTGACTCTATTTCTCGAAACATTTTTAACTACCCTCTCACAGAAATCGTCATTGCACGCGATTTTAATATCCAAAATTCATCTTGGCTTCGTTTTTCTGGACTAACAACACCCGAGGGAAGGTAGGTAGGTAGGTAGATATCTTTGCAGATTATAACCATCTTACCCAGTTAGTGGAGCCCACTAGAATTTCAGACATTGAAGGTCATAATGCTAACACCCTTGACCTGTTTCTCACCTCTCACCCTGAAAAATACTCTGTAAATGTTTCGTCCCCTTTAGGAAAGTCCAATCACTGCGTCACTTCAGCAAATTTCACATACGCCAACCATCAGCCTAATGAAAACCAGCCTTAAAGAACCGTTTGGCTTTATGATAAAGCAAATTGGTATGATATTAACATCTGTTTTAGAAATTTTAACGGGTCGCATTGCTATCTCGATGACAACACTGACGCTGCTGCTGACATGGCTACTAATGTTATTCTCCTTGGTATGAAGACTTTCATCCCGAATAGAACGAAGAGCATTATTAAACCCAAAGAGAAATCATGGTACAACTCGAGCTGCAAACAGCCTATCAGGTTAAGAGAGATAAGATTTCGTTGGTTCAAGGCAGACCGTTCTGAGGAAAACCGCCAGTACCGTCGAAAAAGGAATTCGTTCAATTTTGTGAATCGGCGGCAAAATTCCTGTATGACAAAAAAGTAAGACAAAAAGTACTTGAATGTCCAAAAGCGAGCAAAAATTGTTGGTCATTTAACAAAAACATTACAAATTCCACGAAGTCACCAATTCCAGCGCTCATCTACAACGATGCTCCGATTGTTTGCTCTTAATAAAAAGCGAATCTACTTGCAGCACAATTCGCGGGAAACTCCACCCTGGCTGAGAGCAATATGGTACCTCCTGTGCTTGAGAGCGGCCCCAAATATAGTTTGTTGCTCATCTGTGGAGCCATAAACTGTCAAATTTTAATATCCAAAATTCGTCTTGGCTTCGTTTTTCTGGACTAACAACACCCAAGGGAAGGTACGTTGATATCTTCGCAGATTATAACCATCTTACCCAGTTAGTGGAGCCCACTAGAATTTCAGACATTGAAGGTCATAATGCTAACACCCTTGACCTGTTTCTCACCTCTCACCCTGAAAAATACTCTTTAAATGTTTCGTCCCCTTTAGGGAAATCCGATCACTGCGCCACTTCAGCAAATTTTACATACGCCAACCATCAGCCTTATGAAAAACAGCCTTAAAAAACCGTTTGGCTTGATGATAAAGCAAATTGGGGTGATATTAACATCTGTTTTAGAAATTTTAACTGGTCGCATTGCTTTCTCGATGACAACATTGACGCTGCTGCTGACATGGCTACTAATGTTATTCTCCTTGGTATGAAGACTTTCATCCCGAATAGAACGAAGAGCATTAAACTCAAAGAGAAATCATGGTATAACTCGAGCTGCAAAGAGGCTATCAGGTTAAGAGAGATAAGTTTACGTTGGTTCAAGGCAGACCGTTCTGAGGAAAACCGCCTTGAGTACCGTCGAATTAGGAATTCGTGTAATGTTGTGATTCGGCGGCAAAATTCCTGTATAACAAAAAAGTAAGGCGAAAAATACTTAAATGTCAAAAAGCGAGCAAAAATTGTTGGTCATTTGCCAAAAATATTAAAAATTCCACGAAATCACCAATTCCGACGCTCATCTACAACGATGCTCCGATTGTTTGCTCTTAATGAAAAGCTAATCTACTTGCATCACAATCCGCGGGAAACTCCACCCCGCCTGAGAGCAATATGGTACCTCCTCCGGCCCCAAATATAGTTTGTTGGTCATCTGTCAAGCCATAAAGATTTGACTCCTTCCATTGAAGGATGTTTACGATTTTGATGGATTTAAAACCCACTGAAAAATCATAATTTTTCCTATGAAAATCCGATTTTGTTTAAACAAGCGATTTAAAGGCATTAGGGTGACATTTGGAACGAAATGTATATAGGACGTCAAAATATGGTTTGTGGCCCATCTGTCAAGCCCTGAACTGTCAAATTTCATTGAAAGATGGTTACAATTTCGATGGATTAAAAACCTTCTGAAAGATCATTATTTTTCCTATGAAAATCCGATTGTTTTTAAACAAGCGATTTGAAGGCTTTAGGGTGACATTTGAAACGAAATATATATAAGACGTCAAAATATAGTTTGTTGCCCATCTGTCAAGCCATAAACTGTCAAATTGTATTGAAGGATGGCTACGATTTTGATAGATTAAAAACCCTCTGAAAAATCAGAATTTTTCCTATGAAAATCCGATTTTTTTTTAAACAAGCGATTTGAAGCCTTTAGGGTGACATTTGAAACGAAATATATATTAGACGTCAAAATTTAGTGTTTTGTCCATCTTTCAAGCTATAAACAGTCAAATTTCATTGAAGGATGTCTACGATAAGTGCACAAGAAGCATGTCTTTATATTTATGTATATCACAAACCTATATACAATATGCATTTACATATATATTCATAAATATACGAGTTCAGCTCATATTATTGGCGTAAAAGATTAAATTTTAATTGGTAACCATTTGAATTGCTTAGTTTTTATTTGATTTTTGATACACATTATAACCCTAACGAATCAACTCAAAACAAACCGAACCGAATTATCAAAAAATAAAGCATTAGAAGTATTCATCAATTTTCGATTCAAACCGAGTTAGCCAACTCGCTTTAGTAAAACAACGCATGAAATGCATTCGCGAATTTATGTTTCAACTCGAGTTCACCAACTCGAGTTGCAGTTACAGTTTTGTGCCAATATTCTTTTCCCATCGCAGTCTTGCCATTTATATTTGGAATTATTATTGCCTACCAGTTGGAATTTAACTTTATGTGGATAAAATTCCACGTCCGTAGGCATATTATTCATTGTTGTTTTTTATATAGAACCCTAACCTTGATAGGAATTCAACCTATACCAATTTCGACTCATTGTCGGACTCTATTTCTTGAATCATTTTTAACTACCCTCTCACAGAAATCGTCATTGCACGCGATTTTTATATCCCACAATATAACAATTGCTCCTACTTGGAATTTTACTTTATGTGGATAAAATTCCACATCCGTAGGCATATTATTCATTATTGTTTTATATATAGAACACTAACTTTGAAAGGAATTCAACTTATACCAATTTCCACTCATTGTCTGACTCTATTTCTCGAAACATTTTTAACTACCCTCTCACAGAAATCGTCATTGCACGCGATTTTAATATCCAAAATTCATCTTGGCTTCGTTTTTCTGGACTAACAACACCCGAGGGAAGATAGGTAGGTAGGTAGATATCTTTGCAGATTATAACCATCTTACCCAGTTAGTGGAGCACACTAGGATTTCAGACATTGAAGGTCATAATGCTAACACCCTTGACCTGTTTCTCACCTCTCACCCTGAAAAATACTCTGTAAATGTTTCGTCCCCTTTACGAAAGTCCAATCACTGCGTCACTTCAGCAAATTTCACATACGCCAACCATCAGCCTAATGAAAACCAGCCTTAAGGAACCGTTTGGCTTTATGATAAAGCAAATTGGGATGACCTTAACATCTGTTTTAAATAAAACAGTTAAAGATAACTCGCCGCTTGCTTCGTTTATTAATATGGCGGTAGAAGTATTCATCAATTTTCGATTCAAACCGAGTAAGCCAACTCGCTTTAGAAAAAAAAACGCAAGAAATGCATTCGCGAATTTTTGTTTCAACTCGAGTTCATCAACTCGAGTTGCAAAAAAAACGTATGAAAAATTTTTCTTCAACTCGAGTTAGCCAACTCGAGTTGCAACTGGAGTTAGTTAAATTTTAACTCGAGTAAACTCGATTTGAAAAATTTTCGGTTTGATACATCACTACTTGAATAATGGGGCAGCACACAAAACTGCAATAACTCACCACTGTATAAAAACAAGGGCCCTGTTTCACAGCACATACATCACATACAATGTATGATTTTGGCAGTTATCATACATTACCCTTCAAGCAAAATCACGGACCCGAATTTATCGGATCACTTTGGAATCACTTGGGACTCAAAAAACCTGAGTGTCTCGGACACATTAAAAAATTTTCTGTGTACGCATGTAAAAAGAAGAACAAGAATTGAGAGAACTTTTTTATGCACGGAGAAATAGAGAGAGTACAGTCATTTTGTTTTAATTTCCATCACTTTTTTTTGGTTCAGTTTTGTAGGTAGCGCGGCGAAGGCCATTGTTTTTTTTATCTTTTTTTCTTGTGAAAACTTTAAGAAATTTCCAATCAAAAATACAAGTTTACTGTTTATTATATGTATATGTTTAGTTGTGAAAATATATATTGTACCTTTTATAATTGATTAATAAAAATAAAGTCTTGAAAAGAACAAAATTTTGTTTGTTTTTTTTTTTGTATGCAATGTAGAAACTCGACTAGATGGGGAAGTTTCTTTTTAATACAATACATTTGGGTATGCCTCGATTCATTCATTTCTGTTGGTCCGTTTTGGATTCCATATAGGCTCCGTTTTCTCGGAGTATGATGAATTGGAATACTCTCTCTCTCATAATACATTCACATAATGGCTCCGTGGTAATTCTAATTTCCATACTAATTTGATCCGATTTGAAATCGTTTTGGGTCCGTTTATGAACTGGTTTCGGATCCAAAACGGACTCGCTTGAAGGGTAATTCACTTTCACAGACTTTTTGTATGAACGCTGTCATACAACAAATGTATGTGAGGTGAATTGACTGGAATTTTCAAGTGTAAATCCTGTTTCAGTTCCGATCTACACTTCGATAAGCTAACATCGTTTCGTCATAGCTTCCGGGAACCCTTGACCAAATTGGCGAAAAGAAGCTATTTGGAAAAGAAAAGCCAATCGATGATGAGAGCTATTAAAAATAAATCGGAATCGTACGCCCCACAGTGCAATTCTCTAAATAGAAAAATATCCCTATAAAAATTAATTGCAAGCAAATCAACAAAAAAAAAAATCAAAAAAAGAAAGTGCATGTGCTGTGCAGTGCTGCGGTGACGAGTTGTAGTTGTAGTTGTTTTGTTTTTTTTGTTCTTATTCTTTTTTCTTTTCCTTTTCCCCACGCTGACAAGTTGTTTTTAGATTCAAATCTATCGTGTATCTAATATGCGGTAGAAGTGTAGCAAAATTGAATTTGTTATCCGACGAATAACGGAGTTGTAATTTGTATTTGTTTTGGTGGGAGCATATCTCTTTTATAGGCATAACACTTTTGGGAGTTTGCTTCTGCCAGAGGATCTATACTTTTCAACTCGACTTTGTTGTCTCGGAGTTTTATTTTGTGTGTTCTCGTTTTTATAATAGGTGAAGATTTACTTGTGAACTTTAGGAATATACGTGGGCTAAGACCAAATTTCTTTTTTGCTTATGTCAACATTGCCAAATCCTAGCTCTAAGCGAAACCCAAATAGGCCCAAGATCTGACCCTTCAGAATTTCACCTATCTGAATACAGTTTTGTGCCAATATTCTTTTCCCATCACGGTCTTGCCATTTATATTCGGAATTAAATTGCCTACCAGCTTATCCCACAATATAACAATTGCTCCTACTTGGAATTTAACTTTATGTGGATAAAATTCCACATCCGTAGGCATATTATTCATTATTGTTTTTTATATAGAACACTAACTTTGAAAGGAATTCAACTTATACCAATTTCCACTCATTGTCTGACTCTATTTCTCGAAACATTTTTAACTACCCTCTCACAGAAATCGTCATTGCACGCGATTTTAATATCCAAAATTCATCTTGGCTTCGTTTTTCTAGACTAACAACACCCGAGGGAAGGTAGGTAGGTAGGTAGATATCTTTGTAGATTATAACCATCTTACCCAGTTAGTGGAGCCCACTAGAATTTCAGACATTGAAGGTCATAATGCTAACACCCTTGACCTGTGTCTCACCTCTCACCCTGAAAAATACTCTATAAATGTTTCGTCCCCTTTAGGAAAGTCCAATCACTGCGTCACTTCAGCAAATTTTACAAACGCCAACCATCAGCCTAATGAAAACCAGCCCTAAAGAACCGTTTGGCTTTATGATAAAGCAAATTGGTATGATATTAACATCTGTTTTAGAAATTTTAACGGGTCGCATTGCTATCTCGATGACAACACTGACGCTGCTGCTGACATGGCTACTAATGTTATTCTCCTTGGTATGAAGACTTTCATCCCGAATAGAACGAAGAGCATTATTAAACCCAAAGAGAAATCATGGTACAACTCGAGCTGCAAACAGCCTATCAGGTTAAGAGAGATAAGATTTCGTTGGTTCAAGGCAGACCGTTCTGAGGAAAACCGCCAGTACCGTCGAATAAGGAATTCGTTCAATTTTGTGATTCGGCGGCAAAATTCCTGTATGACAAAAAAGTAAGACAAAAAGTACTTGAATGTCCAAAAGCGAGCAAAAATTGTTGGTCATTTAACAAAAACATTACAAATTCCACGAAGTCACCAATTCCAGCGCTCATCTACAACGATGCTCCGATTGTTTGCTCTTAATAAAAAGCGAATCTACTTGCAGCACAATTCGCGGGAAACTCCACCCTGGCTGAGAGCAATATGGTACCTCCTGTGCTTGAGAGCGGCCCCAAATATAGTTTGTTGCTCATCTGTTGAGCCATAAACTGTCAAATTTTAATATCCAAAATTCGTCTTGGCTTCGTTTTTCTGGACTAACAACACCCAAGGGAAGGTACGTTGATATCTTCGCAGATTATAACCATCTTACCCAGTTAGTGGAGCCCACTAGAATTTCAGACATTGAAGGTCATAATGCTAACACCCTTGACCTGTTTCTCACCTCTCACCCTGAAAAATACTCTTTAAATGTTTCGTCCCCTTTAGGGAAATCCGATCACTGCGCCACTTCAGCAAATTTTACATACGCCAACCATCAGCCTTATGAAAAACAGCCTTAAAAAACCGTTTGGCTTGATGATAAAGCAAATTGGGGTGATATTAACATCTGTTTTAGAAATTTTAACTGGTCGCATTGCTTTCTCGATGACAACATTGACGCTGCTGCTGACATGGCTACTAATGTTATTCTCCTTGGTATGAAGACTTTCATCCCGAATAGAACGAAGAGCATTAAACTCAAAGAGAAATCATGGTATAACTCGAGCTGCAAAGAGGCTATCAGGTTAAGAGAGATAAGTTTACGTTGGTTCAAGGCAGACCGTTCTGAGGAAAACCGCCTTGAGTACCGTCGAATTAGGAATTCGTGTAATGTTGTGATTCGGCGGCAAAATTCCTGTATAACAAAAAAGTAAGGCGAAAAATACTTAAATGTCAAAAAGCGAGCAAAAATTGTTGGTCATTTGCCAAAAATATTAAAAATTCCACGAAATCACCAATTCCGACGCTCATCTACAACGATGCTCCGATTGTTTGCTCTTAATGAAAAGCTAATCTACTTGCATCACAATCCGCGGGAAACTCCACCCCGCCTGAGAGCAATATGGTACCTCCTCCGGCCCCAAATATAGTTTGTTGGTCATCTGTCAAGCCATAAGGAGTCAAATTCCATTGAAGGATGTTTACGATTTTGATGGATTTAAAACCCACTGAAAAATCATAATTTTTCCTATGAAAATCCGATTTTGTTTAAACAAGCGATTTAAAGGCATTAGGGTGACATTTGAAACGAAATGTATATAGGACGTCAAAATATGGTTTGTGGCCCATCTGTCAAGCCCTAAACTGTCAAATTTCATTGAAAGATGGTTACAATTTCGATGGATTAAAAACCTTCTGAAAGATCATTATTTTTCCTATGAAAATCCGATTGTTTTCAAACAAGCGATTTGAAGGCTTTAGGGTGACATTTGAAACGAAATATATATAAGACGTCAAAATATAGTTTGTTGCCCATCTGTCAAGCCATAAACTGTCAAATTGTATTGAAGGATGGCTACGATTTTGATAGATTAAAAACCCTCTGAAAAATCAGAATTTTTCCAATGAAAATCCGATTTTTTTTAAACAAGCGATTTGAAGCCTTTAGGGTGACATTTGAAACGAAATATATATTAGACGTCAAAATTTAGTGTTTTGTCCATCTTTCAAGCTATAAACAGTCAAATTTCATTGAAGGATGTCTACGATAAGTGCACAAGAAGCATGTCTTTATATTTATGTATATCACAAACCTATATACAATATGCATTTACATATATATTCATAAATATACGAGTTCAGCTCATATTATTGGCGTAAAAGATTAAATTTTAATTGGTAACCATTTGAATTGCTTAGTTTTTATTTGATTTTTGATACACATTATAACCCTAACGAATCAACTCAAAACAAACCGAACCGAATTATCAAAAAATAAAGCATTAGAAGTATTCATCAATTTTCGATTCAAACCGAGTTAGCCAACTCGCTTTAGTAAAACAACGCATGAAATGCATTCGCGAATTTATGTTTCAACTCGAGTTCACCAACTCGAGTTGCAGTTACAGTTTTGTGCCAATATTCTTTTCCCATCGCGGTCTTGCCATTTATATTTGGAATTATATTGCCGACCAGTTGGAATTTAACTTTATGTGGATAAAATTCCACGTCCGTAGGCATATTATTCATTGTTGTTTTTTATATAGAACCCTAACCTTGATAGGAATTCAACCTATACCAATTTCGACTCATTGTCGGACTCTATTTCTTGAATCATTTTTAACTACCCTCTCACAGAAATCGTCATTGCACGCGATTTTTATATCCCACAATATAACAATTGCTCCTACTTGGAATTTTACTTTATGTGGATAAAATTCCACATCCGTAGGCATATTATTCATTTTTGTTTTTTATATAGAACACTAACTTTGAAAGGAATTCAACTTATACCAATTTCCACTCATTGTCTGACTCTATTTCTCGAAACATTTTTAACTAACCTCTCACAGAAATCGTCATTACACGCGATTTTAATATCCAAAATTCATCTTGGCTTCGTTTTTCTGGACTAACAACACCCGAGGGAAGGTAGGTAGATATCTTTGCAGATTATAACCATCTTACCCAGTTAGTGGAGCCCACTAGAATTTCAGACATTGAAGGTCATAATGCTAACACCCTTGACCTGTTTCTCACCTCTCACCCTGAAAAATACTCTGTAAATGTTTCGTCCCCTTTAGGAAAGTCCAATCACTGCGTCACTTCAGCAAATTTCACATACGCCAACCATCGGCCTAATGAGAACCAGCCTTAAAGAACCGTTTGGCTTTATGATAAAGCAAATTGGGATGATCTTAACATCTGTTTTAAATAAAACAGTTAAAGATAACTCGCCGCTTGCTTCGTTTATTAATATGGCGCTAGAAGTATTCATCAATTTTCGATTCAAACCGAGTAAGCCAACTCGCTTTAGAAAAAAAAACGCAAGAAATGCATTGGCGAATTTTTGTTTCAACTCGAGTTCACCAACTCGAGTTGCAAAAAAAACGTATGAAAAATTTTTCTTCAACTCGAGTTAGCCAACTCGAGTTGCAACTGGAGTTAGTTAAATTTTAACTCGAGTAAACTCGATTTGAAAAATTTTCGGTTTGATACATCACTACTTGAATAATGGGGCAGCACACAAAACTGCAATAACTCACCACTGTATAAAAACAAGGGCCCTGTTTCACAGCACATACATCACATACAATGTATGATTTTGGCAGTTATCATACATTACCCTTCAAGCAAAATCACGGACCCGAATTTATCGGTTCACTTTGGAATCACTTGGGACTCAAAAAAACCTGAGTGTCTCGGACACATTAACAAATTTTCTGTGTACGCATGTAAAAAGAAGAACAAGAATTGAGAGAACTTTTTTATGCACGGAGAAATAGAGAGAGTACAGTCATTTTGTTTTAATTTCCATCACTTTTTTTTGGTTCAGTTTTGTAGGTAGCGCGGCGAAGGCCATTGTTTTTTATCTTTTTTTCTTGTGAAAACTTTAAGAAATTTCCAATCAAAAATACAAGTTTACTGTTTATTATATGTATATGTTTAGTTGTGAAAATATATATTGTACCTTTTATAATTGATTAATAAAAATAAAGTCTTGAAAAGAACAAAATTTTGTTTGTTTTTTTTTGTATGCAATGTAGAAACTCGACTAGATGGGGAAGTTTCTTTTTAATACAATACATTTGGGTATGCCTCGATTCATTCATTTCTGTTGGTCCGTTTTGGATTCCATATAGGCTCCGTTTTCTCGGAGTATGATGAATTGGAATACTCTCTCTCTCATAATTCATTCACATAATGGCTCCGTGGTAATTCTAATTTCCATACTAATTTGATCCGATTTGGAATCGTTTTGGGTCCGTTTATGAACTGGTTTCGGATCCAAAACGGACTCGCTTGAAGGGTAATTCACTTTCACAGACTTTTTGTATGAACGCTGTCATACAACAAATGTATGTGAGGTGAATTGACTGGAATTTTCAAGTGTTAATCCTGTTTCAGTTCCGATCTACACTTCGATAAGCTAACATCGTTTCGTCATAGCTTCCGGGAACCCTTGACCAAATTGGCGAAAAGAAGCTATTTGGAAAAGAAAAGCCAATCGATGATGAGAGCTATTAAAAATAAATCGGAATCGTACGCCCCACAGTGCAATTCTCTAAATAGAAAAATATCCCTATAAAAATTAATTGCAAGCCAATCAACAAAAAAAAATCAAAAAAAGAAAGTGCATGTGCTGTGCAGTGCTGCGGTGACGAGTTGTAGCTGTAGTTGTTTTGTTTTTTTTGTTCTTATTCTTTTTTCTTTTCCTTTTCCCCACGCTGACAAGTTGTTTTTAGATTCAAATCTATCGTGTATCTAATATGCGGTAGAAGTGTAGCAAAATTGAATTTGTTATCCAACGAATAACGGAGTTGTAATTTGTATTTGTTTTGGTGGGAGCATATCTCTTTTATAGGCATAACACTTTTGGGAGTTTGCTTCTGCCAGAGGATCTATACTTTTCAACTCTACTTTGTTGTCTCGGAGTTTTATTTTGTGTGTTCTCGTTTTTATAATAGGTGAAGATTTACTTGTGGACTTTAGGAATATACGTGAGCTAAGACCAAATTTCTTTTTTGCTTATGTCAACATTGCCAAATCCTAGCTCTAAGCGAAACCCAAATAGGCCCAAGATCTGACCCTTCAGAATTTCACCTATCTGAATACAGTTTTGTGCCAATATTCTTTTCCCATCACGGTCTTGCCATTTATATTCGGAATTAAATTGCCTACCAGCTTATCCCACAATATAACAATTGCTCCTACTTGGAATTTAACTTTATGTGGATAAAATTCCACATCCGTAGGCATATTATTCATTATTGTTTTTTTATATAGAACACTAACTTTGAAAGGAATTCAACTTATACCAATTTCCACTCATTGTCTGACTCTATTTCTCGAAACATTTTTAACTACCCTCTCACAGAAATCGTCATTGCACGCGATTTTAATATCCAAAATTCATCTTGGCTTCGTTTTTCTAGACTAACAACACCCGAGGGAAGGTAGGTAGGTAGGTAGATATCTTTGTAGATTCTAGTGGAGCCCACTAGAATTTCAGACATTGAAGGTCATAATGCTAACACCCTTGACCTGTGTCTCACCTCTCACCCTGAAAAATACTCTATAAATGTTTCGTCCCCTTTAGGAAAGTCCAATCACTGCGTCACTTCAGCAAATTTTACAAACGCCAACCATCAGCCTAATGAAAACCAGCCCTAAAGAACCGTTTGGCTTTATGATAAAGCAAATTGGTATGATATTAACATCTGTTTTAGAAATTTTAACGGGTCGCATTGCTATCTCGATGACAACACTGACGCTGCTGCTGACATGGCTACTAATGTTATTCTCCTTGGTATGAAGACTTTCATCCCGAATAGAACGAAGAGCATTATTAAACCCAAAGAGAAATCATGGTACAACTCGAGCTGCAAACAGCCTATCAGGTTAAGAGAGATAAGATTTCGTTGGTTCAAGGCAGACCGTTCTGAGGAAAACCGCCAGTACCGTCGAATAAGGAATTCGTTCAATTTTGTGATTCGGCGGCAAAATTCCTGTATGACAAAAAAGTAAGACAAAAAGTACTTGAATGTCCAAAAGCGAGCAAAAATTGTTGGTCATTTAACAAAAACATTACAAATTCCACGAAGTCACCAATTCCAGCGCTCATCTACAACGATGCTCCGATTGTTTGCTCTTAATAAAAAGCGAATCTACTTGCAGCACAATTCGCGGGAAACTCCACCCTGGCTGAGAGCAATATGGTACCTCCTGTGCTTGAGAGCGGCCCCAAATATAGTTTGTTGCTCATCTGTTGAGCCATAAACTGTCAAATTTTAATATCCAAAATTCGTCTTGGCTTCGTTTTTCTGGACTAACAACACCCAAGGGAAGGTACGTTGATATCTTCGCAGATTATAACCATCTTACCCAGTTAGTGGAGCCCACTAGAATTTCAGACATTGAAGGTCATAATGCTAACACCCTTGACCTGTTTCTCACCTCTCACCCTGAAAAATACTCTTTAAATGTTTCGTCCCCTTTAGGGAAATCCGATCACTGCGCCACTTCAGCAAATTTTACATACGCCAACCATCAGCCTTATGAAAAACAGCCTTAAAAAACCGTTTGGCTTGATGATAAAGCAAATTGGGGTGTTATTAACATCTGTTTTAGAAATTTTAACTGGTCGCATTGCTTTCTCGATGACAACATTGACGCTGCTGCTGACATGGCTACTAATGTTATTCTCCTTGGTATGAAGACTTTCATCCCGAATAGAACGAAGAGCATTAAACTCAAAGAGAAATCATGGTATAACTCGAGCTGCAAAGAGGCTATCAGGTTAAGAGAGATAAGTTTACGTTGGTTCAAGGCAGACCGTTCTGAGGAAAACCGCCTTGAGTTCCGTCGAATTAGGAATTCGTGTAATGTTGTGATTCGGCGGCAAAATTCCTGTATAACAAAAAAGTAAGGCGAAAAATACTTAAATGTCAAAAAGCGAGCAAAAATTGTTGGTCATTTGCCAAAAATATTAAAAATTCCACGAAATCACCAATTCCGACGCTCATCTACAACGATGCTCCGATTGTTTGCTCTTAATGAAAAGCTAATCTACTTGCATCACAATCCGCGGGAAACTCCACCCCGCCTGAGAGCAATATGGTACCTCCTCCGGCCCCAAATATAGTTTGTTGGTCATCTGTCAAGCCATAAGGAGTCAAATTCCATTGAAGGATGTTTACGATTTTGATGGATTTAAAACCCACTGAAAAATCATAATTTTTCCTATGAAAATCCGATTTTGTTTAAACAAGCGATTTAAAGGCATTAGGGTGACATTTGAAACGAAATGTATATAGGACGTCAAAATATGGTTTGTGGCCCATCTGTCAAGCCCTAAACTGTCAAATTTCATTGGAAGATGGTTACAATTTCGATGGATTAAAAACCTTCTGAAAGATCATTATTTTTCCTATGAAAATCCGATTGTTTTTAAACAAGTGATTTGAAGGCTTTAGGGTGACATTTGAAACGAAATATATATAAGACGTCAAAATATAGTTTGTTGCCCATCTGTCAAGCCATAAACTGTCAAATTGTATTGAAGGATGGCTACGATTTTGATAGATTAAAAACCCTCTGAAAAATCAGAATTTTTCCAATGAAAATCCGATTTTTTTTAAACAAGCGATTTGAAGCCTTTAGGGTGACATTTGAAACGAAATATATATTAGACGTCAAAATTTAGTGTTTTGTCCATCTTTCAAGCTATAAACAGTCAAATTTCATTGAAGGATGTCTACGATAAGTGCACAAGAAGCATGTCTTTATATTTATGTATATCACAAACCTATATACAATATGCATTTACATATATATTCATAAATATACGAGTTCAGCTCATATTATTGGCGTAAAAGATTAAATTTTAATTGGTAACCATTTGAATTGCTTAGTTTTTATTTGATTTTTGATACACATTATAACCCTAACGAATCAACTCAAAACAAACCGAACCGAATTATCAAAAAATAAAGCATTAGAAGTATTCATCAATTTTCGATTCAAACCGAGTTAGCCAACTCGCTTTAGTAAAACAACGCATGAAATGCATTCGCGAATTTATGTTTCAACTCGAGTTCACCAACTCGAGTTGCAGTTACAGTTTTGTGCCAATATTCTTTTCCCATCGCGGTCTTGCCATTTATATTTGGAATTATATTGCCGACCAGTTGGAATTTAACTTTATGTGGATAAAATTCCACGTCCGTAGGCATATTATTCATTGTTGTTTTTTATATAGAACCCTAACCTTGATAGGAATTCAACCTATACCAATTTCGACTCATTGTCGGACTCTATTTCTTGAATCATTTTTAACTACCCTATCACAGAAATCGTCATTGCACGCGATTTTTATATCCCACAATATAACAATTGCTCCTACTTGGAATTTTACTTTATGTGGATAAAATTCCACATCCGTAGGCATATTATTCATTTTTGTTTTTTATATAGAACACTAACTTTGAAAGGAATTCAACTTATACCAATTTCCACTCATTGTCTGACTCTATTTCTCGAAACATTTTTAACTAACCTCTCACAGAAATCGTCATTACACGCGATTTTAATATCCAAAATTCATCTTGGCTTCGTTTTTCTGGACTAACAACACCCGAGGGAAGGTAGGTAGGTAGGTAGATATCTTTGCAGATTATAACCATCTTACCCAGTTAGTGGAGCCCACTAGAATTTCAGACATTGAAGGTCATAATGCTAACACCCTTGACCTGTTTCTCACCTCTCACCCTGAAAAATACTCTGTAAATGTTTCGTCCCCTTTAGGAAAGTCCAATCACTGCGTCACTTCAGCAAATTTCACATACGCCAACCATCGGCCTAATGAGAACCAGCCTTAAAGAACCGTTTGGCTTTATGATAAAGCAAATTGGGATGATCTTAACATCTGTTTTAAATAAAACAGTTAAAGATAACTCGCCGCTTGCTTCGTTTATTAATATGGCGCTAGAAGTATTCATCAATTTTCGATTCAAACCGAGTAAGCCAACTCGCTTTAGAAAAAAAAACGCAAGAAATGCATTGGCGAATTTTTGTTTCAACTCGAGTTCACCAACTCGAGTTGCAAAAAAAACGTATGAAAAATTTTTCTTCAACTCGAGTTAGCCAACTCGAGTTGCAACTGGAGTTAGTTAAATTTTAACTCGAGTAAACTCGATTTGAAAAATTTTCGGTTTGATACATCACTACTTGAATAATGGGGCAGCACACAAAACTGCAATAACTCACCACTGTATAAAAACAAGGGCCCTGTTTCACAGCACATACATCACATACAATGTATGATTTTGGCAGTTATCATACATTACCCTTCAAGCAAAATCACGGACCCGAATTTATCGGTTCACTTTGGAATCACTTGGGACTCAAAAAAACCTGAGTGTCTCGGACACATTAACAAATTTTCTGTGTACGCATGTAAAAAGAAGAACAAGAATTGAGAGAACTTTTTTATGCACGGAGAAATAGAGAGAGTACAGTCATTTTGTTTTAATTTCCATCACTTTTTTTTGGTTCAGTTTTGTAGGTAGCGCGGCGAAGGCCATTGTTTTTTATCTTTTTTTCTTGTGAAAACTTTAAGAAATTTCCAATCAAAAATACAAGTTTACTGTTTATTATATGTATATGTTTAGTTGTGAAAATATATATTGTACCTTTTATAATTGATTAATAAAAATAAAGTCTTGAAAAGAACAAAATTTTGTTTGTTTTTTTTTGTATGCAATGTAGAAACTCGACTAGATGGGGAAGTTTCTTTTTAATACAATACATTTGGGTATGCCTCGATTCATTCATTTCTGTTGGTCCGTTTTGGATTCCATATAGGCTCCGTTTTCTCGGAGTATGATGAATTGGAATACTCTCTCTCTCATAATTCATTCACATAATGGCTCCGTGGTAATTCTAATTTCCATACTAATTTGATCCGATTTGGAATCGTTTTGGGTCCGTTTATGAACTGGTTTCGGATCCAAAACGGACTCGCTTGAAGGGTAATTCACTTTCACAGACTTTTTGTATGAACGCTGTCATACAACAAATGTATGTGAGGTGAATTGACTGGAATTTTCAAGTGTTAATCCTGTTTCAGTTCCGATCTACACTTCGATAAGCTAACATCGTTTCGTCATAGCTTCCGGGAACCCTTGACCAAATTGGCGAAAAGAAGCTATTTGGAAAAGAAAAGCCAATCGATGATGAGAGCTATTAAAAATAAATCGGAATCGTACGCCCCACAGTGCAATTCTCTAAATAGAAAAATATCCCTATAAAAATTAATTGCAAGCCAATCAACAAAAAAAAATCAAAAAAAGAAAGTGCATGTGCTGTGCAGTGCTGCGGTGACGAGTTGTAGCTGTAGTTGTTTTGTTTTTTTTGTTCTTATTCTTTTTTCTTTTCCTTTTCCCCACGCTGACAAGTTGTTTTTAGATTCAAATCTATCGTGTATCTAATATGCGGTAGAAGTGTAGCAAAATTGAATTTGTTATCCGACGAATAACGGAGTTGTAATTTGTATTTGTTTTGGTGGGAGCATATCTCTTTTATAGGCATAACACTTTTGGGAGTTTGCTTCTGCCAGAGGATCTATACTTTTCAACTCTACTTTGTTGTCTCGGAGTTTTATTTTGTGTGTTCTCGTTTTTATAATAGGTGAAGATTTACTTGTGGACTTTAGGAATATACGTGAGCTAAGACCAAATTTCTTTTTTGCTTATGTCAACATTGCCAAATCCTAGCTCTAAGCGAAACCCAAATAGGCCCAAGATCTGACCCTTCAGAATTTCACCTATCTGAATACAGTTTTGTGCCAATATTCTTTTCCCATCACGGTCTTGCCATTTATATTCGGAATTAAATTGCCTACCAGCTTATCCCACAATATAACAATTGCTCCTACTTGGAATTTAACTTTATGTGGATAAAATTCCACATCCGTAGGCATATTATTCATTATTGTTTTTTATATAGAACACTAACTTTGAAAGGAATTCAACTTATACCAATTTCCACTCATTGTCTGACTCTATTTCTCGAAACATTTTTAACTACCCTCTCACAGAAATCGTCATTGCACGCGATTTTAATATCCAAAATTCATCTTGGCTTCGTTTTTCTAGACTAACAACACCCGAGGGAAGGTAGGTAGGTAGGTAGATATCTTTGTAGATTCTAGTGGAGCCCACTAGAATTTCAGACATTGAAGGTCATAATGCTAACACCCTTGACCTGTGTCTCACCTCTCACCCTGAAAAATACTCTATAAATGTTTCGTCCCCTTTAGGAAAGTCCAATCACTGCGTCACTTCAGCAAATTTTACAAACGCCAACCATCAGCCTAATGAAAACCAGCCTTAAAGAACCGTTTGGCTTTATGATAAAGCAAATTGGTATGATATTAACATCTGTTTTAGAAATTTTAACGGGTCGCATTGCTATCTCGATGACAACACTGACGCTGCTGCTGACATGGCTACTAATGTTATTCTCCTTGGTATGAAGACTTTCATCCCGAATAGAACGAAGAGCATTATTAAACCCAAAGAGAAATCATGGTACAACTCGAGCTGCAAACAGCCTATCAGGTTAAGAGAGATAAGATTTCGTTGGTTCAAGGCAGACCGTTCTGAGGAAAACCGCCAGTACCGTCGAATAAGGAATTCGTTCAATTTTGTGATTCGGCGGCAAAATTCCTGTATGACAAAAAAGTAAGACAAAAAGTACTTGAATGTCCAAAAGCGAGCAAAAATTGTTGGTCATTTAACAAAAACATTACAAATTCCACGAAGTCACCAATTCCAGCGCTCATCTACAACGATGCTCCGATTGTTTGCTCTTAATAAAAAGCGAATCTACTTGCAGCACAATTCGCGGGAAACTCCACCCTGGCTGAGAGCAATATGGTACCTCCTGTGCTTGAGAGCGGCCCCAAATATAGTTTGTTGCTCATCTGTTGAGCCATAAACTGTCAAATTTTAATATCCAAAATTCGTCTTGGCTTCGTTTTTCTGGACTAACAACACCCAAGGGAAGGTACGTTGATATCTTCGCAGATTATAACCATCTTACCCAGTTAGTGGAGCCCACTAGAATTTCAGACATTGAAGGTCATAATGCTAACACCTTTGACCTGTTTCTCACCTCTCACCCTGAAAAATACTCTTTAAATGTTTCGTCCCCTTTAGGGAAATCCGATCACTGCGCCACTTCAGCAAATTTTACATACGCCAACCATCAGCCTTATGAAAAACAGCCTTAAAAAACCGTTTGGCTTGATGATAAAGCAAATTGGGGTGATATTAACATCTGTTTTAGAAATTTTAACTGGTCGCATTGCTTTCTCGATGACAACATTGACGCTGCTGCTGACATGGCTACTAATGTTATTCTCCTTGGTATGAAGACTTTCATCCCGAATAGAACGAAGAGCATTAAACTCAAAGAGAAATCATGGTATAACTCGAGCTGCAAAGAGGCTATCAGGTTAAGAGAGATAAGTTTACGTTGGTTCAAGGCAGACCGTTCTGACGAAAACCGCCTTGAGTACCGTCGAATTAGGAATTCGTGTAATGTTGTGATTCGGCGGCAAAATTCCTGTATAACAAAAAAGTAAGGCGAAAAATACTTAAATGTCAAAAAGCGAGCAAAAATTGTTGGTCATTTGCCAAAAATATTAAAAATTCCACGAAATCACCAATTCCGACGCTCATCTACAACGATGCTCCGATTGTTTGCTCTTAATGAAAAGCTAATCTACTTGCATCACAATCCGCGGGAAACTCCACCCCGCCTGAGAGCAATATGGTACCTCCTCCGGCCCCAAATATAGTTTGTTGGTCATCTGTCAAGCCATAAGGAGTCAAATTCCATTGAAGGATGTTTACGATTTTGATGGATTTAAAACTCACTGAAAAATCATAATTTTTCCTATGAAAATCCGATTTTGTTTAAACAAGCGATTTAAAGGCATTAGGGTGACATTTGAAACGAAATGTATATAGGACGTCAAAATATGGTTTGTGGCCCATCTGTCAAGCCCTGAACTGTCAAATTTCATTGAAAGATGGTTACAATTTCGATGGATTAAAAACCTTCTGAAAGATCATTATTTTTCCTATGAAAATCCGATTGTTTTTAAACAAGCGATTTGAAGGCTTTAGGGTGACATTTGAAACGAAATATATATAAGACGTCAAAATATAGTTTGTTGCCCATCTGTCAAGCCATAAACTATCAAACTGTATTGAAGGATGGCTACGATTTTGATAGATTAAAAACCCTCTGAAAAATCAGAATTTTTCCTATGAAAATCCGATTTTTTTTTAAACAAGCGATTTGAAGCCTTTAGGGTGACATTTGAAACGAAATATATATTAGACGTCAAAATTTAGTGTTTTGTCCATCTTTCAAGCTATAAACAGTCAAATTTCATTGAAGGATGTCTACGATAAGTGCACAAGAAGCATGTCTTTATATTTATGTATATCACAAACCTATATACAATATGCATTTACATATATATTCATAAATATACGAGTTCAGCTCATATTATTGGCGTAAAAGATTAAATTTTAATTGGTAACCATTTGAATTGCTTAGTTTTTATTTGATTTTTGATACACATTATAACCCTAACGAATCAACTCAAAACAAACCGAACCGAATTATCAAAAAATAAAGCATTAGAAGTATTCATCAATTTTCGATTCAAACCGAGTTAGCCAACTCGCTTTAGTAAAACAACGCATGAAATGCATTCGCGAATTTATGTTTCAACTCGAGTTCACCAACTCGAGTTGCAGTTACAGTTTTGTGCCAATATTCTTTTCCCATCGCAGTCTTGCCATTTATATTTGGAATTATTATTGCCTACCAGTTGGAATTTAACTTTATGTGGATAAAATTCCACGTCCGTAGGCATATTATTCATTGTTGTTTTTTATATAGAACCCTAACCTTGATAGGAATTCAACCTATACCAATTTCGACTCATTGTCGGACTCTATTTCTTGAATCATTTTTAACTACCCTCTCACAGAAATCGTCATTGCACGCGATTTTTATATCCCACAATATAACAATTGCTCCTACTTGGAATTTAACTTTATGTGGATAAAATTCCACATCCGTAGGCATATTATTCATTATTGTTTTTTATATAGAACACTAACTTTGAAAGGAATTCAACTTATACCAATATCCACTCATTGTCTGACTCTATTTCTCGAAACATTTTTAACTACCCTCTCACAGAAATCGTCATTGCACGCGATTTTAATATCCAAAATTCATCTTGGCTTCGTTTTTCTGGACTAACAACACCCGAGGGAAGGTAGGTAGGTAGGTAGATATCTTTGCAGATTATAACCATCTTACCCAGTTAGTGGAGCACACTAGGATTTCAGACATTGAAGGTCATAATGCTAACACCCTTGACCTGTTTCTCACCTCTCACCCTGAAAAATACTCTGTAAATGTTTCGTCCCCTTTACGAAAGTCCAATCACTGCGTCACTTCAGCAAATTTCACATACACCAACAATCAGCCTAATGAAAACCAGCCTTAAAGAACCGTTTGGCTTTATGATAAAGCAAATTGGGATGACCTTAACATCTGTTTTAAATAAAACAGTTAAAGATAACTCGCCGCTTGCTTCGTTTATTAATATGGCGGTAGAAGTATTCATCAATTTTCGATTCAAACCGAGTAAGCCAACTCGCTTTAGAAAAAAAAACGCAAGAAATGCATTCGCGAATTTTTGATTCAACTCGAGTTCACCAACTCGAGTTGCAACTGGAGTTAGTTAAATTTTAACTCGAGTAAACTCGATTTGAAAAATTTTCGGTTTGATACATCACTACTTGAATAATGGGGCAGCACACAAAACTGCAATAACTCACCACTGTATAAAAACAAGGGCCCTGTTTCACAGCACATACATCACATACAATGTATGATTTTGGCAGTTATCATACATTACCCTTCAAGCAAAATCACGGACCCGAATTTATCGGATCACTTTGGAATCACTTGGGACTCAAAAAAACCTGAGTGTCTCGGACACATTAACAAATTTTCTGTGTACGCATGTAAAAAGAAGAACAAGAATTGAGAGAACTTTTTTATGCACGGAGAAATAGAGAGAGTACAGTCATTTTGTTTTAATTTCCATCACTTTTTTTTGGTTCAGTTTTGTAGGTAGCGCGGCGAAGGCCATTGTTTTTTTTTATCTTTTTTTCTTGTGAAAACTTTAAGAAATTTCCAATCAAAAATACAAGTTTACTGTTTATTATATGTATATGTTTAGTTGTGAAAATATATATTGTACCTTTTATAATTGATTAATAAAAATAAAGTCTTGAAAAGAACAAAATTTTGTTTGTTTTTTTTTTGTATGCAATGTAGAAACTCGACTAGATGGGGAAGTTTCTTTTTAATACAATACATTTGGGTATGCCTCGATTCATTCATTTCTGTTGGTCCGTTTTGGATTCCATATAGGCTCCGTTTTCTCGGAGTATGATGAATTGGAATACTCTCTCTCTCATAATACATTCACATAATGGCTCCGTGGTAATTCTAATTTCCATACTAATTTGATCCGATTTGAAATCGTTTTGGGTCCGTTTATGAACTGGTTTCGGATCCAAAACGGACTCGCTTGAAGGGTAATTCACTTTCACAGACTTTTTGTATGAACGCTGTCATACAACAAATGTATGTGAGGTGAATTGACTGGAATTTTCAAGTGTAAATCCTGTTTCAGTTCCGATCTACACTTCGATAAGCTAACATCGTTTCGTCATAGCTTCCGGGAACCCTTGACCAAATTGGCGAAAAGAAGCTATTTGGAAAAGAAAAGCCAATCGATGATGAGAGCTATTAAAAATAAATCGGAATCGTACGCCCCACAGTGCAATTCTCTAAATAGAAAAATATCCCTATAAAAATTAATTGCAAGCAAATCAACAAAAAAAAAAATCAAAAAAAGAAAGTGCATGTGCTGTGCAGTGCTGCGGTGACGAGTTGTAGTTGTAGTTGTTTTGTTTTTTTTGTTCTTATTCTTTTTTCTTTTCCTTTTCCCCACGCTGACAAGTTGTTTTTAGATTCAAATCTATCGTGTATCTAATATGCGGTAGAAGTGTAGCAAAATTGAATTTGTTATCCGACGAATAACGGAGTTGTAATTTGTATTTGTTTTGGTGGGAGCATATCTCTTTTATAGGCATAACACTTTTGGGAGTTTGCTTCTGCCAGAGGATCTATACTTTTCAACTCTACTTTGTTGTCTCGGAGTTTTATTTTGTGTGTTCTCGTTTTTATAATAGGTGAAGATTTACTTGTGGACTTTAGGAATATACGTGAGCTAAGACCAAATTTCTTTTTTGCTTATGTCAACATTGCCAAATCCTAGCTCTAAGCGAAACCCAAATAGGCCCAAGATCTGACCCTTCAGAATTTCACCTATCTGAATACAGTTTTGTGCCAATATTCTTTTCCCATCACGGTCTTGCCATTTATATTCGGAATTAAATTGCCTACCAGCTTATCCCACAATATAACAATTGCTCCTACTTGGAATTTAACTTTATGTGGATAAAATTCCACATCCGTAGGCATATTATTCATTATTGTTTTTTATATAGAACACTAACTTTGAAAGGAATTCAACTTATACCAATTTCCACTCATTGTCTGACTCTATTTCTCGAAACATTTTTAACTACCCTCTCACAGAAATCGTCATTGCACGCGATTTTAATATCCAAAATTCATCTTGGCTTCGTTTTTCTAGACTAACAACACCCGAGGGAAGGTAGGTAGGTAGGTAGATATCTTTGTAGATTCTAGTGGAGCCCACTAGAATTTCAGACATTGAAGGTCATAATGCTAACACCCTTGACCTGTGTCTCACCTCTCACCCTGAAAAATACTCTATAAATGTTTCGTCCCCTTTAGGAAAGTCCAATCACTGCGTCACTTCAGCAAATTTTACAAACGCCAACCATCAGCCTAATGAAAACCAGCCTTAAAGAACCGTTTGGCTTTATGATAAAGCAAATTGGTATGATATTAACATCTGTTTTAGAAATTTTAACGGGTCGCATTGCTATCTCGATGACAACACTGACGCTGCTGCTGACATGGCTACTAATGTTATTCTCCTTGGTATGAAGACTTTCATCCCGAATAGAACGAAGAGCATTATTAAACCCAAAGAGAAATCATGGTACAACTCGAGCTGCAAACAGCCTATCAGGTTAAGAGAGATAAGATTTCGTTGGTTCAAGGCAGACCGTTCTGAGGAAAACCGCCAGTACCGTCGAATAAGGAATTCGTTCAATTTTGTGATTCGGCGGCAAAATTCCTGTATGACAAAAAAGTAAGACAAAAAGTACTTGAATGTCCAAAAGCGAGCAAAAATTGTTGGTCATTTAACAAAAACATTACAAATTCCACGAAGTCACCAATTCCAGCGCTCATCTACAACGATGCTCCGATTGTTTGCTCTTAATAAAAAGCGAATCTACTTGCAGCACAATTCGCGGGAAACTCCACCCTGGCTGAGAGCAATATGGTACCTCCTGTGCTTGAGAGCGGCCCCAAATATAGTTTGTTGCTCATCTGTTGAGCCATAAACTGTCAAATTTTAATATCCAAAATTCGTCTTGGCTTCGTTTTTCTGGACTAACAACACCCAAGGGAAGGTACGTTGATATCTTCGCAGATTATAACCATCTTACCCAGTTAGTGGAGCCCACTAGAATTTCAGACATTGAAGGTCATAATGCTAACACCCTTGACCTGTTTCTCACCTCTCACCCTGAAAAATACTCTTTAAATGTTTCGTCCCCTTTAGGGAAATCCGATCACTGCGCCACTTCAGCAAATTTTACATACGCCAACCATCAGCCTTATGAAAAACAGCCTTAAAAAACCGTTTGGCTTGATGATAAAGCAAATTGGGGTGATATTAACATCTGTTTTAGAAATTTTAACTGGTCGCATTGCTTTCTCGATGACAACATTGACGCTGCTGCTGACATGGCTACTAATGTTATTCTCCTTGGTATGAAGACTTTCATCCCGAATAGAACGAAGAGCATTAAACTCAAAGAGAAATCATGGTATAACTCGAGCTGCAAAGAGGCTATCAGGTTAAGAGAGATAAGTTTACGTTGGTTCAAGGCAGACCGTTCTGACGAAAACCGCCTTGAGTACCGTCGAATTAGGAATTCGTGTAATGTTGTGATTCGGCGGCAAAATTCCTGTATAACAAAAAAGTAAGGCGAAAAATACTTAAATGTCAAAAAGCGAGCAAAAATTGTTGGTCATTTGCCAAAAATATTAAAAATTCCACGAAATCACCAATTCCGACGCTCATCTAAAACGATGCTCCGATTGTTTGCTCTTAATGAAAAGCTAATCTACTTGCATCACAATCCGCGGGAAACTCCACCCCGCCTGAGAGCAATATGGTACCTCCTCCGGCCCCAAATATAGTTTGTTGGTCATCTGTCAAGCCATAAGGAGTCAAATTCCATTGAAGGATGTTTACGATTTTGATGGATTTAAAACTCACTGAAAAATCATAATTTTTCCTATGAAAATCCGATTTTGTTTAAACAAGCGATTTAAAGGCATTAGGGTGACATTTGAAACGAAATGTATATAGGACGTCAAAATATGGTTTGTGGCCCATCTGTCAAGCCCTGAACTGTCAAATTTCATTGAAAGATGGTTACAATTTCGATGGATTAAAAACCTTCTGAAAGATCATTATTTTTCCTATGAAAATCCGATTGTTTTTAAACAAGCGATTTGAAGGCTTTAGGGTGACATTTGAAACGAAATATATATAAGACGTCAAAATATAGTTTGTTGCCCATCTGTCAAGCCATAAACTATCAAACTGTATTGAAGGATGGCTACGATTTTGATAGATTAAAAACCCTCTGAAAAATCAGAATTTTTCCTATGAAAATCCGATTTTTTTTTAAACAAGCGATTTGAAGCCTTTAGGGTGACATTTGAAACGAAATATATATTAGACGTCAAAATTTAGTGTTTTGTCCATCTTTCAAGCTATAAACAGTCAAATTTCATTGAAGGATGTCTACGATAAGTGCACAAGAAGCATGTCTTTATATTTATGTATATCACAAACCTATATACAATATGCATTTACATATATATTCATAAATATACGAGTTCAGCTCATATTATTGGCGTAAAAGATTAAATTTTAATTGGTAACCATTTGAATTGCTTAGTTTTTATTTGATTTTTGATACACATTATAACCCTAACGAATCAACTCAAAACAAACCGAACCGAATTATCAAAAAATAAAGCATTAGAAGTATTCATCAATTTTCGATTCAAACCGAGTTAGCCAACTCGCTTTAGTAAAACAACGCATGAAATGCATTCGCGAATTTATGTTTCAACTCGAGTTCACCAACTCGAGTTGCAGTTACAGTTTTGTGCCAATATTCTTTTCCCATCGCAGTCTTGCCATTTATATTTGGAATTATTATTGCCTACCAGTTGGAATTTAACTTTATGTGGATAAAATTCCACGTCCGTAGGCATATTATTCATTGTTGTTTTTTATATAGAACCCTAACCTTGATAGGAATTCAACCTATACCAATTTCGACTCATTGTCGGACTCTATTTCTTGAATCATTTTTAACTACCCTCTCACAGAAATCGTCATTGCACGCGATTTTTATATCCCACAATATAACAATTGCTCCTACTTGGAATTTAACTTTATGTGGATAAAATTCCACATCCGTAGGCATATTATTCATTATTGTTTTTTATATAGAACACTAACTTTGAAAGGAATTCAACTTATACCAATATCCACTCATTGTCTGACTCTATTTCTCGAAACATTTTTAACTACCCTCTCACAGAAATCGTCATTGCACGCGATTTTAATATCCAAAATTCATCTTGGCTTCGTTTTTCTGGACTAACAACACCCGAGGGAAGGTAGGTAGGTAGGTAGATATCTTTGCAGATTATAACCATCTTACCCAGTTAGTGGAGCACACTAGGATTTCAGACATTGAAGGTCATAATGCTAACACCCTTGACCTGTTTCTCACCTCTCACCCTGAAAAATACTCTGTAAATGTTTCGTCCCCTTTACGAAAGTCCAATCACTGCGTCACTTCAGCAAATTTCACATACACCAACAATCAGCCTAATGAAAACCAGCCTTAAAGAACCGTTTGGCTTTATGATAAAGCAAATTGGGATGACCTTAACATCTGTTTTAAATAAAACAGTTAAAGATAACTCGCCGCTTGCTTCGTTTATTAATATGGCGGTAGAAGTATTCATCAATTTTCGATTCAAACCGAGTAAGCCAACTCGCTTTAGAAAAAAAAACGCAAGAAATGCATTCGCGAATTTTTGATTCAACTCGAGTTCACCAACTCGAGTTGCAACTGGAGTTAGTTAAATTTTAACTCGAGTAAACTCGATTTGAAAAATTTTCGGTTTGATACATCACTACTTGAATAATGGGGCAGCACACAAAACTGCAATAACTCACCACTGTATAAAAACAAGGGCCCTGTTTCACAGCACATACATCACATACAATGTATGATTTTGGCAGTTATCATACATTACCCTTCAAGCAAAATCACGGACCCGAATTTATCGGATCACTTTGGAATCACTTGGGACTCAAAAAAACCTGAGTGTCTCGGACACATTAACAAATTTTCTGTGTACGCATGTAAAAAGAAGAACAAGAATTGAGAGAACTTTTTTATGCACGGAGAAATAGAGAGAGTACAGTCATTTTGTTTTAATTTCCATCACTTTTTTTTGGTTCAGTTTTGTAGGTAGCGCGGCGAAGGCCATTGTTTTTTTTTATCTTTTTTTCTTGTGAAAACTTTAAGAAATTTCCAATCAAAAATACAAGTTTACTGTTTATTATATGTATATGTTTAGTTGTGAAAATATATATTGTACCTTTTATAATTGATTAATAAAAATAAAGTCTTGAAAAGAACAAAATTTTGTTTGTTTTTTTTTTGTATGCAATGTAGAAACTCGACTAGATGGGGAAGTTTCTTTTTAATACAATACATTTGGGTATGCCTCGATTCATTCATTTCTGTTGGTCCGTTTTGGATTCCATATAGGCTCCGTTTTCTCGGAGTATGATGAATTGGAATACTCTCTCTCTCATAATACATTCACATAATGGCTCCGTGGTAATTCTAATTTCCATACTAATTTGATCCGATTTGAAATCGTTTTGGGTCCGTTTATGAACTGGTTTCGGATCCAAAACGGACTCGCTTGAAGGGTAATTCACTTTCACAGACTTTTTGTATGAACGCTGTCATACAACAAATGTATGTGAGGTGAATTGACTGGAATTTTCAAGTGTAAATCCTGTTTCAGTTCCGATCTACACTTCGATAAGCTAACATCGTTTCGTCATAGCTTCCGGGAACCCTTGACCAAATTGGCGAAAAGAAGCTATTTGGAAAAGAAAAGCCAATCGATGATGAGAGCTATTAAAAATAAATCGGAATCGTACGCCCCACAGTGCAATTCTCTAAATAGAAAAATATCCCTATAAAAATTAATTGCAAGCAAATCAACAAAAAAAAAAATCAAAAAAAGAAAGTGCATGTGCTGTGCAGTGCTGCGGTGACGAGTTGTAGTTGTAGTTGTTTTGTTTTTTTTGTTCTTATTCTTTTTTCTTTTCCTTTTCCCCACGCTGACAAGTTGTTTTTAGATTCAAATCTATCGTGTATCTAATATGCGGTAGAAGTGTAGCAAAATTGAATTTGTTATCCGACGAATAACGGAGTTGTAATTTGTATTTGTTTTGGTGGGAGCATATCGCTTTTATAGGCATAACACTTTTGGGAGTTTGCTTCTGCCAGAGGATCTATACTTTTCAACTCTACTTTGTTGTCTCGGAGTTTTATTTTGTGTGTTCTCGTTTTTATAATAGGTGAAGATTTACTTGTGGACTTTAGGAATGTACGTGGGCTAAGAACAAATTTCTTTTTTGCTTATGTCAACATTGCCAAATCCTAGCTCTAAGCGAAACCCAAATAGGCCCAAGATCTGACCCTTCAGAATTTCACCTATCTGAATACAGTTTTGTGCCAATATTCTTTTCCCATCACGGTCTTGCCATTTATATTCGGAATTAAATTGCCTACCAGCTTATCCCACAATATAACAATTGCTCCTACTTGGAATTTAACTTTATGTGGATAAAATTCCACATCCGTAGGCATATTATTCATTATTGTTTTTTATATAGAACACTAACTTTGAAAGGAATTCAACTTATACCAATTTCCACTCATTGTCTGACTCTATTTCTCGAAACATTTTTAACTACCCTCTCACAGAAATCGTCATTGCACGCGATTTTAATATCCAAAATTCATCTTGGCTTCGTTTTTCTAGACTAACAACACCCGAGGGAAGGTAGGTAGGTAGGTAGATATCTTTGTAGATTCTAGTGGAGCCCACTAGAATTTCAGACATTGAAGGTCATAATGCTAACACCCTTGACCTGTGTCTCACCTCTCACCCTGAAAAATACTCTATAAATGTTTCGTCCCCTTTAGGAAAGTCCAATCACTGCGTCACTTCAGCAAATTTTACAAACGCCAACCATCAGCCTAATGAAAACCAGCCTTAAAGAACCGTTTGGCTTTATGATAAAGCAAATTGGTATGATTTTAGGGGGGTTCACACTCATCGACAAGTTCATCAACTCGTGTCGAATCGTCACATAATTTGTAATGTGAACACAAGTTGAACGACTGTTGGAAGTTTTTCAAATTTTTTGATATTTTGCTCGGTCGAGCGACTGCTGTAGCTAATGTGAACACTAGTTGAACAACTGATATGTCTGAAAATTTGAATTTTGGTGTTTCTTTTCAATTGTGTATGTGAGATTCATAGAGAATGGGTTGAAATAAAAGTAAACCCACAAAAGGAAGGGAGAAAATATGAATTTCCATCACTGAAACTAGTGCAAAAAGTTAAATCTACACCGTGTTTGCTTTTTGAAAATTTATTTACAAATGGAGTTGATGAGGCGGTCGTTGAATGTGAACGCTAGCAACACGACTCAGGTTGATCGACTTGTCGATGAGTGTGAACCCCCCTATTAACATCTGTTTTAGAAATTTTAACGGGTCGCATTGCTATCTCGATGACAACACTGACGCTGCTGCTGACATGGCTACTAATGTTATTCTCCTTGGTATGAAGACTTTCATCCCGAAAAAACGAAGAGCATTATTAAACCCAAAGAGAAATCATGGTACAACTCGAGCTGCAAACAGCCTATCAGGTTAAGAGAGATAAGATTTCGTTGGTTCAAGGCAGACCGTTCTGAGGAAAACCGCCAGTACCGTCGAATAAGGAATTCGTTCAATTTTGTGATTCGGCGGCAAAATTCCTGTATGACAAAAAAGTAAGACAAAAAGTACTTGAATGTCCAAAAGCGAGCAAAAATTGTTGGTCATTTAACAAAAACATTACAAATTCCACGAAGTCACCAATTCCAGCGCTCATCTACAACGATGCTCCGATTGTTTGCTCTTAATAAAAAGCGAATCTACTTGCAGCACAATTCGCGGGAAACTCCACCCTGGCTGAGAGCAATATGGTACCTCCTGTGCTTGAGAGCGGCCCCAAATATAGTTTGTTGCTCATCTGTTGAGCCATAAACTGTCAAATTTTAATATCCAAAATTCGTCTTGGCTTCGTTTTTCTGGACTAACAACACCCAAGGGAAGGTACGTTGATATCTTCGCAGATTATAACCATCTTACCCAGTTAGTGGAGCCCACTAGAATTTCAGACATTGAAGGTCATAATGCTAACACCCTTGACCTGTTTCTCACCTCTCACCCTGAAAAATACTCTTTAAATGTTTCGTCCCCTTTAGGGAAATCTGATCACTGCGCCACTTCAGCAAATTTTACATACGCCAACCATCAGCCTAATGAAAAACAGCCTTAAAAAACCGTTTGGCTTGATGATAAAGCAAATTGGGGTGATATTAACATCTGTTTAAGAAATTTTAACTGGTCGCATTGCTTTCTCGATGACAACATTGACGCTGCTGCTGACATGGCTACTAATGTTATTCTCCTTGGTATGAAGACTTTCATCCCGAATAGAACGAAGAGCATTAAACCCAAAGAGAAATCATGGTATTACTCGAGCTGCAAAGAGGCTATCAGGTTAAGAGAGATAAGTTTACTTTGGTTCAAGGCAGACCGTTCTGAGGAAAACCGCCTTGAGTACCGTCGAATTAGGAATTCGTGTAATGTTGTGATTCGGCGGCAAAATTCCTGTATAACAAAAAAGTAAGGCGAAAAATACTTAAATGTCAAAAAGCGAGCAAAAATTGTTGGTCATTTGCCAAAAATATTAAAAATTCCACGAAATCACCAATTCCGACGCTCATCTACAACGATGCTCCGATTGTTTGCTCTTAATGAAAAGCTAATCTACTTGCATCACAATCCGCGGGAAACTCCACCCCGCCTGAGAGCAATATGGTACCTCCTCCGGCCCCAAATATAGTTTGTTGGTCATCTGTCAAGCCATAAAGAGTCAAAATCCATTGAAGGATGTTTACGATTTTGATGGATTTAAAACCCACTAAAAAATCATAATTTTTCCTATGAAAATCCGATTTTGTTTAAACAAGCGATTTAAAGGCATTAGGGTGACATTTGAAACGAAATGTATATAGGACGTCAAAATATGGTTTGTGGCCCATCTGTCAAGCCCTAAACTGTCAAATTTCATTGAAAGATGGTTACAATTTCGATGGATTAAAAACCTTCTGAAAGATCATTATTTTTCCTATGAAAATCCGATTGTTTTCAAACAAGCGATTTGAAGGCTTTAGGGTGACATTTGAAACGAAATATATATAAGACGTCAAAATATAGTTTGTTGCCCATCTGTCAAGCCATAAACTGTCAAATTGTATTGAAGGATGGCTACGATTTTGATAGATTAAAAACCCTCTGAAAAATCAGAATTTTTCCAATGAAAATCCGATTTTTTTTAAACAAGCGATTTGAAGCCTTTAGGGTCGCATTTGAAACGAAATATATATTAGACGTCAAAATTTAGTGTTTTGTCCATCTTTCAAGCTATAAACAGTCAAATTTCATTGAAGGATGTCTACGATAAGTGCACAAGAAGCATGTCTTTATATTTATGTATATCACAAACCTATATACAATATGCATTTACATATATATTCATAAATATACGAGTTCAGCTCATATTATTGGCGTAAAAGATTAAATTTTAATTGGTAACCATTTGAATTGCTTAGTTTTTATTTGATTTTTGATACACATTATAACCCTAACGAATCAACTCAAAACAAACCGAACCGAATTATCAAAAAATAAAGCATTAGAAGTATTCATCAATTTTCGATTCAAACCGAGTTAGCCAACTCGCTTTAGTAAAACAACGCATGAAATGCATTCGCGAATTTATGTTTCAACTCGAGTTCACCAACTCGAGTTGCAGTTACAGTTTTGTGCCAATATTCTTTTCCCATCGCGGTCTTGCCATTTATATTTGGAATTATATTGCCCACCAGTTGGAATTTAACTTTATGTGGATAAAATTCCACGTCCGTAGGCATATTATTCATTGTTGTTTTTTATATAGAACCCTAACCTTGATAGGAATTCAACCTATACCAATTTCGACTCATTGTCGGACTCTATTTCTTGAATCATTTTTAACTACCCTCTCACAGAAATCGTCATTGCACGCGATTTTTATATCCCACAATATAACAATTGCTCCTACTTGGAATTTTACTTTATGTGGATAAAATTCCACATCCGTAGGCATATTATTCATTATTGTTTTTTATATAGAACACTAACTTTGAAAGGAATTCAACTTATACCAATTTCCACTCATTGTCTGACTCTATTTCTCGAAACATTTTTAACTAACCTCTCACAGAAATTGTCATTACACGCGATTTTAATATCCAAAATTCATCTTGGCTTCGTTTTTCTGGACTAACAACACCCGAGGGAAGGTAGGTAGGAAGGTAGATATCTTTGCAGATTATAACCATCTTACCCAGTTAGTGGAGCCCACTAGAATTTCAGACATTGAAGGTCATAATGCTAACACCCTTGACCTGTTTCTCACCTCTCACCCTGAAAAATACTCTGTAAATGTTTCGTCCCCTTTAGGAAAGTCCAATCACTGCGTCACTTCAGCAAATTTCACATACGCCAACCATCGGCCTAATGAAAACCAGCCTTAAAGAACCGTTTGGCTTTATGATAAAGCAAATTGGGATGATCTTAACATCTGTTTTAAATAAAACAGTTAAAGATAACTCGCCGCTTGCTTCGTTTATTAATATGGCGCTAGAAGTATTCATCAATTTTCGATTCAAACCGAGTAAGCCAACTCGCTTTAGAAAAAAAAACGCAAGAAATGCATTCGCGAATTTTTGTTTCAACTCGAGTTCACCAACTCGAGTTGCAAAAAAAACGTATGAAAAATTTTTCTTCAACTCGAGTTAGCCAACTCGAGTTGCAACTGGAGTTAGTTAAATTTTAACTCGAGTAAACTCGATTTGAAAAATTTTCGGTTTGATACATCACTACTTGAATAATGGGGCAGCACACAAAACTGCAATAACTCACCACTGTATAAAAACAAGGGCCCTGTTTCACAGCACATACATCACATACAATGTATGATTTTGGCAGTTATCATACATTACCCTTCAAGCAAAATCACGGACCCGAATTTATCGGATCACTTTGGAATCACTTGGGACTCAAAAAAACCTGAGTGTCTCGGACACATTAACAAATTTTCTGTGTACGCATGTAAAAAGAAGAACAAGAATTGAGAGAACTTTTTTATGCACGGAGAAATAGAGAGAGTACAGTCATTTTGTTTTAATTTCCATCACTTTTTTTTGGTTCAGTTTTGTAGATAGCGCGGCGAAGGCCATTGTTTTTTTATCTTTTTTTCTTGTGAAAACTTTAAGAAATTTCCAATCAAAAATACAAGTTTACTGTTTATTATATGTATATGTTTAGTTGTGAAAATATATATTGTACCTTTTATAATTGATTAATAAAAATAAAGTCTTGAAAAGAACAAAATTTTGTTTGTTTTTCTTTTTTGTATGCAATGTAGAAACTCGACTAGATGGGGAAGTTTCTTTTTAATACAATACATTTGGGTATGCCTCGATTCATTCATTTCTGTTGGTCCGTTTTGGATTCCATATAGGCTCCGTTTTCTCGGAGTATGATGAATTGGAATACTCTCTCTCTCATAATACATTCACATAATGGCTCCGTGGTAATTCTAATTTCCATACTAATTTGATCCGATTTGAAATCGTTTTAGGTCCGTTTATGAACTGGTTTCGGATCCAAAACGGACTCGCTTGAAGGGTAATTCACTTTCACAGACTTTTTGTATGAACGCTGTCATACAACAAATGTATGTGAGGTGAATTGACTGGAATTTTCAAGTGTAAATCCTGTTTCAGTTCCGATCTACACTTCGATAAGCTAACATCGTTTCGTCATAGCTTCCGGGAACCCTTGACCAAATTGGCGAAAAGAAGCTATTTGGAAAAGAAAAGCCAATCGATGATGAGAGCTATTAAAAATAAATCGGAATCGTACGCCCCACAGTGCAATTCTCTAAATAGAAAAATATCCCTATAAAAATTAATTGCAAGCAAATCAACAAAAAATAATCAAAAAAAGAAAGTGCATGTGCTGTGCAGTGCTGCGGTGACGAGTTGTAGTTGTAGTTGTTTTGTTTTTTTGTTCATATTCTTTTTTCTTTTCCTTTTCCCCACGCTGACAAGTTGTTTTTAGATTCAAATCTATCGTGTATCTAATATGCGGTAGAAGTGTAGCAAAATTGAATTTGTTATCCGACGAATAACGGAGTTGTAATTTGTATTTGTTTTGGTGGGAGCATATCTCTTTTATAGGCATAACACTTTTGGGAGTTTGCTTCTGCCAGAGGATCTATACTTTTCAACTCTACTTTGTTGTCTCGGAGTTTTATTTTGTGTGTTCTCGTTTTTATAATAGGTGAAGATTTACTTGTGGACTTTAGGAATATACGTGGGCTAAGACCAAATTTCTTTTTTGCTTATGTCAACATTGCCAAATCCTAGCTCTAAGCGAAACCCAAATAGGCCCAAGATCTGAAATATATATAAGACGTCAAAATATAGTTTGTTGCCCATCTGTCAAGCCATAAACTGTCAAATTGTATTGAAGGATGGCTACGATTTTGATAGATTAAAAACCCTCTGAAAAATCAGAATTTTTCCTATGAAAATCCGATTTTTTTTAAACAAGCGATTTGAAGCCTTTAGGGTGACATTTGAAACGAAATATATATTAGACGTCAAAATTTAGTGTTTTGTCCATCTTTCAAGCTATAAACAGTCAAATTTCATTGAAGGATGTCTACGATAAGTGCACAAGAAGCATGTCTTTATATTTATGTATATCACAAACCTATATACAATATGCATTTACATATATATTCATAAATATACGAGTTCAGCTCATATTATTGGTGATTATCTGATCACTGCGCCACTTCAGCGAATTTTACATACGCCAACCATCAGCCTAATGAAAAACAGCCTTAAAAAACCGTTTGGCTTGATGATAAAGCAAATTGGGGTGATATTAACATCTGTTTAAGAAATTTTAACTGGTCGCATTGCTTTCTCGATGACAACATTGACGCTGCTGCTGACATGGCTACTAATGTTATTCTCCTTGGTATGAAGACTTTCATCCCGAATAGAACGAAGAGCATTAAACCCAAAGAGAAATCATGGTATTACTCGAGCTGCAAAGAGGCTATCAGGTTAAGAGAGATAAGTTTACGTTGGTTCAAGGCAGACCGTTCTGAGGAAAACCGCCTTGAGTACCGTCGAATTAGGAATTCGTGTAATGTTGTGATTCGGCGGCAAAATTCCTGTATAACAAAAAAGTAAGGCGAAAAATACTTAAATGTCAAAAAGCGAGCAAAAATTGTTGGTCATTTGCCAAAAATATTAAAAATTCCACGAAATCACCAATTCCGACGCTCATCTACAACGATGCTCCGATTGTTTGCTCTTAAAGAAAAGCTAATCTACTTGCATCACAATCCGCGGGAAACTCCACCCCGCCTGAGAGCAATATGGTACCTCCTCCGGCCCCAAATATAGTTTGTTGGTCATCTGTCAAGCCATAAAGAGTCAAATTCCATTGAAGGATGTTTACGATTTTGATGGATTTAAAACCCACTGAAAAATCATAATTTTTCCTATGAAAATCCGATTTTGTTTAAACAAGCGATTTAAAGGCATTAGGGTGACATTTGAAACGAAATGTATATAGGACGTCAAAATATGGTTTGTGGCCCATCTGTCAAGCCCTAAACTGTCAAATTTCATTGAAAGATGGTTACAATTTCGATGGATTAAAAACCTTCTGAAAGATCATTATTTTTCCTATGAAAATCCGATTGTTTTCAAACAAGCGATTTGAAGGCTTTAGGGTGACATTTGAAACGAAATATATATAAGACGTCAAAATATAGTTTGTTGCCCATCTGTCAAGCCATAAACTGTCAAATTGTATTGAAGGATGGCTACGATTTTGATAGATTAAAAACCCTCTGAAAAATCAGAATTTTTCCAATGAAAATCCGATTTTTTTTAAACAAGCGATTTGAAGCCTTTAGGGTGGCATTTGAAACGAAATATATATTAGACGTCAAAATTTAGTGTTTTGTCCATCTTTCAAGCTATAAACAGTCAAATTTCATTGAAGGATGTCTACGATAAGTGCACAAGAAGCATGTCTTTATATTTATGTATATCACAAACCTATATACAATATGCATTTACATATATATTCATAAATATACGAGTTCAGCTCATATTATTGGCGTAAAAGATTAAATTTTAATTGGTAACCATTTGAATTGCTTAGTTTTTATTTGATTTTTGATACACATTATAACCCTAACGAATCAACTCAAAACAAACCGAACCGAATTATCAAAAAATAAAGCATTAGAAGTATTCATCAATTTTCGATTCAAACCGAGTTAGCCAACTCGCTTTAGTAAAACAACGCATGAAATGCATTCGCGAATTTATGTTTCAACTCGAGTTCACCAACTCGAGTTGCAGTTACAGTTTTGTGCCAATATTCTTTTCCCATCGCGGTCTTGCCATTTATATTTGGAATTATATTGCCTACCAGTTGGAATTTAACTTTATGTGGATAAAATTCCACGTCCGTAGGCATATTATTCATTGTTGTTTTTTATATAGAACCCTAACCTTGATAGGAATTCAACCTATACCAATTTCGACTCATTGTCGGACTCTATTTCTTGAATCATTTTTAACTACCCTCTCACAGAAATCGTCATTGCACGCGATTTTTATATCCCACAATATAACAATTGCTCCTACTTGGAATTTTACTTTATGTGGATAAAATTCCACATCCGTAGGCATATTATTCATTATTGTTTTTTATATAGAACACTAACTTTGAAAGGAATTCAACTTATACCAATTTCCACTCATTGTCTGACTCTATTTCTCGAAACATTTTTAACTAACCTCTCACAGAAATCGTCATTACACGCGATTTTAATATCCAAAATTCATCTTGGCTTCGTTTTTCTGGACTAACAACACCCGAGGGAAGGTAGGTAGGTAGGTAGATATCTTTGCAGATTATAACCATCTTACCCAGTTAGTGGAGCCCACTAGAATTTCAGACATTGAAGGTCATAATGCTAACACCCTTGACCTGTTTCTCACCTCTCACCCTGAAAAATACTCTGTAAATGTTTCGTCCCCTTTAGGAAAGTCCAATCACTGCGTCACTTCAGCAAATTTCACATACGCCAACCATCGGCCTAATGAAAACCAGCCTTAAAGAACCGTTTGGCTTTATGATAAAGCAAATTGGGATGATCTTAACATCTGTTTTAAATAAAACAGTTAAAGATAACTCGCCGCTTGCTTCGTTTATTAATATGGCGCTAGAAGTATTCATCAATTTTCGATTCAAACCGAGTAAGCCAACTCGCTTGAGAAAAAAAAACGCAAGAAATGCATTCGCGAATTTTTGTTTCAACTCGAGTTCACCAACTCGAGTTGCAAAAAAAACGTATGAAAAATTTTTCTTCAACTCGAGTTAGCCAACTCGAGTTGCAACTGGAGTTAGTTAAATTTTAACTCGAGTAAACTCGATTTGAAAAATTTTCGGTTTGATACATCACTACTTGAATAATGGGGCAGCACACAAAACTGCAATAACTCACCACTGTATAAAAACAAGGGCCCTGTTTCACAGCACATACATCACATACAATGTATGATTTTGGCAGTTATCATACATTACCCTTCAAGCAAAATCACGGACCCGAATTTATCGGATCACTTTGGAATCACTTGGGACTCAAAAAAACCTGAGTGTCTCGGACACATTAACAAATTTTCTGTGTACGCATGTAAAAAGAAGAACAAGAATTGAGAGAACTTTTTTATGCACGGAGAAATAGAGAGAGTACAGTCATTTTGTTTTAATTTCCATCACTTTTTTTTGGTTCAGTTTTGTAGGTAGCGCGGCGAAGGCCATTGTTTTTTTTATCTTTTTTTCTTGTGAAAACTTTAAGAAATTTCCAATCAAAAATACAAGTTTACTGTTTATTATATGTATATGTTTAGTTGTGAAAATATATATTGTACCTTTTATAATTGATTAATAAAAATAAAGTCTTGAAAAGAACAAAATTTTGTTTGTTTTTCTTTTTTGTATGCAATGTAGAAACTCGACTAGATGGGGAAGTTTCTTTTTAATACAATACATTTGGGTATGCCTCGATTCATTCATTTCTGTTGGTCCGTTTTGGATTCCATATAGGCTCCGTTTTCTCGGAGTATGATGAATTGGAATACTCTCTCTCTCATAATACATTCACATAATGGCTCCCTGGTAATTCTAATTTCCATACTAATTTGATCCGATTTGAAATCGTTTTAGGTCCGTTTATGAACTGGTTTCGGATCCAAAACGGACTCGCTTGAAGGGTAATTCACTTTCACAGACTTTTTGTATGAACGCTGTCATACAACAAATGTATGTGAGGTGAATTGACTGGAATTTTCAAGTGTAAATCCTGTTTCAGTTCCGATCTACACTTCGATAAGCTAACATCGTTTCGTCATAGCTTCCGGGAACCCTTGACCAAATTGGCGAAAAGAAGCTATTTGGAAAAGAAAAGCCAATCGATGATGAGAGCTATTAAAAATAAATCGGAATCGTACGCCCCACAGTGCAATTCTCTAAATAGAAAAATATCCCTATAAAAATTAATTGCAAGCAAATCAACAAAAAAAAATCAAAAAAAGAAAGTGCATGTGCTGTGCAGTGCTGCGGTGACGAGTTGTAGTTGTAGTTGTTTTGTTTTTTTGTTCATATTCTTTTTTCTTTTCCTTTTCCCCACGCTGACAAGTTGTTTTTAGATTCAAATCTATCGTGTATCTAATATGCGGTAGAAGTGTAGCAAAATTGAATTTGTTATCCGACGAATAACGGAGTTGTAATTTGTATTTGTTTTGGTGGGAGCATATCTCTTTTATAGGCATAACACTTTTGGGAGTTTGCTTCTGCCAGAGGATCTATACTTTTCAACTCTACTTTGTTGTCTCGGAGTTTTATTTTGTGTGTTCTCGTTTTTATAATAGGTGAAGATTTACTTGTGGACTTTAGGAATATACGTGGGCTAAGACCAAATTTCTTTTTTGCTTATGTCAACATTGCCAAATCCTAGCGAAACCCAAATAGGCCCAAGATCTGAAATATATATAAGACGTCAAAATATAGTTTGTTGCCCATCTGTCAAGCCATAAACTGTCAAATTGTATTGAAGGATGGCTACGATTTTGATAGATTAAAAACCCTCTGAAAAATCAGAATTTTTCCTATGAAAATCCGATTTTTTTTAAACAAGCGATTTGAAGCCTTTAGGGTGACATTTGAAACGAAATATATATTAGACGTCAAAATTTAGTGTTTTGTCCATCTTTCAAGCTATAAACAGTCAAATTTCATTGAAGGATGTCTACGATAAGTGCACAAGAAGCATGTCTTTATATTTATGTATATCACAAACCTATATACAATATGCATTTACATATATATTCATAAATATACGAGTTCAGCTCATATTATTGGCGTAAAAGATTAAATTTTAATTGGTAACCATTTGAATTGCTTAGTTTTTATTTGATTTTTGATACACATTATAACCCTAACGAATCAACTCAAAACAAACCGAACCGAAT
This sequence comes from Melangyna quadrimaculata, assembly GCA_949320155.1. NCBI lineage: Eukaryota > Metazoa > Arthropoda > Insecta > Diptera > Syrphidae > Melangyna > Melangyna quadrimaculata. Next base: position 251,951,523 of record OX439483.1, on the reverse strand, counting down.
TATCAAAAAATAAAGCATTAGAAGTATTCATCAATTTTCGATTCAAACCGAGTTAGCCAACTCGCTTTAGTAAAACAACGCATGAAATGCATTCGCGAATTTATGTTTCAACTCGAGTTCACCAACTCGAGTTGCAGTTACAGTTTTGTGCCAAAATTCTTTTCCCATCGCGGTCTTGCCATTTATATTTGGAATTATTATTGCCTACCAGTTGGAATTTAACTTTATGTGGATAAAATTCCACGTCCGTAGGCATATTATTCATTGTTGTTTTTTATATAGAACCCTAACCTTGATAGGAATTCAACCTATACCAATTTCGACTCATTGTCGGACTCTATTTCTTGAATCATTTTTAACTACCCTCTCACAGAAATCGTCATTGCACGCGATTTTTATATCCCACAATATAACAATTGCTCCTACTTGGAATTTTACTTTATGTGGATAAAATTCCACATCCGTAGGCATATTATTCATTATTGTTTTTTATATAGAACACTAACTTTGAAAGGAATTCAACTTATACCAATTTCCACTCATTGTCTGACTCTATTTCTCGAAACATTTTTAACTAACCTCTCACAGAAATCGTCATTGCACGCGATTTTAATATCCAAAATTCATCTTGGCTTCGTTTTTCTGGACTAACAACACCCGAGGGAAGGTAGGTAGGTAGGTAGATATCTTTGCAGATTATAACCATCTTACCCAGTTAGTGGAGCCCACTAGAATTTCAGACATTGAAGGTCATAATGCTAACACCCTTGACCTGTTTCTCACCTCTCACCCTGAAAAATACTCTGTAAATGTTTCGTCCCCTTTAGGAAAGTCCAATCACTGCGTCACTTCAGCAAATTTCACATACGCCAACCATCGGCCTAATGAAAACCAGCCTTAAAGAACCGTTTGGCTTTATGATAAATCAAATTGGGATGATCTTAACATCTGTTTTAAATAAAACAGTTAAAGATAACTCGCCGCTTGCTTCGTTTATTAATATGGCGCTAGAAGTATTCATCAATTTTCGATTCAAACCGAGTAAGCCAACTCGCTTTAGAAAAAAAAACGCAAGAAATGCATTCGCGAATTTTTGTTACAACTCGAGTTCACCAACTCGAGTTGCAAAAAAAACGTATGAAAAATTTTTCTTCAACTCGAGTAAGCCAACTCGAGTTGCAACTGGAGTTAGTTAAATTTTAACTCGAGTAAACTCGATTTGAAAAAATTTCGGTTTGATACATCACTACTTGAATAATGGGGCAGCACACAAAACTGCAATAACTCACCACTGTATAAAAACAAGGGCCCTGTTTCACAGCACATACATCACATACAATGTATGATTTTGGCAGTTATCATACATTACCCTTCAAGCAAAATCACGGACCCGAATTTATCGGATCACTTTGGAATCACTTGGGACTCAAAAAAACCTGAGTGTCTCGGACACATTAACAAATTTTCTGTGTACGCATGTAAAAAGAAGAACAAGAATTGAGAGAACTTTTTTATGCACGGAGAAATAGAGAGAGTACAGTCATTTTGTTTTAATTTCCATCACTTTTTTTTGGTTCAGTTTTGTAGGTAGCGCGGCGAAGGCCATTGTTTTTTTATCTTTTTTTCTTGTGAAAACTTTAAGAAATTTCCAATCAAAAATACAAGTTTACTGTTTGTTATATGTATATGTTTAGTTGTGAAAATATATATTGTACCTTTTATAATTGATTAATAAAAATAAAGTCTTGAAAAGAACAAAATTTTGTTTGTTTTTTTTTTTTGTATGCAATGTAGAAACTCGACTAGATGGGGAAGTTTCTTTTTAATACAATACATTTGGGTATGCCTCGATTCATTCATTTCTGTTGGTCCGTTTTGGATTCCATATAGGCTCCGTTTTCTCGGAGTATGATGAATTGGAATACTCTCTCTCTCATAATACATTCACATAATGGCTCCGTGGTAATTCTAATTTCCATACTAATTTGATCCGATTTGAAATCGTTTTAGGTCCGTTTATGAACTGGTTTCGGATCCAAAACGGACTCGCTTGAAGGGTAATTCACTTTCACAGACTTTTTGTATGAACGCTGTCATACAACAAATGTATGTGAGGTGAATTGACTGGAATTTTCAAGTGTAAATCCTGTTTCAGTTCCGATCTACACTTCGATAAGCTAACATCGTTTCGTCATAGCTTCCGGGAACCCTTGACCAAATTGGCGAAAAGAAGCTATTTGGAAAAGAAAAGCCAATCGATGATGAGAGCTATTAAAAATAAATCGGAATCGTACGCCCCACAGTGCAATTCTCTAAATAGAAAAATATCCCTATAAAAATTAATTGCAAGCAAATCAACAAAAAATAATCAAAAAAAGAAAGTGCATGTGCTGTGCAGTGCTGCGGTGACGAGTTGTAGTTGTAGTTGTTTTGTTTTTTTGTTCATATTCTTTTTTCTTTTCCTTTTCCCCACGCTGACAAGTTGTTTTTAGATTCAAATCTATCGTGTATCTAATATGCGGTAGAAGTGTAGCAAAATTGAATTTGTTATCCGACGAATAACGGAGTTGTAATTTGTATTTGTTTTGGTGGGAGCATATCTCTTTTATAGGCATAACACTTTTGGGAGTTTGCTTCTGCCAGAGGATCTATACTTTTCAACTCTACTTTGTTGTCTCGGAGTTTTATTTTGTGTGTTCTCGTTTTTATAATAGGTGAAGATTTACTTGTGGACTTTAGGAATATACGTGGGCTAAGACCAAATTTCTTTTTTGCTTATGTCAACATTGCCAAATCCTAGCTCTAAGCGAAACCCAAATAGGCCCAAGATCTGAAATATATATAAGACGTCAAAATATAGTTTGTTGCCCATCTGTCAAGCCATAAACTGTCAAATTGTATTGAAGGATGGCTACGATTTTGATAGATTAAAAACCCTCTGAAAAATCAGAATTTTTCCTATGAAAATCCGATTTTTTTTAAACAAGCGATTTGAAGCCTTTAGGGTGACATTTGAAACGAAATATATATTAGACGTCAAAATTTAGTGTTTTGTCCATCTTTCAAGCTATAAACAGTCAAATTTCATTGAAGGATGTCTACGATAAGTGCACAAGAAGCATGTCTTTATATTTATGTATATCACAAACCTATATACAATATGCATTTACATATATATTCATAAATATACGAGTTCAGCTCATATTATTGGCGTAAAAGATTAAATTTTAATTGGTAACCATTTGAATTGCTTAGTTTTTATTTGATTTTTGATACACATTATAACCCTAACGAATCAACTCAAAACAAACCGAACCGAATTATCAAAAAATAAAGCATTAGAAGTATTCATCAATTTTCGATTCAAACCGAGTTAGCCAACTCGCTTTAGTAAAACAACGCATGAAATGCATTCGCGAATTTATGTTTCAACTCGAGTTCACCAACTCGAGTTGCAGTTACAGTTTTGTGCCAATATTCTTTTCCCATCGCGGTCTTGCCATTTATATTTGGAATTATATTGCCGACCAGTTGGAATTTAACTTTATGTGGATAAAATTCCACGTCCGTAGGCATATTATTCATTGTTGTTTTTTATATAGAACCCTAACCTTGATAGGAATTCAACCTATACCAATTTCGACTCATTGTCGGACTCTATTTCTTGAATCATTTTTAACTACCCTCTCACAGAAATCGTCATTGCACGCGATTTTTATATCCCACAATATAACAATTGCTCCTACTTGGAATTTTACTTTATGTGGATAAAATTCCACATCCGTAGGCATATTATTCATTTTTGTTTTTTATATAGAACACTAACTTTGAAAGGAATTCAACTTATACCAATTTCCACTCATTGTCTGACTCTATTTCTCGAAACATTTTTAACTAACCTCTCACAGAAATCGTCATTACACGCGATTTTAATATCCAAAATTCATCTTGGCTTCGTTTTTCTGGACTAACAACACCCGAGGGAAGGTAGGTAGATATCTTTGCAGATTATAACCATCTTACCCAGTTAGTGGAGCCCACTAGAATTTCAGACATTGAAGGTCATAATGCTAACACCCTTGACCTGTTTCTCACCTCTCACCCTGAAAAATACTCTGTAAATGTTTCGTCCCCTTTAGGAAAGTCCAATCACTGCGTCACTTCAGCAAATTTCACATACGCCAACCATCGGCCTAATGAAAACCAGCCTTAAAGAACCGTTTGGCTTTATGATAAAGCAAATTGGGATGATCTTAACATCTGTTTTAAATAAAACAGTTAAAGATAACTCGCCGCTTGCTTCGTTTATTAATATGGCGCTAGAAGTATTCATCAATTTTCGATTCAAACCGAGTAAGCCAACTCGCTTTAGAAAAAAAAACGCAAGAAATGCATTGGCGAATTTTTGTTTCAACTCGAGTTCACCAACTCGAGTTGCAAAAAAAACGTATGAAAAATTTTTCTTCAACTCGAGTTAGCCAACTCGAGTTGCAACTGGAGTTAGTTAAATTTTAACTCGAGTAAACTCGATTTGAAAAATTTTCGGTTTGATACATCACTACTTGAATAATGGGGCAGCACACAAAACTGCAATAACTCACCACTGTATAAAAACAAGGGCCCTGTTTCACAGCACATACATCACATACAATGTATGATTTTGGCAGTTATCATACATTACCCTTCAAGCAAAATCACGGACCCGAATTTATCGGATCACTTTGGAATCACTTGGGACTCAAAAAAACCTGAGTGTCTCGGACACATTAACAAATTTTCTGTGTACGCATGTAAAAAGAAGAACAAGAATTGAGAGAACTTTTTTATGCACGGAGAAATAGAGAGAGTACAGTCATTTTGTTTTAATTTCCATCACTTTTTTTTGGTTCAGTTTTGTAGATAGCGCGGCGAAGGCCATTGTTTTTTTATCTTTTTTTCTTGTGAAAACTTTAAGAAATTTCCAATCAAAAATACAAGTTTACTGTTTATTATATGTATATGTTTAGTTGTGAAAATATATATTGTACCTTTTATAATTGATTAATAAAAATAAAGTCTTGAAAAGAACAAAATTTTGTTTGTTTTTCTTTTTTGTATGCAATGTAGAAACTCGACTAGATGGGGAAGTTTCTTTTTAATACAATACATTTGGGTATGCCTCGATTCATTCATTTCTGTTGGTCCGTTTTGGATTCCATATAGGCTCCGTTTTCTCGGAGTATGATGAATTGGAATACTCTCTCTCTCATAATACATTCACATAATGGCTCCGTGGTAATTCTAATTTCCATACTAATTTGATCCGATTTGAAATCGTTTTAGGTCCGTTAATGAACTGGTTTCGGATCCAAAACGGACTCGCTTGAAGGGTAATTCACTTTCACAGACTTTTTGTATGAACGCTGTCATACAACAAATGTATGTGAGGTGAATTGACTGGAATTTTCAAGTGTAAATCCTGTTTCAGTTCCGATCTACACTTCGATAAGCTAACATCGTTTCGTCATAGCTTCCGGGAACCCTTGACCAAATTGGCGAAAAGAAGCTATTTGGAAAAGAAAAGCCAATCGATGATGAGAGCTATTAAAAATAAATCGGAATCGTACGCCCCACAGTGCAATTCTCTAAATAGAAAAATATCCCTATAAAAATTAATTGCAAGCAAATCAACAAAAAAAAATCAAAAAAAGAAAGTGCATGTGCTGTGCAGTGCTGCGGTGACGAGTTGTAGTTGTAGTTGTTTTGTTTTTTTGTTCTTATTCTTTTTTCTTTTCCTTTTCCCCACGCTGACAAGTTGTTTTTAGATTCAAATCTATCGTGTATCTTATATGCGGTAGAAGTGTAGCAAAATTGAATTTGTTATCCGACGAATAACGGAGTTGTAATTTGTATTTGTTTTGGTGGGAGCATATCTCTTTTATAGGCATAACACTTTTGGGAGTTTGCTTCTGCCAGAGGATCTATACTTTTCAACTCTACTTTGTTGTCTCGGAGTTTTATTTTGTGTGTTCTCGTTTTTATAATAGGTGAAGATTTACTTGTGGACTTTAGGAATATACGTGGGCTAAGACCAAATTTCTTTTTTGCTTATGTCAACATTGCCAAATCCTAGTTCTAAGCGAAACCCAAATAGGCCCAAGATCTGACCCTTCAGAATTTCACCTATCTGAATACAGTTTTGAGCCAATATTCTTTTCCCATCACGGTCTTGCCATTTATATTCGGAATTAAATTGCCTACCAGCTTATCCCACAATATAACAATTGCTCCTACTTGGAATTTAACTTTATGTGGATAAAATTCCACATCCGTAGGCATATTATTCATTATTGTTTTTTATATAGAACACTAACTTTGAAAGGAATTCAACTTATACCAATTTCCACTCATTGTCTGACTCTATTTCTCGAAACATTTTTAACTACCCTCTCACAGAAATCGTCATTGCACGCGATTTGAATATCCAAAATTCATCTTGGCTTCGTTTTTCTAGACTAACAACACCCGAGGGAAGGTAGGTAGGTAGGTAGATATCTTTGCAGATTATAACCATCTTACCCAGTTAGTGGAGCCCACTAGAATTTCAGACATTGAAGGTCATAATGCTAACACCCTTGACCTGTGTCTCACCTCTCACCCTGAAAAATACTCTATAAATGTTTCGTCCCCTTTAGGAAAGTCCAATCACTGCGTCACTTCAGCAAATTTTACAAACGCCAACCATCAGCCTAATGAAAACCAGCCTTAAAGAACCGTTTGGCTTTATGATAAAGCAAATTGGTATGATATTAACATCTGTTTTAGAAATTTTAACGGGTCGCATTGCTATCTCGATGACAACACTGACGCTGCTGCTGACATGGCTACTAATGTTATTCTCCTTGGTATGAAGACTTTCATCCCGAATAGAACGAAGAGCATTATTAAACCCAAAGAGAAATCATGGTACAACTCGAGCTGCAAACAGCCTATCAGGTTAAGAGAGATAAGATTTCGTTGGTTCAAGGCAGACCGTTCTGAGGAAAACCGCCAGTACCGTCGAATAAGGAATTCGTTCAATTTTGTGATTCGGCGGCAAAATTCCTGTATGACAAAAAAGTAAGACAAAAAGTACTTGAATGTCCAAAAGCGAGCAAAAATTGTTGGTCATTTAACAAAAACATTACAAATTCCACGAAGTCACCAATTCCAGCGCTCATCTACAACGATGCTCCGATTGTTTGCTCTTAATAAAAAGCGAATCTACTTGCAGCACAATTCGCGGGAAACTCCACCCTGGCTGAGAGCAATATGGTACCTCCTGTGCTTGAGAGCGGCCCCAAATATAGTTTGTTGCTCATCTGTTGAGCCATAAACTGTCAAATTTTAATATCCAAAATTCGTCTTGGCTTCGTTTTTCTGGACTAACAACACCCAAGGGAAGGTACGTTGATATCTTCGCAGATTATAACCATCTTACCCAGTTAGTGGAGCCCACTAGAATTTCAGACATTGAAGGTCATAATGCTAACACCCTTGACCTGTTTCTCACCTCTCACCCTGAAAAATACTCTTTAAATGTTTCGTCCCCTTTAGGGAAATCCGATCACTTGCGCCACTTCAGCAAATTTTACATACGCCAACCATCAGCCTAATGAAAAACAGCCTTAAAAAACCGTTTGGCTTGATGATAAAGCAAATTGGGGTGATATTAACATCTGTTTAAGAAATTTTAACTGGTCGCATTGCTTTCTCGATGACAACATTGACGCTGCTGCTGACATGGCTACTAATGTTATTCTCCTTGGTATGAAGACTTTCATCCCGAATAGAACGAAGAGCATTAAACCCAAAGAGAAATCATGGTATAACTCGAGCTGCAAAGAGGCTATCAGGTTAAGAGAGATAAGTTTACGTTGGTTCAAGGCAGACCGTTCTGAGGAAAACCGCCTTGAGTACCGTCGAATTAGGAATTCGTGTAATGTTGTGATTCGGCGGCAAAATTCCTGTATAACAAAAAAGTAAGGCGAAAAATACTTAAATGTCAAAAAGCGAGCAAAAATTGTTGGTCATTTGCCAAAAATATTAAAAATTCCACGAAATCACCAATTCCGACGCTCATCTACAACGATGCTCCGATTGTTTGCTCTTAATGAAAAGCTAATCTACTTGCATCACAATCCGCGGGAAACTCCACCCCGCCTGAGAGCAATATGGTACCTCCTCCGGCCCCAAATATAGTTTGTTGGTCATCTGTCAAGCCATAAAGAGTCAAATTCCATTGAAGGATGTTTACGATTTTGATGGATTTAAAACCCACTGAAAAATCATAATTTTTCCTATGAAAATCATATTTTGTTTAAACAAGCGATTTAAAGGCATTAGGGTGACATTTGAAACGAAATGTATATAGGACGTCAAAATATGGTTTGTGGCCCATCTGTGAAGCCCTAAACTGTCAAATTTCATTGAAAGATGGTAACAATTTCGATGGATTAAAAACCTTCTGAAAGATCATTATTTTTCCTATGAAAATCCGATTGTTTTTAAACAAGCGATTTGAAGGCTTTAGGGTGACATTTGAAACGAAATATATATAAGACGTCAAAATATAGTTTGTTGCCCATCTGTCAAGCCATAAACTGTCAAATTGTATTGAAGGATGGCTACGATTTTGATAGATTAAAAACCCTCTGAAAATCAGAATTTTTCCTATGAAAATCCGATTTTTTTTTAAACAAGCGATTTGAAGCCTTTAGGGTGACATTTGAAACGAAATATATATTAGACGTCAAAATTTAGTGTTTTGTCCATCTTTCAAGCACAAGAAGCATGTCTTTATATTTATGTATATCACAAACCTATATACAATATGCATTTACATATATATTCATAAATATACGAGTTCAGCTCATATTATTGGCGTAAAAGATTAAATTTTAATTGGTAACCATTTGAATTGCTTAGTTTTTATTTGATTTTTGATACACATTATAACCCTAACTCAAAACAAACCGAACCGAATTATCAAAAAATAAAGCATTAGAAGTATTCATCAATTTTCGATTCAAACCGAGTTAGCCAACTCGCTTTAGTAAAACAACGCATGAAATGCATTCGCGAATTTATGTTTCAACTCGAGTTCACCAACTCGAGTTGCAGTTACAGTTTTGTGCCAATATTCTTTTCCCATCGCGGTCTTGCCATTTATATTTGGAATTATATTGCCTACCAGTTGGAATTTAACTTTATGTGGATAAAATTCCACGTCCGTAGGCATATTATTCATTGTTGTTTTTTATATAGAACCCTAACCTTGATAGGAATTCAACCTATACCAATTTCGATTCATTGTCGGACTCTATTTCTTGAATCATTTTTAACTACCCTCTCACAGAAATCGTCATTGCACGCGATTTTTATATCCCACAATATAACAATTGCTCCTACTTGGAATTTTACTTTATGTGTATAAAATTCCACATCCGTAGGCATATTATTCATTATTGTTTTTTATATAGAACACTAACTTTGAAAGGAATTCAACTTATACCAATTTCCACTCATTGTCTGACTCTATTTCTCGAAACATTTTTAACTAACCTCTCACAGAAATCGTCATTGCACGCGATTTTAATATCCAAAATTCATCTTGGCTTCGTTTTTCTGGACTAACAACACCCGAGGGAAGGTAGGTAGGTAGGTAGATATCTTTGCAGATTATAACCATCTTACCCAGTTAGTGGAGCCCACTAGAATTTCAGACATTGAAGGTCATAATGCTAACACCCTTGACCTGTTTCTCACCTCTCACCCTGAAAAATACTCTGTAAATGTTTCGTCCCCTTAAGGAAAGTCCAATCACTGCGTCACTTCAGCAAATTTCACATACGCCAACCATCGGCCTAATGAAAACCAGCCTTAAAGAACCGTTTGGCTTTATGATAAAGCAAATTGGGATGATCTTAACATCTGTTTTAAATAAAACAGTTGAAGATAACTCGCCGCTTGCTTCGTTTATTAATATGGCGCTAGAAGTATTCATCAATTTTCGATTCAAACCGAGTAAGCCAACTCGCTTTAGAAAAAAAAAACGAAAGAAATGCATTTTTGTTTCAACTCGAGTTCACCAACTCGAGTTGCAAAAAAAACGTATGAAAATTTTTTCTTCAACTCGAGTTAGCCAACTCGAGTTGCAACTGGAGTTAGTTAAATTTTAACTCGAGTAAACTCGATTTGAAAAATTTTCGGTTTGATACATCACTACTTGAATAATGGGGCAGCACACAAAACTGCAATAACTCACCACTGTATAAAAACAAGGGCCCTGTTTCACAGCACATACATCACATACAATGTATGATTTTGGCAGTTATCATACATTACCCTTCAAGCAAAATCACGGAAAAATACAGTCTTGAAAAGAACAAAATTTTGTTTGTTTTTTTTTGTATGCAATGTAGAAACTCGACTAGATGGGGAAGTTTCTTTTTAATACAATACATTTGGGTATGCCTCGATTCATTCATTTCTGTTGGTCCGTTTTGGATTCCATATAGGCTCCGTTTTCTCGGAGTATGATGAATTGGAATACTCTCTCTCTCATAATACATTCACATAATGGCTCCGTGGTAATTCTAATTTCCATACTAATTTGATCCGATTTGGAATCGTTTTGGGTCCGTTTATGAACTGGTTTCGGATCCAAAACGGACTCGCTTGAAGGGTAATTCACTTTCACAGACTTTTTGTATGAACGCTGTCATACAACAAATGTATGTGAGGTGAATTGACTGGAATTTTCAAGTGTAAATCCTGTTTCAGTTCCGATCTACACTTCGATAAGCTAACATCGTTTCGTCATAGCTTCCGGGAACCCTTGACCAAATTGGCTAAAAGAAGCTATTTGGAAAAGAAAAGCCAATCGATGATGAGAGCTATTAAAAATAAATCGGAATAGTACGCCCCACAGTGCAATTCTCTAAATAGAAAAATATCCCTATAAAAATTAATTGCAAGCAAATCAACAAAAAAAAAAATCAAAAAAAGAAAGTGCATGTGCTGTGCAGTGCTGCGGTGATGAGTTGTAGTTGTAGTTGTTTTGTTTTTTTTTGTTCTTATTCTTTTTTCTTTTCCTTTTCCCCACGCTGACAAGTTGTTTTTAGATTCAAATCTATCGTGTATCTAATATGCGGTAGAAGTGTAGCAAAATTGAATTTGTTATCCGACGAATAACGGAGTTGTAATTTGTATTTGTTTTGGTGGGAGCATATCTCTTTTATAGGCATAACACTTTTGGGAGTTTGCTTCTGCCAGAGGATCTATACTTTTCAACTCTACTTCGTTGTCTCGGAATTTTATTTTGTGTGTTCTCGTTTTTATAATAGGTGAAGATTTACTTGTGGACTTAAGGAATATACGTGGGCTAAGACCAAATTTCTTTTTTGCTTATGTCAACATTGCCAAATCCTAGCTCTAAGCGAAACCCAAATAGGCCCAAGCTCTGACCCTTCAGAATTTCACCTATCTGAATACAGTTTTGTGCCAATATTCTTTTCCCATCACGGTCTTGCCATTTATATTCGGAATTAAATTGCCTACCAGCTTATCCCACAATATAACAATTGCTCCTACTTGGAATTTAACTTTATGTGGATAAAATTCCACATCCGTAGGCATATTATTCATTATTGTTTTTTATATAGAACACTAACTTTGAAAGGAATTCAACTTATACCAATTTCCACTCATTGTCTGACTCTATTTCTCGAAACATTTTTAACTACCCTCTCACAGAAATCGTCATTGCACGCGATTTTAATATCCAAAATTCATCTTGGCTTCGTTTTTCTAGACTAACAACACCCGAGGGAAGGTAGGTAGGTAGGTAGATATCTTTGCAGATTATAACCATCTTACCCAGTTAGTGGAGCCCACTAGAATTTCAGACATTGAAGGTCATAATGCTAACACCCTTGACCTGTGTCTCACCTCTCACCCTGAAAAATACTCTATAAATGTTTCGTCCCCTTTAGGAAAGTCCAATCACTGCGTCACTTCAGCGTCACAACGCCAACCATCAGCCTAATGAAAACCAGCCTTAAAGAACCGTTTGGCTTTATGATAAAGCAAATTGGTATGATATTAACATCTGTTTTAGAAATTTTAACAGGTCGCATTGCTATCTCGATGACAACACTGACGCTGCTGCTGACATGGCTACTAATGTTATTCTCCTTGGTATGAAGACTTTCATCCCGAATAGAACGAAGAGCATTATTAAACCCAAAGAGAAATCATGGTACAACTCGAGCTGCAAACAGCCTATCACGTTAAGAGAGATAAGATTTCGTTGGTTCAAGGCAGACCGTTCTGAGGAAAACCGCCAGTACCGTCGAATAAGGAATTCGTTCAATTTTATGATTCGGCGGCAAAATTTCTGTATGACAAAAAAGTAAGACAAAAAGTACTTGAATGTCCAAAAGCGAGCAAAAATTGTTGGTCATTTAACAAAAAACATTACAAATTCCACGAAGTCACCAATTCCAGCGCTCATCTACAACGATGATCCGATTGTTTGCTCTTAATAAAAAGCGAATCTACTTGCAGCACAATTCGCGGGAAACTCTACCCTGGCTGAGAGCAATATGGTACCTCCTGTGCTTGAGAGCGGCCCCAAATATAGTTTGTTGCTCATCTGTTGAGCCATAAACTGTCAAATTTTAATATCCAAAATTCGTCTTGGCTTCGTTTTTCTGGACAAACAACACCCAAGGGAAGGTACGTTGATATCTTCGCAGATTATAACCATCTTACCCAGTTAGTGGAGCCCACTAGAATTTCAGACATTGAAGGTCATAATGCTAACACCCTTGACCTGTTTCTCACCTCTCACCCTGAAAAATACTCTTTAAATGTTTCGTCCCCTTTAGGGAAATCAGATCACTGCGCCACTTCAGCAAATTTTACATACGCCAACCATCAGCCTAATGAAAAACAGCCTTAAAAAACCGTTTGGCTTGATGATAAAGCAAATTGGGGTGATATTAACATCTGTTTTAGAAATTTTAACTGGTCGCATTGCTTTCTCGATGACAACATTGACGCTGCTGCTGACATGGCTACTAATGTTATTCTCCTTGGTATGAAGACTTTCATCCCGAATAGAACAAAGAGCATTAAACCCAAAGAGAAATCATGGTATAACTCGAGCTGCAAAGAGGCTATCAGGTTAAGAGAGATAAGTTTACGTTGGTTCAAGGCAGACCGTTCTGAGGAAAACCGCCTTGAGTACCGTCGAATTAGGAATTCGTGTAATGTTGTGATTCGGCGGCAAAATTCCTGTATAACAAAAAAGTAAGGCAAAAAATACTTAAATGTCAAAAAGCGAGCAAAAATTGTTGGTCATTTGCCAAAAATATTAAAAATTCCACGAAATCACCAATTCCGACGCTCATCTACAACGATGCTCCGATTGTTTGCTCTTAATGAAAAGCTAATCTACTTGCATCACAATCCGCGGGAAACTCCACCCTGCCTGAGAGCAATATGGTACCTCCTCCGGCCCCAAATATAGTTTGTTGGTCATCTGTCAAGCCATAAAGAGTCAAATTCCATTGAAGGATGTTTACGATTTTGATGGATTTAAAACCCACTGAAAAATCATAATTTTTCCTATGAAAATCCGATTTTGTTTAAACAAGCGATTTAAAGGCATTAGGGTGACATTTGAAACGAAATGTATATAGGACGTCAAAATATGGTTTGTGGCCCATCTGTCAAGCCCCAAACTGTCAAATTTCATTGAAAGATGGTTACAATTTCGATGGATTAAAAACCTTCTGAAAGATCATTATTTTTCCTATGAAAATCCGATTGTTTTTAAACAAGCGATTTGAAGGCTTTAGGGTGACATTTGAAACGAAATATATATAAGACGTCAAAATATAGTTTGTTGCCCATCTGTCAAGCCATAAACTGTCAAATTGTATTGAAGGATGGCTACGATTTTGATAGATTAAAAACCCTCTGAAAAATCAGAATTTTTCCTATGAAAATCCGATTTTTTTTAAACAAGCGATTTGAAGCCTTTAGGGTGACATTTGAAACGAAATATATATTAGACGTCAAAATTTAATGTTTTGTCCATCTTTCAAGCTATAAACAGTCAAATTTCATTGAAGGATGTCTACGATAAGTGCACAAGAAGCATGTCTTTATATTTATGTATATCACAAACCTATATACAATATGCATTTACATATATATTCATAAATATACGAGTTCAGCTCATATTATTGGCGTAAAAGATTAAATTTTAATTGGTAACCATTTGAATTGCTTAGTTTTTATTTGATTTTTGATACACATTATAACCCTAACGAATCAACTCAAAACAAACCGAACCGAATTATCAAAAAATAAAGCATTAGAAGTATTCATCAATTTTCGATTCAAACCGAGTTAGCCAACTCGCTTTAGTAAAACAACGCATGAAATGCATTCGCGAATTTTTGTTTCAACTCGAGTTCACCAACTCGAGTTGCAGTTACAGTTTTGTGCCAATATTCTTTTCCCATCGCGGTCTTGCCATTTATATTTGGAATTATATTGCCTACCAGTTGGAATTTAACTTTATGTGGATAAAATTCCACGTCCGTAGGCATATTATTCATTGTTGTTTTTTATATAGAACCCTAACCTTGATAGGAATTCAACCTATACCAATTTCGACTCATTGTCGGACTCTATTTCTTGAATCATTTTTAACTACCCTCTCACAGAAATCGTCATTGCACGCGATTTTTATATCCAAAATTCATCTTGGCTTCGTCTTTCTGGGCTAACAACACCCGCGGGAATGTACGTTGATATCTTTGCAGATTATAACCATCTTATCCAGTTAGTTGGGCCCACTAGAATTTCAGACATTGAAGGTCATAATGCTAACACCCTTGACCTGTTTCTCACCTCTCTCCCTAAAAAATACTCTATAAATGTTTCTTCCCCTTAAGGGAAATCCGATCACTGCATCACTTCAGCAAATTTTACATACGCCAACCATCAGCCTAATGAAACACAGCCTTAAAGAACCGTTTGGCTTTATGATAAAGCAAATTGGGATGATCTTAACATCTGTTTTAGAAATTTTAACTGGTCGCATTGCTATCTCGATAACAACATTGACGCTGCTGCTGACATGGCTACTAATGTTATTCTCCTTGGTATGAAGACTTTCATCCCGAATAGAACGAAGAGCATTAAACCCAAAGAGAAATCATGGTATAACTCGAGCTGCAAACAGGCTATCAGGTTAAGAGAGATAAGTTTACGTTGGTTCAAGGCAGACCGTTCTGAGGAAAACCGCCTTGAGTACCGTCGAATTAGGAATTCGTGTAATGTTGTGATTCGGCGGCAAAATTCCTGTATGACAAAAAAGTAATGCAAGAAATACTTAAATGTCCAAAAGCGAGCAAAAATTGTTGGTCATTTGCCAAAAATATTAAAAATTCCACGAAGTCACCAATTCCGACGCTCATCTACAACGATGCTCCGATTGTTTGCTCTTAATGAAAAGCTAATCTATTTGCAGCACAATTCGCGGGAAACTCCACCCTGCCTGAGAGCAATATGGTACCTCCTCCGGCCCCAAATATAGTTTGTTGCTCATCTGCTAAGCCATAAACAGTCAAATTCCATTGAAGGATGGTTACGATTTTGATGGATTAAAAACCCTCTGAAACATCAGAATTTTTCCTGTGAAAATCCGATTTTGTTTAAACAAGCGTTTTGAAGGCATTATGGTGACATTTGAAACGAAATATATATAGGACGTCAAAATATGGTTTGTTGCTCATCTTTCAAGCCAGAAACTGTCAAATTCCATTGAAGGATGGTTACGATTTGAATGGATTAAAAACCCTCTAAAAAATCAGATTTTTTTTAACAAGTGGTTTGAAGGCTTTAGGGTGACATTTGAAACGAAATATATATACGACGTCAAAACAAAGTTTGTTGCTCATCTGTGAAGCCATAAACTGTCAAATTTCATTGAAGGATGGTTACGATTTTGATGGATTAAAAACCCACTGAAAATCAGAATTGTTCCTATGAAAATCCGATTTTTTTAAAAAAGCGATTTGAAGGCTTTAGGGTGACATCTGAAATGAAATATATATTAGACGTCAAAAAATAGTTTGTTGCTCATCTGTCAAGCCATAAACTGTCAAATTTCATTGAAGGATGGTTACAATTTCGATGGATTAAAAACCTTCTGAAAGATCAGAATTTTTCCTGTTAAAATCCGATTTTTTTTAAACAAGCGATTTGAAGGCTTTAGCGTGACATTTGAAACGAAATATATATTAGACGTCAAAATATAGTTTGTTGCCCATCTGTCAAGCCATAAACTGTCAAAAAAAGGCGTATTTTCTTCACCCTCTAACTATCTACCAATTGCACTTAGGTCCCTTCTTTCCAAGGTCATGGAAACGCTGATTAATTTCCAGCTCAGTACGGCTTTCATAGCAATAGGTCCACTGGTGATGTGATGGTATATCTCACCGAACAGTGGAACAAATCTTTACATGGTTTTGGAGAAAGTAAGATTATTGCGCATGATATTTATATGATATTTCGAAAATGCGCGCATTTGGTTTGGATGAACCTCTTAATGTTGGATTAGAAATTACCTTTCTAACCGTTCAATACAAGTCGTATTAGACGGTTTCAAGTCTGAAATCCACAAAATAAATGCTGGTGTGCCCCAGAGCTCCGTTTTGTCTCCGACTCTCTTCCTTATTTTTAAAAATGATCTTTTGTCTGAAACTTCTAATCCATTAAACTGTTTTGCTGACGATAGTACCCTTAGCTTCTCATATTCGTTTACAGATTCTCATCCATGTCCTTCGGATGTGGAACTTGAACGGCAGAGTATGATAAACTCATTAAGTTCTGATCTCGACAGCATTGTCCAATGGGGAATCAGAAACCGCGTAGGATTTAATGCTTCTAAACCTCAATGTTGTCTCCTGTCGTTAAATCGAAACCCACCCCAATGCCGCAATCCATTGGCGGCACTTGCATCGAGGAAACCGAACAGCTCTCAGTTATCGGTATGTGTGTCACAGATCACCTTTTGTGAAATGACTACATATTTGATGTCGCCAAAAACGCTGCTAAGTGTTTAGGTTTTCTCCGTAGATGCAAGAAGTTTTTTTCCCCTTCTGATCTGGCTGTGATCTACAAAGCCTTTATTCGTCCAAAACTTGAGTACAATTCTCATGTTTGGGCAGGAGCTCCAAAAACCCACTTGAGTTTGTTTTACAGAATTCAAAAGAGAGCTTTAAAAATGATAGGCTAAAGATCTATAACAGAAACAATTACATCTCTCGAACATTGCCGTAATGTTTCGCGTCTTTCTCTATTTTATCGCTATTATTATAGTCAGTGTTCTAGTGAAATAGCCAGTTGCATTCCTCCCCTTAAAAAATTCAACCGTAATACTCGCGCTTCTAGGAATGCCCATCAGTTCACCCACGAGCCCAACTTCGGACGTACTGTAATGTACAGAGATTCTTTCTTCAGTCGCATCACACGAATGTGGAATGCTTTACCTGACTCGACTTTCCCCTCCCATTTCGATGTGCAAACGTTTAAAACCAATGTGCATCGGTATCTCCTTCTAAATCCTCTCCTACTTATCTAATCGCTCGTGCTCTGTTAAAAACATTTTAAGGAAAGCCATAACCCCTTTTGCGCGCGAGTTACAAAGGAACCATCACATACCATACCCATTCCAAACACTTCACAGCTAGTAACCATAGAAATGCCGATGTCATCAATATTATACAACATCCGATTGTCGATATAAACAAATCCACACATCCATCGAAATCATCATTTTAAAGACGCCACAAAGAAGACAAAGAATCTTGCGACGCCACAAAAAATACAAAGCATATTGCAACTCAGCATATTTGATAATCGTATGATCATCCAATATTATGTATCTGTATATTTATATTCGGCACCCTATTGTAATTAATAATTGTATCTTAGATTTAAGTCAGTTCCACTTCAATCCCAGAGGATTTATACATAACTGGCGCAGTCGGTAGGATACCCAGTATCCGTTCGTATACATATCAGTTAAAATAATTCGGTATAACAAAAGTGAAATTTTTTTTTTTTGATCTTAAATTGAGTTAATTGGGGTTGTGTGACCTTAACAAGGGAAAGTCTGAAACGCACGCTTAAAACCCCTACTGAGACTGGTAGGTTTGACCCAAGAAAAAGTCTGATCGAAAGTATAAAATATAAAAAAAAAACAAAAATTGGATCAGCAGATAAACTTGCTTTTAAATGCAACGGCAGAACAGAGGGAAACCCTGCAGCAGCAACAAATTTTGCAGCAGCAGCAACAACAACAACAAGAGCAACAGGACCAAGAGCAGCAACAACAACAAGAACAACAACAGCAATCACCTGAAATAAAACCGCTTTCATTCATCTTACCGGAAATGGAAATTGTGAAGATAATGCAGAGAATAAAGCCATTTAGTGCAGAAGGACCAAGAGATGTCGCATCTTTCATATACGATGTAGACATAAATTTACAATACCTGACACCAGCCACAAAAGCATTTGCAACGCAGAACGTAGTCCGAGGACTCATTCAAGGAAGAGCGCAACAAACCATCAGAATGCTGGGACCTTTTACGACATGGACAGCAATGAAGGACACCCTGATAAAGAATTTCGGACCACAATAGAATTATATTTATATTTACCAACAGGCCGTAAGTTTAAGAAATTATTGCCTAGAAACTTATTATAGAAAACTTTGTGAATTAATGTATAAAATTAATGTTAAATATAACTTTGAAGTAGTGAAGTCTATTGAATTTTCACCTGAAAATGTTAAAAGCATGTTTTTTAGAATATTTTGTTCCCAACTCAATACATATCAGGAAAGTTTCGTTCTTAGTCGTAACATAAATTGTATGCAAAAGGCATACGAACTTTTGAATAATTATAGAAATTCGAATCCACAATTTTCAGAAGGATATCCTTCTAGACACAGAAGTAATAACGATTCCAATCGAAATGGCATTGGAGGTTTCAATAACAGGAATTTTAATAATAACGGAAACAGATTTAATAATTCAAACCCAAATTACAGAAACTCAAATAATGGTAATTATAGTAGTGGTAATATTAATAATAATAATAACTCTAACCTTAGAAATTCTAATAATAGAAATTTCAATAATAATAATCAAGCGAACAATAATAGGATTAATAATTATCAAAATAATAGGAACAATAATTATAGGAATAATAATAATTTTGATCGAAATCAAAATTCAAGAAACATAAATAACAATTCAGATACTAATCAAAATAATAGGGAATATAACCGTGATATAAATTTTCAGGAGGAGGCCTCAGAGGTCCTTTACCCATAGTAAATCTAACAATTGAAAATAAAATTATACCTGTACTGATTGATTCTGGAGCATCAACTACCAAGTATAGATATCAATTGCTTAAAAACATGTCCAAGGTATAAACTTCAACACCCCCATGATATTAATGGTCTTATAGGTAAGACTACGGTTACAGAACAAATTAAAACATCTTTCCCTAAAGAATTTAATGCACCATCAAACCATAAAATGTTGTGGAAAGTTCTAAACTTTTAAGCTTTAATAGGACAAAATATCCTATACCCATTGAACGCCATCCTTAATTTAGGGGAAGGTTCTTTTAAAATTCTTAATGAAACCCTTTTATTTAATTATGCTTGCCCTCAAGAAATTAATTGTTATGATGAACTTAAAGAAACAAATAATCTAGATTGTCTCTATGAAGACCTAAATAAAGACGAAAATGAATCCTTACGAAAAGTTTTAAAAAATAATTCTGACCTTTTTTATAAAGAAGGTACAAATTTAAGTTGTACATCTAACACAAAACATAATATAACTACTACAGAAAGTATACCTATCTTTTCGAAAATGTATCGTTTTCCAAAAATACACGAAGAAGAAATGGAAAGACAAGTGCAAGACATGCTTAAACAAGGGATAATAAAACGTTCGAATTCCCCATATAATGCACCCATTTGGGTCGTACCCAAAAAACTCGATAACTCAAAAACAAACAAATGGCGAATAGAAGTTGAGTATCGCAAATTAAATGAAAAGACCCATGAAGATAAGTTTCCTCTCCCAAATATTGAGTCAATATTTGATAAACTCGGTAAGGCTCAGTATTTTACCACTTTAGATCTGGCTAAAGGCTTTCACCAAATTATGGTGAATGAAAAAGACCCCTCAAGGTCATTATGAATTCCTAAGAATGCCGTTCGGATTAAAGAATGCCCCGGCAACATTCCAAAGGATGATGAAATCCTTGAAGAACACATAAATAAAACATGTGTCGTGTATCTCGACGATATCCTAATATTCGCTACTTCGCTTCAAGAAATGGAAGTAAATATCAGATTAATCTTTCAAGAACTTCGAAAACACAACTTGAAAATACAAATTGATAAATGTAAATTTTTTCCAAAAATACTGAATATTTAGGTCACATTTTAACAGACAAGGGTATAAAACCAAACCCATCTAAAATAGAAACCATAAGAAAACTTTGTGTGCCAAAAACTACAAAACAAATAAAATCGTTTCTGGGGATAACTGGCTATTACAGGAAATTCATCGAGAATTATTCCAAGATCGCCATCCCATTAACAGAATGTTTAAAAAAGGCAGTATGATCAATGAAAAAGATCCAAAGTACATAAATGCCTTCGAGACGTTAAAACAATTGATTATACGATTCATCCGGTACTACGATTACCTGACTTCAAGAGAAGTTTTACGCTCACAACCGATGCTTCAGACAAAGCTATCGGAGCTGTTTTGTCACAAGATGACCAGATGACCACCCCATTTCATATGCATCTAGGACTCTCAACGAACATGAGAAAAATTATGCAACTATCGAAAGGAACTATTATCTATAGTTTGGTCTACAAAATACTTCCGACCTTATCTTTATGGAGTGAAGTTCAACATAAAGATGGATCATAGACCACTAGTATGGTTAAGTAATCTTAAAGATCCTGGTTCTAAAATGATTAGATGGAAAACAAAGTTAAATGAATATAATTACGATATACAATATGTTAAAGGCAAAGAAAATAAGGTCGCAGACTTCTTGTCTAGAATTAATACGAATAAAAATGAATTCAACACTAATGAAGTTAGTCCAGGCATTGAAATAATAGAAAACAAAGGAATCGTGAATAAATTTAAAACCCAAATAATTTTAATAAAAGAAAAAGAACAAACGTATAAGAAGGTACATAGTAAGAAGATTTTTATAACAGAAGAAGAAATTAATAATGATGAAATGATTAAATTATTAAAGGAATATCTACCTGACAAAGGAGTTATAGGTATGTACTCAGAATTAGAAGAAAGCTCATTTAAGTTATTTGAAGATAAATTGTTTGAACATTTTTTAATATCGCATTATAAATTAATAAAATGTGCATTATTGGCAGAAGATTTACTAAACAAAGACTCATGCTTAAAGAAAATAAAAGAAATTCATGAGCAAACCAAACATAGAGGAATTCACGAAAATTACGCCGAGCTTAAGTCAAAACATTATTTTATTAAACTTGCAATTTAGCGAAATATGATAGGAAACCCCCTAAACCCAAATTCAAACACACCATTACACCAAAAAGCATAAATGAAATAATCCATTTGGATATTTTCCACATAGAAAAGAAGTACTATTTTACAGTAATTGACAAATTCTCAAAATATTTGTACGTTAAAGAAACTATAGATAAAAATTCAGATACACTAGTTGAATTAATAAAAGAATATACACTAAATTTTGATAAGCCCAAGTTAATAGTAGCAGATAATGAATTTAATACAACTAATGTTTTAGAATTTATAGAACAAGAAAATTTATCAATCCACTTTAAGTCTCCAAATAGCCATACAGGCAACGCCGACATCATCAGATGTCATTCGTCATTACTTGAACATATCAGAATTCTAAATATTACAGAACCCAATCTTGATATTACAGACAAAATTCTTAAAGCCTCTAATTATTATAATAACACAATTCACTCAACTATAGAAAGAAAATTTTAATCTTTTAGAAACAAAGAAGAACCAATGGCTAGGTTATCACAACAGAAATAGAGAGACAAACAAGACTTATCCTTATGATAAAGCTTATATTAAAAATTATGGTCAGGTTAGACATAAAGAAAAACCTAAATTTCGAAAAGTAGAAGTGAACATAAACAATGAAGGAGTAATTGTAAATAGCAGAGGTAAAAGAAATTTAAAGATTCATCCTACACGGATTAAAAGACAGAAGAAATATTTTAAAGGTCCAAATAATAAACAAAAATAAAGTCAATGAAATTCTGTTTTCATTACAGATTTCAACTCATCTCAACATAAAAACAATTATTTTTATGTTAATAATAATACTGAATGTAATAACAAGCTCAAATGCAAATATTCAAATAGAAAATATTGAAGATCAAGGAGTTATTTTAATAAAAGATAAAGACATACCAATAATAAGCGACTATTATCGGATTTACCACAGGGTAAAACTACAAGAGTATATAGATATTCTTAACAACTTAACGACATATAAAGAACAAAATCCGGAAATAATAAAAATTATTCAGAGTGACCCAGCATTATCACAGAAAATTATAAAAATCCAAACTAATATAAAAATGCTTTTAAGTTCAAATGAACATTCTGTCAAGAATAATATGAAATTACACAATAATAGAATCCAATAGGATCAATTTTCAAACAACTTTATGGAGTCATGGAAATATTTTAAAGGTCCAAATAATAAACAAAAATAAAGTCAATGAAATTCGGTTTTCATTACAGATTTCAACTCATCTCAACATAAAAACAATTATTTTTATGTTAATAATAATACTGAATGTAATAACAAGCTCAAATGCAAATATTCAAATAGAAAATATTGAAGATCAAGGAGTTATTTTAATAAAAGATAAAGACATACCAATAATAAGCGACTATTATCGGATTTACCACAGGGTAAAACTACAAGAGTATATAGATATTCTTAACAACTTAACGACATATAAAGAACAAAATCCGGAAATAATAAAAATTATTCAGAATGACCCAGCATTATCACAGAAAATTATAAAAATCCAAACTAATATAAAAATGCTTTTAAGTTCAAATGAACATTCTGTCAAGAATAATATGAAATTACACAATAATAGAATCCAATAGGATCAATTTTCAAACAACTTTATGGAGTCATGGATAATGATGACAGAGAGGAAATTACCAGTCAATTAGACGTTATAGATCAGAATGATAAAAAGCTTGTAGAAGCATATAACAAACAAATGGTAATTAACGATATTTTTCAAACCAACTTTAAGAACATTAAAATAAATATAGAAGAAACAAAATCTCAATTATTTAAACTTAGAGAAAATGATAGGGATGAAATAAATATTATAAAATATGAGATTTCATTATTGAAACTTTCCAACTACGTTTCAGAATTGGATCAAGAAATAGAAAAATTAATAGATAACGTAAATGCAGCTAAAGAAGGAATCATGTCAAGATCCATTCTGGATATTGATGAAATTAATGAAAATTTTATAGGCTAAAATGAATTAAAAGAAATTAAAATAAATATTTTTGGGAAAAATAACTCAAACACATTCATAATTATTATAAGTGTTCCCATATTTTTAGATAAAGAATGTCCAACTTATTATTTAAGATTGATAGCTTTCAAAAACTATACCATAATTCAAAATATAGAAGACCAAAGAATTGTTAAATATGAAAACAAAATATATCCTGTATACAAATATTTGAAAAACTTAAAGAACCCAATAGAATGTTCTCCATGTAAAACTATTCCTTATAAAACAAAAAACTATGTAAAAGAAATAAATGAAGGACTTTTACTTGTTATAAATTCTGAAACTCAAATAAAACATAATTGTAATGAAAAAATTTTAATAAATTTACCGTAACTTTAAATAACACAGTTTATAATAATAAAATAAAAATGTTCGATCATAAAATCATAATAAGTCCAAATTTAAACATGAGCCTTGTTGACTCAGAAATAATTATAAAAGACCTAATCATACAAGATATTGGGCATCAAAATAAAATTAAGTTGATAGAATATAAGAATAATCGTAATACAATTACTTTTTCAACTATAATAATTATATGTATTGCAATAACTATTTGCTATTTCATTTTGAAACATAGAAATAAGAAAATTAAATTTGTAAATAAGATAATATGTGCAGAAGAAATAAAATCAAAAGAAATAAATATACCATAAAATGAAATTAAAAACTTGAAGCCTCAGGAGAGTCTTCAATCTAAGGCAGGGGGAGTTACAAAGGTACCACCACATACCATACCCATTCCAAACACTTTACAGCTAGTAACCATGGAAATGCCGATGTCATCAATATAATACAACATCCGATTGTCGATATAAACAAATCCACACATCCATCGAAATCATCATTTTAAAGACGCCACAAAGAAGACAAAGAATCTTGCGACGCCACAAAAAAGACAAAGCATATTGCAACTCAGCATATTTGATGATCGTATGATCATCCAATATTATGTATCTATGTATATTTATATTCGGCACCCTAGTTGTAATTAATAATTGTATCTTAGCTTTAAGTCAGTGCCACTTTCCATCTAAGTAAAAGAGGACCATCTTGGTCTATATTAAAATCTGTGTTCGACTTTCATTTTTGCCTCCGCGTAGGAGAAGATATATTTTTTGACAATCCCAGAGGATTTATACATAACTCGCGTGGAATATAAAAAAAAAAATTCTATTGAAGGATGGCTACGATTTAGATAGATTAAAAATCATCTGAAAAATCAGAATTTTTCCTATGAAAATCCGATTTTTTTTAAACAAGCGATTTGAAGGCTTTAGGGTGACATTTGAAACGAAAATATTAGACGTCAAAATATAGTTTTTTGTCCATCTGTCAAGCCATAAACAGTCAAATTTCATTGAAGGATGTCTACGATAAGTGCACAAGAAGCATGTCTTTATATTTATGTATATCACAAACCTATATACAATATGCATTTATATATATATTCATAAATATACGAGTTCAGCTCATATTTTTGGCGTTAAAGATTAAACTTTGTAACGGACCGAGGTGTTATCGGCTAGGGCCTTCATCAGGATGTTTCACTCTTACTCCACGAGGAGGTGCCAAAATCCTCAAAACACAAAACCTGACAGCACATTAATGAAACATATCCTAGCGAACCCTAAAATACCTTTCCTTCCCTTTTCCACCATTACCACCAACTGCTTACAGGCACAATAGGCAGGTCCTGGCAGTAGAAGGAAAGGGTGTTCAGGCTACAACAGCGGGGCATGCTAGCAAAAAGCACGTCGTAGCTCGTCGCTGGGGGGGTTCTTCCTGTCGTAGCGCTGAACGTTTGTTACGTAATTAAATGCCGGGGTTTATTAGCAAAAAAAAATATCGGGATCAAAAGTATGAAGCCCGATTGCGTCCTGTTAGATTTAAATCCATTTGGATTGAAGTTTAGGTATAGTAAATTTTCTCAGTGAGGAGAGACTATGGTGTTGTTGTCTCTCAGAGGTTGTACCCACCCTTGTACCATAATGATACCCATGGCTATTATTTACCTCGACCATTTTTAATAGCCCCTAAATTAAAAGAAAACGATTTACAGAACGAAACCTAAACTCTCATCTCGTCTAGATTCATCAATAATAACCAACAACTTCAAAACAAAC
Organism: Melangyna quadrimaculata; assembly: GCA_949320155.1. NCBI lineage: Eukaryota > Metazoa > Arthropoda > Insecta > Diptera > Syrphidae > Melangyna > Melangyna quadrimaculata. Next base: position 251,925,645 of record OX439483.1, on the reverse strand, counting down.
ATTGGTATCTAACTCATATTAGAAAAAATATTGAATTAGAAATCCATCATTCTTTTCGTATCTTCATATTCATTCTTATTCGGTTATGGTCCTCATCGTTTCTCTCAACTTCGCCACATCCACCTTTGACTTGACTTACAGACAACTCATTACCTTATCTCGCATGATGCAGTTGGAAAAAAATGTCCAAAACAAAATAAAATTCATCGAGTAGGAAAAATAAGATAGTCGAAAATTTTCAATTTTAAATCAGAATACAACATTATTTTATTCAAGAAAACTTAATCTAACAAGAGTATTTAACTATCCTATAATTATGATTATTTAAATTCCCTTTTAAACCAATTATCAAAAAAAAAACAATTGCAGAATAATTTTTTTTTTCTTTCAAATCCTATGACTAACAACCAACAGTACAGTATCAGGAAAATAAAAATAAAACTATATATATATTTTTTTTTCAATAAGGCAGATATAAAAAAAATCAAAACAAAATGAACAATTTAGTTTAATGAAAATAATTAGGGAATTTAATATTTAATAAAATATATTAAGAATGGCCAAATCACAAAATATATATTATTTAATTTATTAAATTGGTTAATGTTTAAATTAAATGAAAAACCAACATAAGAAATAAAACTATTTTAATTTGGAAAATAAGATCACACGAATATAATTATGCAGTGGATCAATTTCTTGTCGCAAACTGTACTTTTGTTTTACATTTGTACATTTTTTTTTCCTTTTTATTGCTGATATTTCTTACTAATTTTACAACAAACAAACTATTGATTTTATATTCACCCCGCAATTCACCAAGATGTATGCCGATCTTGCATTTGTAGGGTTATAAAATATAATAGACTTTCGATTAGAAAAAAATACTGTGAATTTTAATAGTTTAGTTTAATTTAGTTAGTGGTGAAATTGACCGCTGAAGTTTAAAAATTTTGTATGTAATCTTTGTATATGAAACCTATAGTACTACTATGGAATCGATTTTTCTGTTTCTGTGGCAGCTCTCGTGAGGGCGCAAAAATCGTGCCACGTTGGATTGGAGAGATGTGAATGAGGATAGGAAGAGGAATAAAAGCTGGTTGTTAGAAGGAGAGGAGTGTATTTTGTTGATTCTGACAGTTGCTGACAACAATTACCTGGTGTGAGTGAGATAGTTTTTCGTCATGGCAACGAAGGGGATAATTCGCGAAAAATGAAAAAAATGTTCTCGTTGTCATGGTGCATTGTACAACGGTATGGTTTTTTGTTTGAATTTGAATTTGCCAACAGATTTTTTTGTTGTTTTCTATCAAAGTCTATGATAGTACACAATACACATACATATGTCTATAGATAGGTTAATTATGATTTGATTTGCTTCGAATTTGTTGAAAATTTTCAATTTGAGCTGAAAATCATATTACACCGTTGCTAATTTTCACAATTCATAGGCAAACATAGTCTTACAACGATGCTATATTTCTTTATGAGGCTTTCAAGAACAAACTTTTTGTTCGAAAAAAAAAATCAAGAAACATTTTTTGAGGTTTATTAAAATCAAGAAACATTTTCTGAGGTTTATTTTTTTGGAAAAAAAAAAATAGAAAAAAACACTTTAAAAGTAATTTTTTTACAGGTAAATTTATCAAAAGTTTGCTTACTTTAAATGTAAAAAAATTGATCAGAACAAAGAATTTCTTTTTGCTACCTTTCAAAAAAATACTTTTAACAGTTAAGACATTTTGATACATTAAAAAATCAACTATTTCTTTTAACGTTTAACAAAATAGGTAGGTACTTTTTGAGATAAATACATTTTAATAAAATTGAAAAAAAAACTAGAACATTTTTATAAAATTTAAAAAAGTTAACTTTTTTATATACCTACATATGAAAAAACTTACCGTTAAAAAATGCTTTTAGAGGTAAACAATTTTTGATTAAATAAAAAAAAAATTTTACTTTTAAGAAAACAAAAAAAAAACAATTCTTTTACTGCTAAAAAAATACTTTTACAGGAAAACAAATTTTGATAAAATTAAAAAAAAAGTATTTTACATTTAAGAAACTCTTGATAAATTTAAGAAAAAATAGGTTTAACTTTAAAAAATATACTTTTAAAAGTAAAGAAGTTTTGATAAAATTTAAAAAAGAATAACTTTTTACCTTAAAAAAAAACTTTTGGAGGTAAACAAAATTCGAAAATATTAAAAAAAAACAATTTAAATAAACATTTTGGGAAGATTTAAAAAAATAAATATTTGTTTACCTTTAAAAAATACCTACTTAAGATAAAAATTAAAAAAAAAATATTTTACCTCAAAAAAAATATTTTTAAGAGTAGAGAAATTTATAAAATAAATTAATAAAAAAAAATGAAAAAAATTAAAAAAACTATTTAATTATAAAAAATTAAATCTTTTTACTTTTAAAAAATACTTAAGATAAAACAAATAAAAAAAATCTATTTTACCTTTAAAAAAAGTATTTTTAAGGGTAGAGACATTTTGGCGAAATTTAAAAAATAAATATCTTTTGATCTTTAAAAGAAAATAAAATAAAAACACTTGAAAAAATTAAAAAAAAAATATTTTATCTATAAAAAAATGTTTTTAAAAGAGAAATTTTAGTAAAATTTAAAAAATAAATATCTTTTGTCTATTTAAGATAAGCATACTTTGTTAATTTTTTAGTAAATTTTAATTTTACTTCTTAACGTTATTAATTTTTTAACTTTGTTAAATTTTTACTTAACAAAATTCAAATTTCGTTTATGAAAATTGCATTAAGTAACTTAATAAATTCGCATTCAAACTAAAGAAATTTTACTTTACGAAGTATTTTTTTAGTTCACGTAAAAGAATTCAATTTAGCTCACCTAGTTTAAAAATTCTTATTCAAATTTTCAAAAACCAAATTTCAATTTTATGAAATAATATTGAAAAATTCACGTGAAAAATTCAATTGTGAATATTTTAACAATAACTATTAGGCAATGTTCAAATTTCGGTTATGAAAATTGTATGAAGTAATTTCAATAAATTCGCATTTTGTAAGGTGTTTGAAATGAAATTTGAACTTTATTAAGTAATTTTAAAAAAATTCACGTGAGAAAATTAAATTAAGTATTCTTTTTTCGAAATTCCCGTGAGTATTTAGACACTACTTACTCAACAAAAAAATTTCCAAATCTTGTTTTTTTAATTCCCGCGAAAAGTAGTGTGTGGAATTTTTACTAGGTAGTTGGAAAATATGCAGATTAAATTTAATTTAAATCAAATTTTGTTTGTTAATTGTTATTTAGAGAATTTTTAAAAATTACTTATTAAATTCAAATTTCATTTTTGAAACTTTTTTCGCACGAATTTTCACATGGTGAACTATAAAATTTTTAAAAACGTTATAATCTAGGAAATTTTAAAAAATTATCTCATAAAGTTAGAATTTCATTTCTGGAAATGTTATAATTTCCACGTGAAAATTCCCCGTGAATTTTTAAACATAGCTTGTTTCATTTTTGAAAACTTTATAGAAATTGTTTATAATACTTTAAAAATTCATTCTTGGACATTTTAAAATGATTGTGAAAAATCGTTAATTTTTTTAAGAAATTACACACAAAATTTAAAATTTCGCTTGAGAAAATATTAAAATCATTTTTAAATTCGGGCTTCTTTCGAAAGAAATTTGATTTTTCCTCGTCACCCAAATAAATGCATATAATTTTCTTATATTTTTCACGCCTAATAATTTTCATTTTTGTCTACGAAAAGTTCACTTCACTTGGATGTATATGAAAAACTTTAGTTAAAAAGGTTTCGTACCGAAATTGTATTTAATTGTAATTTTATTTGGTTTACCATTTATATATATGTATATTTATAATAGATAATATAAAATAACAAGTACCTACCTACTAAATGGCTTTCACCATCTAATATCATATATTTGTCATATCTCCTTAAATATGAACGCAAATAATCAACCTACAAAATTAAAATAATTTCTTCCTATCCCTACATCATATAATAAATTCTTGTATAACTTATTTTCTTTAGTGGCAACATTGGTTACAGCCTTTAATTTGGGCATACAGCTATACTTACTTAACTTGATACAGCATATCTCACACACAACGAAAGAAAAAATACAACCAATAATTCCCTTTAAAATTATATTTATTATCCTACTTCCTCCTCAAATAGAGCAAAAAAAGCTTCAACTTTCCCCTTCGTAAACAAAATTGGTGGAAGAAAATAACAAAAGAAAGGTTAGTGTTGACTCCCTTAAACTAGCTTTAATTTTGTATACGTTGTTCTCGTTCATTTATTGTTGCCTTAAACGTCATTCTTATCGTCAATTTCCTCAATTTCTCACTGTCCTCTACTCTCCAATCTCTCCAGCTTCTTAGTACCAGGGCACCTCACCTCGATTCTCTCAATCGATCGTCGTCATAATAGTACTATAGTTTTTATATACAAAGATGTAATATATTATTATAAGAAAAAACTTACCAAACTTATCCCAGTCACTTTGCACCACCGGGAAACAATTCTTTTTTTTTATGGTAGGTATATCGTTTCTTTATTCAAAAAATTGAAAGGCTTTTGTTATCGCTTTTATTTTTTGTAATGAATATTGGTGAACTGGTGGGGAATATTTTTTTTTTCTTTGAATTAACTTAGAAAATAACTAATAGGAAATTAAAGTAAAAATAAATTATAATTAGGTGAATAAGTACACTGAATAAAGTAAAAAAAAACAAGATGGAGATGCTGGATCGAACTGGATTGTAGGATGGTGATGGTGTCGTCGGATGTGTCACAAGCGGGAACTGGGTGAATCGTTTTGGGGGATTCTGGATTGATTAATCTGATCAATCGAAATTGGGCTTCGACTGTTTTCCTTCCCTGATGAAGTTCGTTGCGTTTAGCTATGTATAGGGTATTTTGTCTTTTCTTATATAGTTTTTTTTTCACACTTTTTTTCTTGCGAGAACTAAATAAATTTGAGATTTAAGGGTGCTCTCGGGTCGTAAGTATATGTTGGATTTTTATGTATTTTTTTTTTTCCTTTTTGAGAGAAAGTTAACGCGGTTGCTTTTTTTTGTTCAGGGATTTCTCTGGGCATTTTGAACTAGGGATTTGTTTTTTTTTTTTTTTTTACACACAATCACGTGCGATTTTTGTAGCTGTTTCTTTTACTTGTTAGTTTGGTTTATAGGCACTTTTTGTTAAGGATTTTTTTTTATATATAACCCTTTCTTTTTTTTGGGGGTTTAACCGTCTTACATTTCCTTTTTTTTTAACCTGAGCTTAGGACCGTACCTACTTATTTTTTTGTTTTAACAAAACACACGTGAGTCTTAGCGATATTAAATTAAGCCATACGCCGTTGAACTTGCTACTTTTTTTTTATAAAAAACATCATATTTTGATTGATGAACAAAAAAATACCGTGATTCAAAAAAAAAAAAATTTAAGAATTTAAGTTTTCTCTTTGTGCTTTTTTTTATAACAAAATATTTTTAAACTGCAACACCAAGCCACGACCGAGCAACGCTTTACAAATTTTCACGACCAACAAGAGAGCGAGCGTTGGCCATCTCGCCCTTTTACAGGCAGTCGATAACCCTGGCCGCGTCATGCGATTTTCGAGAATGTTCGAAAGAGAGGTTTCTATAACAATGGCGGTAGAAAGGTTTCCGATATTGAATCTTCCGGACGAACTTCCAACCAAAATATCACTTTTTATGTTTTAAAAGTCTTTTTTGAATTCTTCAAGAATAGATGTGATAAAATTTTGAATTTCTGGTTAAAATTCGCCAAAAAAAACAACCCTGGAAACACTTCCATCAAGAAAAGATCGAGAACATTTTGTTTGTATGGGTTTCTCTTGTAAACAAGCTGAAGAATATTCTCCTCTCCTTTTTGTTCTCTTAAATTTACTTCTCATGCACAGCAAATGGATGACGACAGTTGATATTAAATACCAGAGAACAAAACTTCAACTCCCCATATGGAAGCTTCTCTTCTGATATTTAAATCACACACCACACCTTTTTCACCACATCATCCCACAAATCCAATTGAAACCTATTGAAATTGAATTGAAGGTTTTAGTCTAGGATAACGGAAATGATGTTCCCAAACTGTGACTGTTGGTTGTTACCTATTTAAAAACAAAAGGAATTTAAAATGAAAAACTTAACTCGTTCCCAACAAAACTTTAACATCTACCAAGTTCTAACTTGTGAGATGGAAAAGGGAAATGAACGACTCCTACGCTCCTTTGAACCTCAATAGTCGACCCACGCCCGAAATAAGTCTCATGAACAGACTGATACTAGCCGGAATTAGCAAGAAAAGACATTACTACTTCTTTATGTCCTTAGAGTGGAAAATACCTAACACGTTTCAATTTGGATCTTCTAATTCATATAAACTTTTTCCTATGATCTTACGAACTTTGGCTTTTATGAATTTAGAACATAATTTCGCATTTTTTCGTTTCGTAGCATCACTTAACACAAACTTGCGTTTGTATACGATATCTCCTACATTATATTTTATGTCCTTACTTCTAGTATTATAAACGTGTTCATAAGTCAAATGGGCCTTTTTCAAAGAATCTTTTAGTGCAGTATGTAGTATGTTCATTTTACAAGAATTTTACCGAATTGTTGACACAATTAAGCTTTCTTAGGAGAGTGTAGTCAGAACCATGGCTCGACCATCTTCTGTCCAAATAATGCCTCATATGGAGACATCCCAATGGCGGAGTGTGATGCAGTTCTTAAGGCACAATTAATTGAAGGAAGATGTAAATCCCAATCTCTTTGATCTTTTCCAATATAGGACCTAATGGCAGCTAGGATTGAGCGGTTAACTCGCTTGCTAGCGTTCCCTTGCGGTGCATATGCTGCAGTTCTGATATGTTGAATACCATAAGATGATAGTAACTTAGCAAAGGCAGCACAAGTAAATTGCTTACCATTATCTGATAGAATTGATTCGGGGACTCCAAAAGTACATAAAACATGATCATGCAAAAATTTTATTGCCGATTCTGATGTAGCTTTACGTAAGGCTGAAGGATAACAAATTTGGTTAATTGATCTAACGCTATTATAATATAGACATCTCCAGCCTTTGATCGAGGATAGGGCCCAAGAAAATCAATGTAGACATGTTGGAAGGGTCGCTCTACTATGAAAGGGTTTCCCATGGGTTGACGTAAGATTTGGTTCGACGCCTTTGATGTTTTACATGTTTCGCAACTCCCTATATACAGTTTAACCTGCGATGCCATGTTTGGCCAGAAAAATTGGTTTCTAAGTCTATTCAACGTTTTTCCTACGCCACCATGCGAAGATTTTGGTGGTTGGTGAGCCAAGGAAATCAGACGGATGGTCAACTGCCAAGGAATCCATAACTTCCATCCTAGGTCATCCTCAAGAGGATCACCTGTGCTGTGTCTGACCTTCTTATACACGAAATTATCCGAGACTTGAAGGTCTGGCAGCTGATCTTTTTGTTTTTCGATGTTGTCTATGATCTGAACATATTCCTTAGATTGAAAACTGGGATCTGTTAGATCTACGTGCAGCACATCGTGAGGATATGAATTCGATATCTCATCGAGGTTCAACTCATCAGCAGCATACACTCTCGACAGAGCGTCTGGCACGACATGTTGTGAACCCTTACGATGCTGAATATCGAAATCATATCCCTGAAGTTTTAGACTCCACCGAGCTAATCTACCACTGAGGTCCTTTTGACTCACTCACCACTTCAAACTTGCATGGTCGGTGACAACATGCAAGTGGTACCCTTCTACATAAGGTCGAAATTGTTCTATACTAAGAACCGCCTATAAGCATTCCCGTTCAGTGACACTGTAATTACATTGGGCCTTATTCATTTTGTGAGAATAGTAGTAAATTGGGCGCTCTATGCCTTCTTCGTCCTTTTGACAAAGTACGCCTCCTATTCCTGTCACAAAATGTAAGAAGGCTTGCTGTAATCTGGGTTCACCAGTACGGGTTTTGATGTCAGCATATCCTTGATCGTATTAAAGGCCGCTAGGGCTTCAGAATCAAAAGCAAATTTCTTGTCTTTTTTCAAGGTGTCTGTAATTGGTGTAGCCAGGGTAGAGTAGTCACGCACAAACCGACGGTACCATCCAGACATACCTAAAAATCTGCGAACCTGACGTTGATTTAGGGGCACTGGGAAATCGCGAATCGCTGAAACCTTTGCTGGATCTGTTTTAAGGCAACCATCGCCGATCACAAACCCTAAATATTTTAACTCTTTAAAACAGAATTTTGACTTTTAAAGGTTTATAGTCAAACCAGCATTTTTAAGTCTTTCAGCGACGATAGTCAGAAAATGAACATGTTCCTCAAAAGTGCTTGAGACTATTTCTCTTAGTTCGTGGGGCACCACTTTGTCCATTAATTGGCAAAGACGTTGAGGTGCATTGCAAAGGCCGAAGGGCATAACCTTGAACTGGTATAGAGGTCTGCCAGGAACCGTGCACGCCGTCTTTTCCCGTGATGAATTCTCAAGCGGTATCTTCAAGAAGGCGTCTTTCAGATCCACACTACATATATATACTGTGTATTAGACCTGTGTCAATCGTGATTGATTCGTTCTTTTTGACCCGTTCATCAAAAATATTGAGTGATTGCAATCGCAGTAAACCGAATCAATCTATCCCAATGTCAATCGTTTCATGTAGCTATCTAGTCTATGTCTTTCAAAGGAAAGAAATATGTTTCGTTCATCCAACTTATTCTCATTCAAATGAAATGAGAAGAGAATTAAACATAGCTTTGAAACATGAAACTTCTAAAGAACGAAACTGACTGAAAATGAAGTATTTCACACAGTTCCATATGGTTCCACTTTCTTTATTTTTCCTACGGTTCGCTTACACTACAATTTATTCTATAATAAGATTTGTATGGATTAATCACGCATGGACAAAAATGTTTGTAAGTCTATGTTAGTAAGGTACGCTCAGACTATAAACATATGAAAGATTAGAAATTAAATTGAAAATACAGAATTTATTTGAAAAAGCTATGTATTTTTATTTTTTAGTACTCATGCTCTTATTTCTGTTATCAAAATAATATATCAGTTAACTTTATAAGCGATGGTTGGTAAGCTACTGTACTTAATTATTTTGCCAAAATATTGAAATATATGAATATATGAAATGTATATGATACATTTATATAGAATAGGCGTGTTTTATTGCAAAAGCCATCCATATTACAGTAGGATTTTACACGCTTATCTAATACAATATCACTAGTTGCTCTACAGCCGATAAGAAGCTAAAGTAGAATCCTACCCTCGATAGATTTCTGGCGCTTATTCGAGTCTCTATTCTACTTTAACTTCTTATCGGCTGTAGATCTACTAGCGATGTTGTATTTGTAATGCATGTAAAATCCTACTGATGGCTTTTGCAATAAAACACGGCTAATGTTGAACATTTCCTAACATCCAGACTCCACAGGCCATGAACGATGGCCGGACTATGGAACATGTCTAAAAAGAAAATCCCATTGAGTCACTAAAATCTATGTCCAAGCAGTGACATATCCATACAAATCAGATTGTGGATTGGATTGTAGATTAGATTATGGACATCGTTCATTGCCTGTGGAGTCCGGGTGTAACAAATTAATAAGGGTATTCATGCAACGATATAATTTTCCGCTTTCCAGAAAAACTTACCGCAAGATGTTTACATGAACTCCCCCTCATAAATACTTGCGTAAACGTGGGAAATACACGCCACAAATGACTTACCCCAGTGTATTAGGTTTTTTTTCTACGCTTCCCGCACCAAATTCATGAGATAAAATTGTCTGTTTTGCAGAATATTTGCCCATAAATATATGTGCATTTCTACCGATATAAAATTATATGGTTTACCAGGTTTATCTGGGTCTTACGCGTTTGCATAAATAGCCCTAATAAGTTTTATAACTAACCTTACATATGAACATAATAGTTTTACCTATAAAGGTTAGACCACACTCGACGGAACTGCACTGAAGTGCAACTATACTTCAGACGAATTCGTACAAGCTTGTAATTGTATGAAGTTCAGTATTGCCGCTCAGTGCGATATAGCTCATACAATTTCATTCAAATATTGTTTTGCCGTGTTGTGAAATGTAGTTCCGCTGAAGTTATGAGTAGTCTTGACTTAACAATTTCTTTTTTAATTTGCTTACAAAAATTTTACAGAAAAATCTTCACAAATATCAAAAAAAAAAAAAACAAGTATGACAGTTTAATGAAAATCATTACAGATAAATTCAATTAAAATATAATTCCAAAAATTCGGATTAAAGGTAAGACCGCACACAACTGAAGCGGAACTACACTTCACGACGCGACAAAAAATTATTTCTATGAAATTGTATGAGCTATATCGCACTAAGTGGCAGCTGAACTTCCATATTTTATACAAATTATTGTGAATCGCAGTTCCACCTAGTGCGGTCTAACATTAAGCTGTTGGAGTCCGTTGACTTTTTCAGAAAATTTGTATTATTGTGTTATAGCAGACTATGAATGTAATTACACATTTTCAAAACGCCAAGTGAGGATATATCATCACTAAAAATTCCTTATACAAATACATATTTCGAAATAAGATAATTTCAGCTAAAAAAAAACATGAAATTTGGTGAAGATTTTACCAACGCATCCAATCGGATTCCATTTGAAAAGCTTTGCAAATCTGTAGTATGAAAATAGAAAGAGAAAAACAACAAAAAAATTATTTACCTTCTAATCGTTAAAAATGAAATGAGCTATCAAACAAAATTTGATACGAAAACACTTTTTTTTTTTGTATTTGCTAAATGATCTCTCTTTGGCCCCAAGGAAAACGCAGTGAAAACAACCAATCGGAACGAACCTGTATTAGCTGAACCTGTGAACGTGCTTTTTGTTTCGATTCCTCAATGTTTCACTGTCAACAAGTGTCACTGTCAGATTTGTTTTTGAATTTTTAATTCAGATTTCAATTTCAGACTTCACTGTTCACTTCAGAGTAAGGAAAAAGAAAAGTCCAAACCAGATATTATTTAAAGTTTTAAGTCCCCTCCCCGGAATTATTGATGCTTGTTTGTGGAGATATGGCGAAGTTGCTGGAAAGCTCTCCTGAATCCGGTACAGGTGTTCTGAAAGAGATGCACAGCCAGAGTCAGAGTGTGTTGATAAGTGTGTTGATATCGATTTGGGTCAAGGGATGCATTTTTATTGGATTTGCATAAATTTATTTGTGTCAAAACAAATTGGAAAAGCCAACAGCATTGTTTACAATACACAAATGTAGGTATAATGATATTTTTGTTTTCTTTATTTACAAACCATCATAAACTGCAATAGATTTTTTTTTTGTAAAAATGTATAATGCAGATGAAGTGTTACTCCGATTCAAAATTTTACTTTAATTATTTTGCCAAAATATTGAAATATATGAATATATGAAATGTATATGATACATTTATATAGAATAGGCGTGTTTTATTGCAAAAGCCATCCATATTACAGTAGGATTTTACACGCTTATCTAATACAATATCACTAGTTGCTCTACAGCCGATAAGAAGCTAAAGTAGAATCCTACCCTCGATAGATTTCTGGCGCTTATTCGAGTCTCTATTCTACTTTAACTTCTTATCGGCTGTAGATCTACTAGCGATGTTGTATTTGTAATGCATGTAAAATCCTACTGATGGCTTTTGCAATAAAACACGGCTAATGTTGAACATTTCCTAACATCCAGACTCCACAGGCCATGAACGATGGCCGGACTATGGAACATGTCTAAAAAGAAAATCCCATTGAGTCACTAAAATCTATGTCCAAGCAGTGACATATCCATACAAATCAGATTGTGGATTGGATTGTAGATTAGATTATGGACATCGTTCATTGCCTGTGGAGTCCGGGTGTAACAAATTAATAAGGGTATTCATGCAACGATATAATTTTCCGCTTTCCAGAAAAACTTACCGCAAGATGTTTACATGAACTCCCCCTCATAAATACTTGCGTAAACGTGGGAAATACACGCCACAAATGACTTACCCCAGTGTATTAGGTTTTTTTTCTACGCTTCCCGCACCAAATTCATGAGATAAAATTGTCTGTTTTGCAGAATATTTGCCCATAAATATATGTGCATTTCTACCGATATAAAATTATATGGTTTACCAGGTTTATCTGGGTCTTACGCGTTTGCATAAATAGCCCTAATAAGTTTTATAACTAACCTTACATATGAACATAATAGTTTTACCTATAAAGGTTAGACCACACTCGACGGAACTGCACTGAAGTGCAACTATACTTCAGACGAATTCGTACAAGCTTGTAATTGTATGAAGTTCAGTATTGCCGCTCAGTGCGATATAGCTCATACAATTTCATTCAAATATTGTTTTGCCGTGTTGTGAAATGTAGTTCCGCTGAAGTTATGAGTAGTCTTGACTTAACAATTTCTTTTTTAATTTGCTTACAAAAATTTTACAGAAAAATCTTCACAAATATCAAAAAAAAAAAAAACAAGTATGACAGTTTAATGAAAATCATTACAGATAAATTCAATTAAAATATAATTCCAAAAATTCGGATTAAAGGTAAGACCGCACACAACTGAAGCGGAACTACACTTCACGACGCGACAAAAAATTATTTCTATGAAATTGTATGAGCTATATCGCACTAAGTGGCAGCTGAACTTCCATATTTTATACAAATTATTGTGAATCGCAGTTCCACCTAGTGCGGTCTAACATTAAGCTGTTGGAGTCCGTTGACTTTTTCAGAAAATTTGTATTATTGTGTTATAGCAGACTATGAATGTAATTACACATTTTCAAAACGCCAAGTGAGGATATATCATCACTAAAAATTCCTTATACAAATACATATTTCGAAATAAGATAATTTCAGCTAAAAAAAAACATGAAATTTGGTGAAGATTTTACCAACGCATCCAATCGGATTCCATTTGAAAAGCTTTGCAAATCTGTAGTATGAAAATAGAAAGAGAAAAACAACAAAAAAATTATTTACCTTCTAATCGTTAAAAATGAAATGAGCTATCAAACAAAATTTGATACGAAAACACTTTTTTTTTTTGTATTTGCTAAATGATCTCTCTTTGGCCCCAAGGAAAACGCAGTGAAAACAACCAATCGGAACGAACCTGTATTAGCTGAACCTGTGAACGTGCTTTTTGTTTCGATTCCTCAATGTTTCACTGTCAACAAGTGTCACTGTCAGATTTGTTTTTGAATTTTTAATTCAGATTTCAATTTCAGACTTCACTGTTCACTTCAGAGTAAGGAAAAAGAAAAGTCCAAACCAGATATTATTTAAAGTTTTAAGTCCCCTCCCCGGAATTATTGATGCTTGTTTGTGGAGATATGGCGAAGTTGCTGGAAAGCTCTCCTGAATCCGGTACAGGTGTTCTGAAAGAGATGCACAGCCAGAGTCAGAGTGTGTTGATAAGTGTGTTGATATCGATTTGGGTCAAGGTTTTTGTTTGCAAACTTTCATGCCAATGATAAAAACCAAAAACACCAAGCGTGAGAGTGGTTTTTATTAAAGGATAATATAGGATAGATATTAGTTAAAAATGTGATGCTATCTTGATATATGTCCTACGTCTTTAAACTTGAATACAACTGTTGAAATCGAGGACCAAACAAATGTAAAATTTTGAATCGGAGTAACACTTCATTTGCATTATACATTTTTACAAAATAAATCTATTGCAAGTTTTGATGGTTTGTAAATAAAGAAAACTAAAATATCATTATACCTACATTTGTGCATTGTAAACCATGCTGTTGGCTGTTCCAATTTGTTTTGACACAATAAATTTATGCAAAGTTGTAACATAGAACTTTGTTTTCTTTTGATGTGATCTACTCGTGTCACACAGAATTCAAACAAAACAATGTAAATAAAAATAAAAAATAAAATGTTCTTTTCTAAAACCTATTTGTTTTTATTGTACTGCTTAAAATTTGGAATCAACTCGGGAAAAAAGTAAAATAAATAAAAAAGTTGATTGAATGAGGAATAAGATGGAAAGGTACGAGATAGAATAGTTCACCCATGTCTTCGTTGACAGAAGACAGGGACAAAAGGATTAAAAAAGATAATTGAACGAGATAGATTCAATTTGGAAAACGAAACGTTCAAAAGAGAAAGAGAACGGAACGGTCGTAGAAGAAATGATTTTTTTTTGATTGAAAGAACGATTGATTTAAATGAACGAATCTTCAGACAAACCAATACTTGATTGATTCGATCTTTCAAAATGATCGATTGACACAGCTCTACTGTGTATCTGAGTGTACATGAGTCAAAGGATACGCACTTTTCTTTGTCATTCAATTCACTTTCCTATAGTCAAGGCACATCCGGTTTTTACCCGGTTTACGTACCAAGACTACTGGAGAGCTCCATGTACTATTACTAACTTCTATTAAATCCATGGCAAGTAAACGGTCCAATTCCTCATATAAAAGCTTTTGTACCGCAGGAGAAACGGGATAGTGTCGTTGTTTAATAGGTTCGGCATCCCCTGTGTCAATTTCATGTTCCTCCAGCGTTGTTTTGCCCAAGCCAAGTTCGGCGAAGGACGGAAACAAGCTGATGGCTGATTTAAGTTTACTGCATTGCTCTTGTGACAGCTCTCGCATCTCTGTTTAAAACGATATTTGATGGCGAGAAATTAGCAGTCAATTCAGAAATCAAATTCGGAACAATGTTAAAAGATTTCCAAAAACACTTGAAGAAAAAGAAGTGAAAGGAATGCTATGTCTTAAAAGAAAATCTTCACCACCTAACCCTAAGCAACTGATACTAGCGCCACTATCTAGTAATCCTTGTATGCTTTCATCACAAATTTTCACATTGGCATAAGGACGAGGATCTTCAGAGCAATCTAAGGTGGTTGCTTCGATGCTTTTTAAGGCATCTTTTTTTTCCTTTTCAGCTCTCGGATCCTTAAAATACGATCAGAAACATAAGAATTTGGTTTATCAAAAATCCTTTGTTTGGTAGCGTAATACTCAACCTGACGTTCGTGAAGTCTTTTTAAAGGAGGTTTTATTTTCGGTACTAGAGGTAAAGTTTCTGGGATTAACGATTCTGAATTTGTTGGTCTTTTTAAAATTTGGATTGCTTCGAAAATTAATTTGGTTCGGAATTATGAATGCTATTCCGGCTTTTGGTTTTTCGAGCAAGGCAACCCGGAAGTTGCATTGCTCTTCCGGAAGTTTTCCGCGCATTTGGGACTTGTGTACTGAGGTGATGTTGTGCCTTCTTTACCGCAGCGGTAGCAAAACAAAGATCTCTGTGGCAGTGGACACTCTAGATAACTGTGGCCTACTTTTCTACAGTTCCAACAAGTGTAACCACTACTGTCTCTTGCTATCTGTAAGGCCTCAATGGAATCTGTAACTGTCGCTGGGAATTCATTAGATACTTCAATTTCATTTACGTTCTTACGAAATGGTTGATTGGTTGGATTTTGTATTTCTGTTTGTTTTGATGCTTAATATACTTATCCATGTTCCGGCAAACATAAGCCAACTCGTTAAGATTCTGGGCCCTAAAGGTCAATAACAATTATCCCATACGCCTATTAACATTTTGTTTTATGAGGGTTATGAGCTCATGGTTGGGCTTTGGACAAGATAAACGATTATTCATCTTTTGAATTGCCAGGAAAAAGTCGTCAAAACTCTCGTCAGGTTGCTGACGGCGATCATACAACTTCATGGAGGGCTCAGCATCAGTCTCAAGAGACCGAAACTGTTCCAACACTGCATACCTCAGTCCAGGCCAATCTATTTAAGGATTTGATTTCCAGAAAATCCAATACCACTCTTCAACCTATTCGGTAATGAAGTGGTGAAAATTTGACACAACCTCTGGCCATGAACATGGGTAGGTTTCCTTTAACATTTCTAGTTGAAACAGAAAATCATCAACCGTCATTTTTATATTATCAAACTTCAAACCCCACTTGTGGTAGGCAAGAAATTTGAAATTGTGATTGGTGGTGACCTGCGAATAACTTGCAGATCCTCTGCCCTACTCATCCCTATGGAAGCATCAACAAGGCCCTTAATGAAAGCTGGTAAATCCATATCTTCCTGATTATTCTGTTGTCGTCCACCTAAAGATAAGCTATCCCTATTTCTCACAAAAGCCTGAGATCCCGTCGGTAAGCCTGGGTTGAAATCGTTTGCAGAGGGGTCACCTTCGGCAGGGACTGGATTTTGTGGATCAATAGGTGGTGGTGGGGATATTGATCCCAAGCCGGAAGCATCATCAGGTTTTGGATTGGTAGATATTGCCAAGCGTTGAGAACCACGCCCACGACTTGTTTTAATATATCCGCGACCACGTACACTTTGAGTTGATCCGCGACCACGAGCGTTTAGGCTATAACCACGACCAAAAATACTTTCACTAGGATTAGAAGCACTATATTCTCGACCTGATCGTAAATAATGGTTTGGGTCGCCTCTACGCGAAGACATAAGATATACAAACAAAATAGGTGGGGTCTTCTACGAAATTGAAATTTAAAATGAAAAGATAAATCGACTTAACGAAATAAAAAAAATTAACTATCTTAAAAATACAAGAAAAGAAGATGAAAAAAAATCGAAATAATTACGAGGAAGAAAAAAAAATAAAGGTATGTGTACCAAACTAAGTCACAATCTAACTGCAAAAAAAAAAAATTCAAGTGCAAAGTAATTTAAGTTTTTTTTTTTTTTCTTCAAGTACATATACCTACATAAGCAAATAAATTTTAAATCAAAACCATCTATAAAACGGCTTAAAACAGAAAATAATATTATTGAAGTATTCGAACTATCAGAAAATTCATATAAGCAACTTAATAAGCAAAGACAAACTATAACAAACTATAACAAACTATAACTAAGCGACCTAAAATTTATAATCTTGAATTAGACTATATGCAAAACTATTTCAATTAACTGTTAATTTTCATGGATTTGTCTGGTGGATATGGCAAAAAAAAAAAAAAAAAACTTGAAAACCAATAACCAGAAAAAAATTGATTTGTTTTTGATTTGTACTCACTGAAAAATTTGTGTCTATCTTAAGCTGAAAACTCGAAGGCAAAACTAAATTTGATTTTGGTTGGCTCACTTAATTAACTGACTCATAAAACTCATAAGCTCACAAACAGACTTAATACATAGCTTCTAGAGCTTATATTACTGGACGAACGTTTATGGTTTCTGCGAACAAAATTCAAACAAGATAGTCGAACTACTATAAATCCAGCAGCGCTAGAAAGTACGGATTCAAATTATCTTATATAACAAATCTTGTTATTTTTAAGGATTGATGTTGATTGAAGGATCAGATTGTCGCAACAGACTAAACAGGGAAAAATGTCCAACCCATTTACTGGACGTCCGCTCTTTGATTCAATCTCACAAAACAAAATAAACTTTTAACAAAATTAATCCAATCAAAACCAAAAACTCGTAACCATGTTCCAACAAATATTATAAATAATATTTGCCTGAAAACAGTAAAAATAAAAAAAAAATAACTCGAAAATTTTCAGCTATTAACAGATGAAATTTCAGGACGAATCGGGCCCCACGTTGGGCGCCACCTGTAACGGACCGAAGTGTTATCGGCTAGGGCTTTCATCAGGATGTTTCACTCTTACTCCACGAGGAGGTGCCAAAATCCTCAAAACACAAAACCTGACAGCACATTAATGAAACATATCCTAGCGAACCCTAAAATACATTTCCTTCCCTTTTCCACCATTACCACCAACTGCTTACAGGCACAATAGGCAGGTCCTGGCAGTAGAAGGAAAGGGTGTTCAGTCTACAACAGCGGGGCATGCTAGCATAAAGCACGTCGTAGCTCGTCGGTGGGGGGGTTCTTGCTGTCGTAGCGCTGAACGTTTGTTACGTAATTACATGCCGGGGTTTATTAGCAAAAAAAAATATCGGGATCAAAAGTATGAAGCCCGATTTCGTCCTGTTAGATTTAAATCCATTTGGATTGAAGTTTAGGTATAGTAAATTTTCTCAGTGAGGAGAGACTATGGTGTTGTTGTCTCTCAGAGGTTGTACCCACCCTTGTACCATAATGATACCCATGGCTATTATTTACCTCGACCATTTTTAATAGCCCCTAAATGAAAAGAAAACGATTTACAGAACGAAACCTAAACTCTCATCTCATCTAGATTCATCAATAATAACCAACAACTTCAAAACAAACATTGGTATCTAACTCATATTAGAAAAAATATTGAATTAGAAATCCATCATTCTTGTCGTATCTTCATATTCATTCTTATTCGGTTATGGTCCTCATCGTTTCTCTCAACTTCGCCACATCCACCTTTGACTTGACTTACAGACAACTCATTACCTTATCTCGCATGATGCAGTTGGAAAAAAATGTCCAAAACAAAATAAAATTCATCGAGTAGGAAAAATAAGATAGTCGAAAATTTTCAATTTTAAATCAGAATACAACATTATTTTATTCAAGAAAACTTAATCTAACAAGAGTATTTAACTATCCTATAATTATGATTATTTAAATTCCCTTTTAAATCAATTATCAAAAAAAAAAACAATTGCAGAATAATTTTTTTTTTCTTTCAAATCCTATGACTAACAACCAACAGTACAGTATCAGGAAAATATATACTAAATAAAACTATAAATATATTTTTTTTTTTTCAATAAGGCAGATATAAAAAAAAATCAAAACAAAATGAACAATTTAGTTTAATGAAAATAATTAGGGAATTTAATATTTAATAAAATATTTTAAGAACTGCCAAATCACAAAATAAATATTATTTAATTCATTAAATTGGTTTATGTTTAAATTAAATGAAAAACCAACATAAGAAATAAAACTATTTTAATTTGGAAAATAAGATCACACGAATATAATTATGAAGTGGATCAATTTCTTGGCGCAAACTGTACTTTTGTTTTACATTTGTAAATTTTTTTTTTTCCATTTTATTGCTGATATTTCTTACTAATTTTACAACAAACAAACTATTGATTTTATTTTTTTTTTTTTTTTTTTTTTATAAATTCATTTTTATTTATTCATTTTCTTATAACTATCTTAAAGCTAGACAAAAATTCATGAAAAACTAGCCTACTTATCAATACCTTAAGAATAACTTACTGGCCCTAACCGGGCGCTCTAAATTAAACAATAACTTAATGCTAATGCCTTTCGGCCTACGAACTACTTAAAATAACATCTTATCCTGGTTTTATTTTGCCCAAGAAAGATTTAAAAAAACTTGGAAACAATATCATTTTTTATTTTTTATTTTTATTTAAGAGCTAATTAAAACTAATTAAAACTACTTAAAACTACTTAAAACTACTTAAAACTATACTTAAACTACTATAAAACTACTTACAAGTACCTTAAATCTAGAACAGCCACAGCAAGCATTTTCGATTTTGCTATTTTTTTGGTTTCATTTTTGGATTTTATAATTTTTTTTTTTTTTTTTTTTTTTTTTTTTTTTTTGGTGCCACCCTGACTGTCCCTACTTAATTAATACACTTAAAACTATGTAAGTCGGCCAAGACGAGAAAACTAAGTCAACTATATTGTATCTAATTCTTCATTAAACCACCAAAACTGGTTCTCCTGTTTTCCCCTATCTCTTCGGTCCCGATCGGACACAGTCCTACTGAACCGAAGGCGCTCTGCTCCGCCCTGTGCGAGGACGTCTCGACTATAAAGGAGTCGCCTATCTACAGTTCTGCGGCCGACGTGGTAGATTAGCGGAACCGCCGCTCTATCCTGTATCAGCCCTCGACTGTCTAAATAGAGAAAAGCATCGGGTGGGATAAATCCACTTAAACGCACACTCTCGTAGTAATCAGTGTTGGGGTAGTAAGCCCCAAAAATTAAGCTATTGGCTGAGGACATCGCTCTTGCAATGTGACCCCGAATCAGCTTGATTATAAAATTATCGATTCTGTTAATGTTGGCTCCATTGTATAGAACCTCGTTGGAATAATAATGTTTGTACTCCGACTCTGGTGTTCTGTGTAATCCAAGGCAGCGTCGAAGACACTGCCTCTCAAACACCCGAATCTTTTCCATTTGAGATGGGGCAACGTTGAACCACACCGGGCATCCATAGGCAATCATTGGCCGGATAAGGGCCATGTAGCAAATCACCTTAACCCTGCTTTCAAGACGGCTGCTATAAAACAACCGTTTTGTCAGGGCAAAAGCTCCCCTGGCTCTGGTCAGAGCAGCATTTATATGTCTGTCGAAATACAAATACTGATCCATCCAGATGCCAAGGTACTTTACTACACTTTTATTCGCCAGTGGATGTCCATGTGGCCCCACGATCACCAGCTTGCGCCAGTTCTTTCTTGTATCCCTAGGGGCTCCATGCAGTGGAGTCCTGAACAGAATAGTTTCGGATTTCTGAAAGTTGATTTTCAACTTCCAGTCATCGCAATATCGCTGAATCTTGTCGAAGTCACGCTGTAAGAGAATTCTGATGACCTCAACTGTTGGAGCTGTTCTGTACGCAATTAGATCGTCGGCATACGCTATGGCATGGGCTGGACTACCTATCAGATCGCTGGTGTAAATACTGAATAGAATCGGTGAGTTCACCGCTCCCTGTTGAAGACCATTTTTAATTTCGAAGGTTGCGGTAGAAGTTACATTGCCAATTTTGACAACAAACTTTCTACCATTGAGCATATCATAAAGCATATATAAAAGCGGTTTACTTATGCCCAGTCTGGCTAGCTTTAGGTACAGACCTTCTAACCATACGGTGTCGAAAGCTTTCTCCAAGTCAACCAGACAAGCACCCGTACACTGTCTTTTAGATTTGTTCCATTGGACATCAGAAACGAGCTTAGACGCGGCATGAATGGTGTCATGTCCCGCCTTAAAGCCGAACTGATTATCCGGTATGATATTGTTGTCCTCCGCCCACTTGGACAGAGCTCTATTTATAACTTTCTCAAATACCTTACTGATACTTGGAAGAAGACTTATCGACCGGAGATTCGCCGGATTGGAGTTGTCCTTTCCCTTTTTTGGGAGAGGATGAACCACAGCTGTCTTCCACCGCCCTGGATAATATGCATTATTCAGAGCGTTGTTAAACAGTGTGGTATAAATGTCAACTGCTTCCTGAGGCAGATGTCGCAGTACAACGTTAGATATACCATCGATTCCTGCTGACTTCTTTTTCTTTAATGAGGCGAAGATGAGCTGGAGCTCAACTTTCGAAATTAACAGGGAATTAGCCCCGTTTCGCTCGGCGATGGTGGCGTTTGCCAAGTGTTCTTCATTGAACCCGGTGAAACCGAGATTCTCTGATCGCCATTGCGTCATTTCATTTCGAAGGTAGAAGTGGTGAAGCAAGGCTCTGTTTTCCAGGTCATGGTTCGGGCGAATGCTAGCATTTACCTTGTACACTTGCTGGAAAGCAGCCCCCACGGCCTCCACTTTCTCACGAGGATCTTCGATTATAAAGAGGTCATCGTCCAAGACGGCTTCCTCTGGATCTATGCCTGCTATCAGAAGTACGTCTCTGTTCTCTGTCGTTCTCTGAAGTTTAAGACACGGAAGTTCGTTTTGATCATTCCGTCTAAATATTTTATTAATTTGAGGAAACATACTCGGGTCGCTAGAATTAACGGCCCGAATTTTTTTGTCCCAATACAAATTAATAGACAACCGGTAATTTTCCTTGATCAGTTGGTTGATGTTTTTGATAGACGACTTCAGTGTCCTAATCTCCAGATCGTGACTATTGATTTTATATTCACCCCGCAATTCACCAAGATGTATGCCGATCTTGCATTTGTAGGGTTATAAAATATAATAGACTTTCGATTAGAAAAAAATACTGTGAATTTTAATAGTTTAGTTTAATTTAGTTAGTGGTGAAATTGACCGCTGAAGTTTAAAAATTTTGTATGTAATATATTATTATAAGAAAAAACTTACCAAACTTATCCCAGTCACTTTGCACCGGGAAACGATTCTTTTTTTTATGGTAGGTATATCGTTTCTTTATTCAAAAAATTGAAAGGCTATTGTTATCGCTTTTATTTTTTGTAATGAATATTGGTGAACTGGTGGGGAATATTTTTTTTTTTTTGAATTAACTTAGAAAATAACTAATAGGAAATTAAAGTAAAAATAAATTATAATTAGGTGAATAAGTACACTGAATAAAGTAAAAAAAAAACAAGATGGAGATGCTGGATCGAACTGGATTGTAGGATGGTGTCGTCGGATGTGTCACAAGCGGGAACTGGGTGAATCGTTTTGGGGGATTCTGGATTGATTAATTTGATCAATCGAAATTGGGCTTCGACTGTTTTCCTGCCCTGATGAAGTTCGTTGCGTTTAGCTATGTATAGGGTATTTTGTCTTTTCTTATATAGTTTTTTTTCACACTTTTTTTTCTTGCGAGAACTTAATAAATTTGAGATTTAAGGGTGCTCTCGGGTCGTAAGTATATGTTGGATTTTTATATATTTTTTTTTCTTTTTGAGAGAAAGTTAACGCGGTTGCTTTTTTTTTGTTCAGGGATTTCTCTGGGCGTTTTGAACTAGGGATTTGTTTTTTTTTTTTACACACAATCACGTGCGATTTTTGTAGCTGTTTCTTTTACTTGTTAGTTTGGTTTATAGGCACTTTTTGTTAAGGATTTTTTTATATATAACCCTTTCTTTTTTTTTGGGGGTTTAACCGTCTTACATTTCCTTTTTTTTAACCTGAGCTTAGGACCGTACCTACTTATTTTTTTGTTTTAACAAAACACACGTGAGTCTTAGCGATACAAAATTAAGCCATACGCCGTTGAGCTTGCTCCTTTTTTATATAAAAAAAATCATATTTTGATTGATGAACAAAAAAAATAATAAAAAATACCGCGATTGAAAAAAAAAAAATTAAGAATTTAATTTTTATCTTTGTGCTTTTTTTATAACAAAATGTTTTTAAACTGCAACACCAAGCCACGACCGAGCAACGCTTTACAAATTTTCACGACCAACAAGAGAGCGAGCATTGACCATCTCGCCCTTTTATAGGCAGTCGATAACCCTGGCCGCGTCATGCGATTTTCGAGAATGTTCGAAAGAGAGGTTTCTATAACAATGGCCGTAGAAAGGTTTCCGATATTGAATCTTCCGGACGAACTTCCAACCAACATATCACTTTTTATGTTTTAAAAGTTATTTTTGAATTTTTCAAGAATAGATGTGATAAAATTTTGAATTTCTGGTTAAAATTCGCAAAAAAAAACAACCCCGGAAACACTTCCATCATGAAAAGATCGAGAACATTTTGTTTGTATGGGTTCTTTTGTAACCAAGCTGAAGAATATTCTCCTCTCCTTTTTTTTCTCTTAAATTTACTTCTCATGCACAGCAAATGGATGACGACCGTTGATATTAAATACCGGAGAACAAAACTTCAACTCCCCATATGGAAGCTTCTCTTCTGATATTTAAATCACACACCACACCTTTTTCACCACATCGTCCCACAAATCCAATTGAAACCTATTGAAATTGAATTGAAGGTTTACGTCTAGGATAACGGAAATGATGTTCCCAAACTGTGACTGTTGGTTGTTACCTATTTAAAAACAAAAGGAATTTAAAATGAAAAACTTAACTCGTTCCCAACAACTTGAATTGGTAACCATTTGAATTGCTTAGTTTTTATTTGATTTTTGATACACATTATAACCCTATTGAATCAACTCAAAACGAACCGAACCGAATTATTAAAAAATAACGCATTAGAAGTATTCATCAATTTTCGATTCAAATCGAGTTAGCCAACTCGCTTTAGAAAAACAACGCATGAAATGCATTCGCGAATTTTTGTTTCAACTCGAGTTCACGAACTCGAGTTGCAAAAAAAACGTATGAAAAATTTTTCTTCAACTCTAGTTAGCCAACTCGAGTTGCAACTGGAGTTAGTTAAATTTTAACTCGAGTTAACTCGTTTTGAAAAATTTTCGGTTTGATACATCACTACTTGAATAGTGGGGCAGCACAAAAAGCGGCAATAACTCACCACTGTATAAAACCTAGGGCCCTGTTTCACAGAACATACATCACATACAACGTATGATTTTGGCAGTTATCATATATTAATTCTCTTTCACAGAATTGTTGTATGAACGCTGGCATACAACAAATGTATGTGAGGTGAATTCACTGGAATTTTCAAGTGTAAATCCTGTTTCAGTTCCGATCTACATACAGAATTGTTCTATGAACGCTGGCATACAACAAATGTATGTGAGGTGAATTGACTGGAATTTTAAAGTGTAAATCCTGTTTCAGTTCCGATCTACATTTCGATAAGCTAACATCGTTTCGTCATAGCTTCCGCAAACTCGTCACAAAATTCGCGAAAAGAAGCTAATAGGAAAAGAAAAACCAATCGATGAAGAGAGCTATTAACAATAAATCAGAACCAGAAGACCCGTGCGAAAATTTCGCACTTTCAATAAGGCTTTAAATTTTCAAATAGAATGTTTGAACAAAATATATGCTGTTTGATTTTTTGACTCTTGAAAATGCTTCGTACAGCTGCCAAACTGCATTTGGTAGGTATAGTCATAGATAAGCAAATAAAGATACAAATCTTTGGCTGTCAATCCGGTTTGCCTACAAGCTAAAAGGTGGGTTTCAGTAAGTTTTACTAGACATCAGTAAGTTTTACTAGTGTGCTTTAAAACACGCATACTAGTGCAACTTACTGATTTCCACCACCGTAACTTTGTTGTTGAATTTCACATTTATTCATGGACACAGAATTAAATTACAAAAACAACAATGTAAACAAATGGGTTTTGGGGGGTAAAACGTACGAAAGATGTGTATCTTTATATTGTTTATCTATGGTATAATCGAGATCTTTCATATGTTTGTCCTTGACACTTGTTGGTAGTCATTGCAAAAGCAACTTTCAGTGGATTATTTTCATTCAAAATGTGTTTCGATTTTTTTTTGTCAACCCCTTTCGATTGACATACCAACAATATTTTTAACATTGATCGTTCCTAAACAAAATGTTACACAGTGCAACACTTTTAAAAGAACGCATCACTGTCATTTTGCCGAGCTAGAGGAAAGTGTTTAGAGATTCCAAAACGTTAAAATATTGAAAACAGTAAATAAAAAATTGAAATAAAAGTTAACATAGTGAATATTGCAATAC
Organism: Melangyna quadrimaculata; assembly: GCA_949320155.1. Taxonomy (NCBI): domain Eukaryota; kingdom Metazoa; phylum Arthropoda; class Insecta; order Diptera; family Syrphidae; genus Melangyna; species Melangyna quadrimaculata. The sequence goes on along the minus strand of OX439483.1, from coordinate 251,900,278 downwards.
TTTAATTAAAAATATATGCGTTAAATCGTGTAAAAACACCTACAATATGGAGTTTACAATTTTTGCATCTAACGGGCTGATTGTGTCTCATACTCACATGATATTTTTACAGGATTTAACGCAGCACCGCATATGTTATATATATATATTTTTTTTTTTAAATAAAGTATTGCATGTATTCCTTATATTTACATTTATTTCACTTTTTTATTTAGTTTAATAAGCTTTTTTACTATTAAACTTAAATCCCAAAACTACATCTCTCAAAAACACAGCTAAAAATTCATTTGGGGCACCAGCATTTAGCTATCTAACTGCATTCCGACCCTGTGTGAATGCATTTGGGTTTGTGTAACTCACACTATTTTGAAAAAATCCTCACTTCTTCGTCGTTATGCCCGTTCCTCTATTTCTTCTTCTAAGATTTTAAATTAAATAATAAATAAATATGTTTCTTTGATTTATGCAATCTAGTGATATCAAATAAATGCATTCGGCTTTTTATAATGAGAAAAAAGATAACAAACAACAGAAAAGTTGGTAACAAATATGTTTCTCCACCACTCACTCAATGTGCAAGTCAAAAAAGAGGATTTTATATTACAAAAGTTATACTTATGTTTCTTTCATTCATGCATGGTGTAAATTAAGAATGTTTCTCCCCCACTCACTCAACGTGCAACGAAAAAAAGAGAATTTTAAATTACAGAAGTAATACATACTTTTCTCTTTCACTCATTCAATGGGTTAAAAGTGAGGTATTCTTTATGTCAAATTTTTCATTTATGGAATTATTTGAAATTTCCGAAATTTATAGAAAATAATGTGGTGCGTATGTGTAAATTCCTACTCAGTGATACCTATTTTAGTGGATTTGTCTATTTTATAAATGAGAAAAAAGGAGTTTGACAACAGAAATAATATATATGATCGTACCCCCCACAGTGCAATTCTCCTTTAAATAGAAAAATATCCATATTCAAATCAATTGCAAGCCCCTCAAATAATAATACCAAATTAAAATGTTAATATAAAAAACAAATCAACAAAAAAAAAAAAAAAAATCAAAAAAAGAAAGTGCATGTGCTGTGCAGTGCTGTTTTTTTGTTCTCATTCTTTTTTCTTCTCCTTTTCCCTATGCTGACAATTTGTTTTTGGATTCAAATCTATCGTGTGTCTAATATGCGGTAGAAGTGTAGCAAAATTTAATTTGGTATCCGACGAATAACGGAGTTGTAATTTGCATTTGTTTTGGTGGGCGCATATCTCTTTTATAGGCATAACACTTTTGGGAGTTAGCTTCTGCCAGAGGATTTATACTTTTCAACTCTTGTTTGTTGTCTCAGAGTTGCATTTTGTGTGTTCTTGTTTTTATAACAGGTAAAGACTTTCGTGTGGACTTTAGTAATATACGTGGGCTAAGATCAAATTTCTTTTTTCTTATGTCAACATTGCCAAATTCAAGCCAGCTGTCCTGGCTCTAAGCGAATTCCAAATAGGCCCAAGCTCTGACCCTTCAGAATTTCACCTATCTGAATACAGTTTTGTGCCATTGTTTTTTTCCGATCACGGTCATGCCATTTATATTTGGAATTATATTGCCTACCAGCTTCTCCCACAATATAACAATTGCTCGTACTTGGAATTTAACTTTATGTGGATAAAATTCCACTTCCGTAGGCATATTATTCATTATTGTTTTTTATATAGAAGCCCTAACCTTGAAAGGAATTCAACCTATACAAATTTCGACTCATTGTCTTACTCTATTTCTCGAATCATTTTTAACTACCCTCTCACAGAAATCGTCATTGCGGGCGATTTAACATCCAAAATTCGTCTTGGTTTCGTTTTTCTGGGCTTACAACACCCGAGGGAAGTTCCGTTGAGATCTTTGCAGATTATAACCATCTTATCCAGTTAGTGGAGCCCACTAGAATTTCAGACATTGAAGGTCATAATGCTAACACCCTTGACCTGTTTCTCACCTCTCACCCTGGATAATACTTTAAAAACGTTTCGTTCCCTTTAGGGAAACTGCGTCACTTCAGCCAATTTTACATACGCCAACCATCAGCTTAATGAAAAACAGCCTAAAAGAACCGTTTGGCTTTATGAGAAAGCAAATTGGGATGATCTTTTTTTTTTTTTTAACTGGTCGCATTGCTATCTCGATGACAACATTGACGCTGCTGCTGACATGGTTACTAATGTTATTCTCCTTGGTATAAAGACTTTCATCCCGAATAAAACAAAGAGCATTTAACACAAAGAGAAATCATGGTACAACTAGAGCTGCAAAGAGGCCATCACGTTAAGAGAGATATGTTTTCGTCGGTTCAAGGGAGCAAAAATTGTTGGTCATTTGCCAAAAACATTAAAAATTCCACGAAGTCACCAATTCCAGCGCTCATCTACAACGATGCTCCGATTGTTTGCTCTTAATAAAAAGCTAATCTACTTGCAGCACAGTTCGCGGAAAACTCCTCCCTGCCTGAGAGCAATATGGTACCTACTGTGATTAAGAGCGGCCCCAACAATGCAAGAATAAATATATTCCTTCGCACTCGCACTGTCAAAAGAGTACTTAAAGATCTTAACGTAAACAAATCCGCTGGTCTAGATTCTATTTCCTCTATAGTTTTGAAGAGGTATTCTTCCTCTGTGGCAAAACCCTTGCGTAAGCTTTTCTATGTATCCTTTTCTTCTGGAAGTTTTCCGAATAGATGGAAAACTGCTTTTGTTCAGCCTGTCCCAAAAAAGGTTCATCATCTTCCCCCTGGAACTATCGACCAATTGCACTAACATCTTTGCTTTCTAAGGTTATGGAAACGTTGATAAATCGCCAGATCATGAAATACCTTGAAGAACAAAATCTTAACGACCGCCAATATGGTTTTCGTAGCAGGTAGTCTGGTGATCTGATGGCTTATCTCACCGAAAGGTGGAAAAAATCCTTGCATCATTTTGGTGTAAGCAAAATTATTGCGCTTGATATATCTAAAGCATTTTATAGAGTTTACCACCATGATCTTTTATCAAAATGAGTGCTTTTGGGTTCGAAGACCACTTACTTCGATGGATTAGAAACATCTTTCGGACCGTTCGATACAATTGGTATTGGATGGGTTTCAGTCTGACATTCATTAAATAAATGCTGGCATGCCACAGGGCTCCGTTTTATCTCCGACCCTTTTTCTTATTTTTATTAATTACCTTTTAGCTAAAACTTCTAATCCACTTCATTGTTTTGCTGATGATAGCACTCTTAGTTTCTCATACTCATTTCCAGACTCAATTCCCCGTTCTTCAGATGTTGAGCTGCAGCGTCAGCATATGTTAACGTCTTTAAACTCTGATCTTAACATAATTCTTCATTGGGGTATCATTAACCGCGTGGAATTTAATGCCTCCAAAACGCAATGCTGCATGCTCGAGCTTAAGAAAAACCTATCCTCTATCTATAAACAGCACTTGAATTAAGGAGACCCAAAAGCTTTCTATTCTCGGTATGTGTTTCTCTGAACAATTACTGTGGAATGATCACACACGAGATACTCCCAAAAATGCTGCAGTGTTTCGGTTTTCTTGGACGTTTCAGAAAATTCTTTACCCCCTCTGAGCTTACTACTATACTACATTCAGTTTGTATTTTTAGTACAGGCCTTATGAGAGAGCTTTTTCAAACATACATGTGCTGGCTGGTGTTTGCATTGCACTCAACTTAAGAAATTGCCTGTGAAATAGAAAACAGAACCCTTTACTTCCATTGAAATTGTTCTTGTAATATACCCACGTACATACCATCATGACCTCCCAACTAACAAAATTGCTTCCGATTTCAGTCATTAAAGTGTTATACGTTTCTTTAGGGGAACCTGGGGACACATGATACTCTATTTACCTCTGCATTCAAATTTTAGACGTAATTTTCGCTGTCCCAAACAATTATGCTAAAGAAGGCATTGAGTTTTGTGTTTTGACTTGAAATATTGTTTTTTTTAGGAATATTTTATTTGTTTTTTGTGAGTGAACAGACAAAGTCATCAGTAAATACATTTTGATACATTGAACTCTGTTAATTCTGGTAAGTCTTTGCTGATTACTTTAAATAAAATATCCAAGTTTTTCATAAAAATGGAAAAAAAAATAATAAAAATGACCGAAAGGGAGATTTGATCCCAATGAAGTAGGGGAGACTTGATCCGGGGATCCAAAAAAATCCAAAGCAAAGCAATTAAGGCAAAACGCAATATGAAAGCGTTTGTTTCATCATCATCAGAAAATGAAGACGGATTGCTACCATCCCCGGAATCAACGTTCGATGTTTCGTTTTATTTATCTAGCTGTGAGTCTGAAAACCAATATGAAACTACTTCTTCGTTATTTAATGTTAACGACTGTGTAGTAGTGTACATACTTTCTTAAAAAAAAACGTCGAACATCGTTATATTGCACAGATATTATCTTTAACAGAACATGGTTATTAGTAGTTCGTTTTGCAAAACAAAAATAAATAATTACACATTTAAGTAGCCAGTTCAAGATGACATTTGTTTTCGGACGGCATCAAATCGTAAAGAAAACCAATTCTCCAAGCTCCAACTATCAAGTCCAACATTAGACGCTTCTTTTAATTGCAATAACCAAGTCTACCCTATACACGGATCAAGTCTCCCTGAATAGGGGACACTTGGTTACTTTGAATTCTTTGAGAAAAACATACAAAAATGTATTTCATAAATTCTATGTGTAACTATACAATATGATAAGCAATAAAACGATTTATATACTTTAACATTTTGAAAGCAAAATATATTTTATTATTCGAAATAATCAAACAATTAAAAGTGGGGATGAAGTGTCCCCAGGTTCCCCTAGTGACCAAGTGCAATGAGTGCAATAAACGATTAGAAATAGCTTCTATGGATGAGTATTGGAGTGAAATTGTTAGTTGGGCTGTCTGCTCCGTGGTTGTGAGGAGAGGAGACTGAAACAAGATACACACAATTTGCCTCTTTATGTGCTTCATGTATTTATCACTGTTGGAAAAATGCTTACTATTGTACTGAATTCAGTTCTATTCTATTTTATCAGTACGTAAGTACATCTATGCCATTTCCAGTACTATTTTGAATTGTTTGTACAAAATTGATTTATTCCTTCAGTTAAAAGACTGCAAAATGGCAAAAACTGACTGACTGACTGACTCACTCACTCCCGCACCAAAAGATCATCAAAATTATGGAGCACGGTAGGTCTTGTCGTGCATGTAAAGGAAAATTTGAAGTTTTTCACTTAGAGGGTGTGGCATCCGCCCATTTACTTAGAATTGATATCAATTATATGGGGCACTTCGGATAGTCGCAGAATGAAGAAATTTGGTGGAGTATCAGAGTTCGAAGTGCAAACAAAGGAAGGTCTTGTGGTGTATATAATGAATTTGAGATTTTTCATTCAGGAGCGTGGCATGCACCATTTTCACAAAATTTATATGGATCATTTTCGATTATTGGAAAATTATGAAGTTTGTTAGGCCGGGAGGTCTTTAGCTGCATACAAATAAGACTAGTTGAACTATGAGATTTTCCATGCAGGGGATATGTCATCCACCCACTTCTTCATATTTATTATCATTAAAATGGATTCTGTTTAATAAAAATTATTAGAACTGGTAGTGCATATAAATGATACAAATTGAATACTTAATTTTAATGGTGGGGCTTTCAGTTTATTTTTATTTTTTGTTAAGAAAAACTTGTCTCCTTTTTTTAACATTTATGTATTTGGTGTGATTTCACTACTTTTTGAAAAGAAAGAAAGGTAGAGTTATATCGAAAAACTTCAAAATTGTAAGTGAAATTTATTATTTAATGACTACTGACTAGAATTTGGTAGGTTCATAAGTCAAATTTTTTTTTCCAAATCAAATCTTGAAGAGTGAATTAGTGAAAAGAAAACTTGCCAAGCAAACCTACAAAATTTTAAACAGTAATCATTAAATAACAAATTTTTCTATTTTGAGGTTTTTCGATTTTACTCTACCTAACACATCTATTATTTTAAATTTGTAAACTGAGAACTTGGGGTACTTTAAGATCTCACTACATTTCATGACTGACTTGTTACAATACACACAGGGTTTTGTATAGTTATAAGAACTTGGCTGTTTTTTTTAAATATTTATATTTTCGGTGAGATTTGTTTAGCTATAATAATGAAGTTCCTATATTTGTATATTTATGTTATCTTACTGTTATAAAAAAAATTAGTTGTTTTTTGTTCTTGTTAATAAATAAATTTAGTTTTTGAATTGTATGTGTTTATTTACTTTAATACATTTAAAAGAACCCTATTATTTGGTCTTTTTCATTACTTTTTTGTTTCAGCGCTCAGTACAATCGAAAAAAGTTGATTTCCATCACTGGTGTTTATTAAAAACAACACACTGATTCAGAGTTCCCATACGTCGGGGGATGGAAATTCTAACACCTTTTTCTTTGGTTTTTGCTATGTAGCTTGTAATGAAGCATTACAACTCTTCCCCCTCAAACTACGGACATGCCTAAAAACGTGAAAATCATAAGACCTACAACAGAATAAGAATTCACACATACGGAGAAAGTTCCCCACACTGCCTATAAATCATTCAAAAATATAGCTTCCAGGTAAGGTGAATATAAAAAGAGGAGAAATGAATAAGAGCTCTAAAGTGTAGTGAATATAAAAGGCATGGTGAAAGTGAGCTATATGAGAGAAAACGAAAAGCTCCACTGAAGACAGCAACTGGACAACGACCAAGAACCTTGATGGTGAGTTTCTAATAGAGAAACAAACCAGACCCACAATCTAACGACCACTCCTCTACCTACGATCAGAGCTTGATGGTGAAGTTCTATATACATTAGTAAAACACACCCCTTGCTGGTCGCCCCCGTTAATACCGTGCAACACAAGCTATGCAGTGGTGTCGTCGGGTACAACAAATATTTCCCTAAAAAACTATAAATAATTTAATAAAAATGACCGAAAGGGAGATTTGATCCCAATGAAGTAGGGGAGACTTGATCCGGGGATCAAGTCTCCCAAAAAAATCCAAAGCAAAGCAATTAAAGCAAAACGCAATATGAAAGCGTTTGTTTCATCATCATCAGGAAATGAAGACGAATTGCCACCATCCCCGGAATCAACGTTCGATGTTTCGTTTTATTTATCTAGCTGTGAGTCTGAAAACTAATATGAACCTACTTCTTCGTTATTTAATGTTAACGACTGTGTAGTAGTGTACATACTTTCTTTAAAAAAAACGTCGAACATCGTTATATTGCACAGATATCATCTTTAACAGAACATGGTTATTAGTAGTTCGTTTTGCAAAACAAAAATAAATAATAACACATTTAAGTGGCCAGTTCAAGATGACATTTGTTTTCGGACGGCATCAAATCGTAAAGAAAACCAATTCTCTAAGCTCCAACTAAAAAGTCCAACATTAAACGCTTCTTTTAATTGCAATAACCAATTCTACCCTATACGCGGATCAAGTCTCCCTGAATAGGGGACACTTGGTTACTTTGAATTCTTTGAGAAAAACATACAAAAATGTATTTCATATTTCATAAATTCTATGTGTAACTATACAATATGATAAGCAATAAAACGATTTATATACTATAACATTTTTAAAGCAAAATATATTTTATTATTCGAAATAATCAAACAATTAAAAAGTGGGGATGAAGTGTCCCCAGGTTCCCCTAGTGACCCAGAAATCCTTCTGACGGGAAGCCAAATCGGTATAGGAGTCAAAGGTGATATAAATGATCCATTAGACTTTCTTTTAGCAATAACATCAGCGTCAAATTGCGATGAACTGATGATTCTTTAATCATATCCAATAGTGATCCAAAGAAATATTAATGCAATCCTTAAAGTTAGTATCTTGCTTAGGTTGCTTTAATGTTTATATAAGCAAATATGGAAAGGCTTATATTGCAAACGCCATGACTCTATTTTGACACTATTTGCAATTCAAGTAAAACGTGTTATGTGATTATAATAAATAATTTGTAATAATGCGAATGAGCGCACGCTTTTTTAGTTTTACAAAAATCTGGGCATCTTTATTATTTGCATAAATAATTATGTGCAATGAAAACATTAGGCTCTTATATTAATTCACGTGCGGCAGGCTAAAACGATTTCAATAGATTTTTTTAGATAAATTATGAGTTATAAAATTCTTTGCGAAAGCCAATCAATTTCAATGCTATTTATTTCTTATAAGAGATTGGCCGAGCGGTAAGCGAGCTCTACAAGTAGTTCGAGGCATCCAGAGTTCGATCCCTAGGCTTACCTACTTGTTTTTTATTTTTCTTCCTTACTCCTTTAGCACTTCATTCGAACTCTCTTAGAATGTTCTTCATAGCAACTGAATTTTCTTCTTTAAGGTGCTATGGGTGTAAAAAAGTTCTTTTTTTTAACTCTATGGAATACTAAAGAGAAATTAAATGAGTGCAATAAACGATTAGAAATAGCTTCTATGGATGAATATTGGAGTAAGTTGGGCTGTCTGCTCCGTGGTTGTGAGGAGAGATACACACAATTTGCCGCTTTATGTGCCTTATGTATATATCACTGTTGGAAAAAGGCTAACTATTGTACTGAATTCAGTTCTATTGTATTTTATCAGTACATAAGTACATCTTTGCCATTTCCAGTACTTTTTTGAATTGTTGGTACAAAATTGATTTATTCCTTCAGTTAAATTTCTCTTCGTGCCTTATTGCGAGAGTCTAGGATCTAGGTACTCCGAAAAAATCTAGTCGACAAAAGTCGATCAGGAACTCTTGTCGAATTTAATTTTCTATCAAATAGAAAAACTCATAAAAATTCAAAGTAATCTGACAGAAAAATATTAACGAATAGATTTTTGAGATGTCGATAGTAGGCCTTAAGTCTATTCGATTTTAGAATAGATTCTCGCAATAAGCCCCAAAACTTCACTAACAAAATCTATGTGCGATGTGAAATCAAAGAGGACAGAATTGCCCAGTCAAGTTCTGGTACTACACAGGATCAAACTAAGGCAATATTCGACCACTTCTAACTTCAGTATACCAGCCAATAAAGTCAGAAACTTAAAAATCGCAGCATTTGCTAAACTCGCAACTCACGAAATTTCAGTTCCTTAGTCCCCTTTCACATTACCAAATTGAGTTGCCAATAACTGCGAGTTTGTTGGCGGGAAGAGCAAGAAGTAAGGAAAGGAAAAAAAATGTACCCGGTCAACAATTTGAAGACATTTTTATCGCATTCCTTCTCACACTGTCCGTATTTTGCGTTCAACCAAATAAATCTCTGGAAATTTTGTTATTATATTATTATTATTAATATTCTTTATTTTCAAAAAAAAAACGTTACAAAATAAATATTTAAAAAGAATGTATGGACATGGCATGTTGCCGTCTGCCAGATAAATACATTTATTTTAATTATTAATACAAAATTGATAGAATTTTAATTTAAACTGTTGTACAGTTTTAATCAACAAAAATATATATATAATACATTTAAGTTTTTGATTTAAAATAATAAAAAATTTATAAAAAAAGGTAGAAAACAAGTATTTTTTTTTTTTTTTTGTTTTTTTTTTTTTTATCTAAAGTAAAAGGTTGAACTGAAAAAGTAAAGTTCAACTGAAAAAACTACTGACACTTCAACATTTCAAAAATTATTGCGATAGGTTAGAGCATGATAACAATACTTGTAGAGCGTTGTCCACCCCATTGATCCGTTTAAAATTTGTATCAATTGTAATCTAGAAAGGACACTTTGTTGGAAGTAAAGTCTTCTAATCTCTTGCAAAATTGGGCAAATGGCTATAAAATGTCGTTCATATCTGTTACAAAAATTACACAATAACGACAGGTCTGTACGCTGAGGAACATAATTTAAATTAATAATTTCTACTCTTGCTCTAAAAATAGTGCTAATAACTTTCACAGGGAGATTGATTTTGAAGTAGTTAGCAGATTGAAGGCGATGATTTAAATCTCTGTATATAACTCTTGTTGACGATGCGGACACACGATTAAGATGTTGAATATAGATTTGTTCGTCGACTTTTGATATGATATTCGCAAATACCTCCTGCCAGTTATCTAAATTTGAGTCTGTAAGATTGAAACGGAGACCATGAGACTGAGCAAGAGCACTCCATTCTTTGAATGGTGACGATTGTGTGAGCAAAAGGTTTGCCACAATTGACTTGTTAAGACTCACCCCAGGTTTTTTCATAATTTTTATTAAAAAATCCGAACTAGCTTTTAAGTTTTATATATAAATGGGGGTAATACCTGCCTCAACGTGGATAGCATATGTTGGTGTCGAATTCGGTAACTGGAAGAGACGTTTGAAAAAAAATCTTTGAATAAGTTCAAAATCTTCAAAATATTTATAACCGAATGCTTGGACACCATAACACATACAGGAATTTATGGTGGCTTCAAAAGCACGGTATTTTGAACCCAGGTCTATATTTTGCTTTGCGAAAAAATTTGGCCACATAACGCTTAGTCCAATTTTAGCTTCCTTACCCTTTTCCTTTACATGCTTTGCAAAGCTAACATTAGAGGTCATCAGTACTCCCAGATATTTAAATTCCTGAACCACCTCTATGCGTTCTTCGTCCAAAAACCAACTTTCTTCTCTCAACCTCTTACATTTCCGAGCTTTTGAGTGCGTTTATCTTTAGGTCCCAGTTTTTGCAATACCTCTGAAGCTTGTTAATTTGAAGCTGAAGAGAAGAAGGCTTATCTGCCAACAGGACAAGATCGTCCGCGTAGAGTAGAACTTTGACACTCATATCAGAAATACTGACTCCCCCAAGCAAGCTGTCAGAAATATCATCAATAAAAAGAGCAAAAAAGATTGGACTCAGGATACATCCCTGAGGAACACCTGCTGTCGTTTCAAACCAGCTCGACAACTCCGACCCATACCAAACTGAAGCAGTAGTTCCACATAAATTTTTTTCATATAATGCCAGAAACTTTCTAGATAAACCAATGGAAGCCATTTTGTATATCAAAGCTTGGCGGTTGATAGTGTCAAATGCCGCTTTAAAATCAACAAAACAGGCATACATCTTTTTTTATTTTGTGTATATTTGGAGGTAATGCTAGACAGGGCGAAAATATGGTCAGCAGTCGAAAATCCAGCTCTAAAACCAGCTTGAAATATACTAAATTTTTAATTGCATTCTATCCAGTTTGATAGCCTTATATACAAAATTGTAGCGAATACCTTCCTTATAGAGTTGAGTATAGATATGCCTCTATAATTTTCTCCTTTTTTGAGAATGGAAAAGATAACAGCTTTGTTAAAGCTTTGAGGAATGCATGCATTCTCAAACAAATAACTGTACAGCAGCAGCAAACAGTTTTTGAATTCGAAAGTAGAATGTTTGAGAAACTCTGTAGGGTTTCCATCAATTCCCGGGGCTTTATTGTTCTTTAGTTTAAAGAGAGCCAATTCCAGCTCAATCAAAGTTATTGGTGAGTCAAGCTCATCGACTATTGTGTTCGGCACGGCGTAGTGAAACGATTGGAGCTCACAACTCCCTGTTAACAATGATCGGAAGTAAGAGGCTAGAATATTGGCTTGTAGTGAGCTACCAGATGAACGATTGCTACCACATAGTTCTCTAACGTTGCACCAAAAATTCTTTGAATTCCTACATTTTTCTAGGTTTCTGGCTAGGTTTCTAGTGTATGTTAACTTTTTATTTTGACAAGCTTGTTTATATATTTTGTTTGCCTCTAAATAAGCCGTTTTAAAAAATTCGCAATTTGATTTTCTAAACAAGTTAAGAAAACCGAATACTTTTATACGTAGTCCTTTGCAATCATTGTCAAACCATTTACAATGAGCTATTGGCTGATTAGCACAATGGTTTTGCGTAGTGAAGGATTTTATATAGCATTTAAAATTTGATCTATAACATGCTCGATTGGAGCACAGCTGGACTGGAAGTGAAACGAGGTTGCGATTAAGCCTATTTTTATAAATATCTGCCTCATGAGGTAACCTGAGCCTAGTTAGATTTTTAAACTCACCAGCAAGATTGTCATGATTAAAGCTGGCACATGCAAGGATTGGAAAATGAGTCGAAAAATTTGCTACTAGAACTTCAAAATTATCTATAGCCTAAAGCCATTCACCCGAAACTGCACAAATATCAATAACTGAAGTTCCCTGACCACTTACAAAAGTTAGTTCACCTTCTACATCCGCTCTTGACGCACCATTCAACACCCAATCCCCAAAACTCTCGAGTAGCTCAATTAAGGCGCTAGCATTCCTATTCAAAGTGTCATATTTAGAATTTCTGGTTGATAGTAGATTCGCTTAAGTATTAAACTGCTCAACATAAGTATTTTAAAAAAGGCCAATTCTGGCATTCAAGTCTCCGATCAAAATAACATTATTTGAATTAAAATTATTTAAGAAATCGCTAAGTTCATTAAAATCATTCAACCAATTATTACAATTTAAATACAAGGGTATAATAAAGTGACTTTTTCTATTACTATTAGCATCTACTTGAATAATAATTTTTTCATTAAATTGTCTAAATTTAACAAAATTACTAATTTTACTTTTTTTAATACTTAAAATAATACCCCCACTAGCTCTACCATGAATACTATTTCTTATTGCAGGAATATAGCTGATATTAAAATCTTTAAAGTATTTAGTGATTTCGTTTTGTTGTTCTTCCTCTAAAAAAGTTTCAATCAATATTATTATATCGTATTTTTAAATTAATTTGAAAAAATCCACTAGCATTAGTTTGTTTTTAATACCAGCTATATTGTAGCTTAATATATTTAATTTAGTGAAATTAGTACTTTTACTTATTTTTTGGCAGACGGACTGGCAATTTTGTTTCTTCGTGTGAACGGTACAAGAGATTCTTAAGTGAATAAGAGGAAAACGTCAAAAAATCTCCAGAGACTAGTTTCCCAGTGTGAAAAGGAACTTAGCTTTTGTGGTTACCGAGACAAAAGACTGCAAAATGGCAAAAACTGACTGACTGACTCACTCACTCACTCCCGCACCAAAAGATCATGAAAATTATGGAGCACGGTAGGTCTTGTCGTGCATGTAAAGACAAATTTGCAGTTCTTCACTTAGAGGGTGTGGCATCCGCCCATTTACTTAGAATTGATATCAATTATATGGAGCACTTCGGATAGTCGCAGAATGAAGAAATTTGGTGAAGTATCAGAGTTCGAAGTGCAAACAAAGGAAGGTCTTGTGGTGTATATAATGAATTTGAGATTTTTCATTCAGGAGCGTGGCATGCACCATTTTCACAAAATTTATATGGATCATTTTTGATTATTGCAAAATTATGAAGTTTGTTAGACCGGGAGGTCTTTAGCTGCATACAAATTAGACTAATTAAACTATGAGATTTTCCATGCAGGAGATATGGCATCCACCCACCTTTTCATATTTATTATCATTAAAATGGAGCACTTCTGTTTAATAAAAATTATTAGAACTGGTAGTGCATATAAAAGATACAAATTGGATACTTAATTTTAATGGTGAGGCTTTCAGTTTTTTTTTATTTTTTTGTTAAGAAAAACTTGGCTCCTTTTTTTAACATTTATGTTTTTGGTGTGATTTCACTACTTTTTGAAAAGAAAGAAAGGTAGAGTTATATCGAAAAACTTCAAAATTGTAAGTGAAATTTATTATTTAATGATTACTGACTAGAATTTGGTAGGTTCATAAGTCAAGTTTTTTTTTTCAATTCAAATCTTGAAGAGTGAGTTAGTGAAAATAAAACTTTGCCAAGTAAACCTACAAAATTTTAAACAGTTATCATTAAATAACAAATTTAATTATTTTGAGTTTTTTCGATTTTACTCTACCTAACACATCTATTATTTTAAATTTATAAACTGCGAACTTGGGGTACTTTAAGATCTCACTACAATTCATGACTGACTTGTTTGTTACAATGCACACAGGTTTTTGTATAGTTATAAGAACTTGGCTGTTTTTTTTAAATTTCGGTGAGATTTGTTTAGCTATAATAATGAAGTTCCTATATTTGTATATTTATGTTATCTTACTATTATAAAAAAAATTAGTTGTTTTTTGTTCTTGTTAATAAATAAATTAAGTTTTTGAATTTTATGTGTTTGTTTACTGTAATACATTTAAAAGAAAAGAAAAAGAGAAGGTCATACAAGCGACAAAAACACACGATCCGAAAACACAAGTCAACGTCGTTCGAGATCAGTGAGTCAACATGTTCCAGATCAGTAAGTCAACAACGACCAACTCAGTAAGTCAAGTTAAAATAATCAAGATTAGCTGAGAAGATACCAGACACAGGACCACCGTTTCTGCGATAGGATACATTTGAAGACTTCCCCCTACAAGTGATTAGGGGTCTAAAATATTCGCCGGACTGTCCTTTTGAATTGTCTGGCTCCGCCAGATGATTGAAACCTGATACGTCAGTTGAGTGTAACCGGATACGTCCGTTGGGTTGAACCTGACCCGGGGCTTAGACGAGCGCGTAGAACTAGTAGCGTTTATGTGTGTTAGTGTATCTGAATAAGAGAGAGTCAACTAGTAGCCCAAATAGTATAATATTTTTGCCTGCGAGTAGCCTGCCAGTAATCCTGCTAGTGTAGTGTATTGTTTTCATTTATTTCTTTTGTTTCCATAGTTTCCTTAATTTGTATATTTTTCTGTATGAAATATTTAAAAAAAAAATCATACTAGTTGACAAAACGCGCAGAGAGCTACTAGTCACACATACATCTATAAAACTAACACTATGATACAAATGCTACTAGTTCTACTCGCTTGTCTAAACCCCGGGTGATACGTCAGTTGAGTGTACCCGGATACGTCCGTTGAGTTAGACCTGATACGTCAGTTGAGTGTACCTGGATATGTCCGTTGAGTTAAGCCTAATATGTCAGTTGCGTGTACCCGGATACGTCCGTTGAGTTGAACCTGATACGTCAGTTGAGTGTACCCGGATACGACCGTTGAGTTAAACCTGATACGTCCGTTGAGTTAGACCTGATACGTCAGTTGAGTGTACCCGGATACGTCCGTTGAGTTGAATCTGATACGTCAGTTGAGTGTACCCGGATACGTCCGTTGAGTTAAACCTGATACGTCATTTGAGTGTACCTACCCGGATACATCCGTTGAGTTAAACCTGATACGTCAGTTAATTATACCCGGATACGTCCGTTGAGTTAAGCCTGATACGTCAGTTGGGTGTAACCGGATACGTCCGTTGAGTTGAACCTGATACGTCAGTTGAGTGTACCCAGATACGTCCGTTGAGTTAAACCTGATACGTCAGTTGAGTGTACACGGATACGTCCGTTGAGTTAAACCTGATACGTCACTTGAGTGTAACTGGATGCGCCCGTTGAGTTGAACCTGATACGTCAGCTGAGTGTAACCGGATAAGGCCAATGAGTTTAACATTATACGTCAGTTCAGTGTAACCGGATACGTCCGTTGGGTTAGACCTGATACACGTCAGTTGAGTATAACCGGAAACGTCCGTTGAGTTAAACCTGATACGTCTGTTGAATGTACCCGGATACGTCCGTTGAGTTAAACCTGATACGTCAAGTGAGTGTAACCGGATACGTCCGTTGAGTTAAACCTGTTACGTCAGTTGAGTGTAACCGGATATGTCCGTTGAGTTCCATCGAATACTTCCGATTGAATAACCAGTATTTGACCAGATCCAGAAGAAGACGTCTGTGTATAGCCAGCCGATTTCACCGAAGGACCGAACAACAGGACAACAGGAAACTAGATTCCAGCAAATCATATACAAATTGATATACAACCATTATATGTAAAATATTAGTTAATTGTGGATAATAAAATGAATTGACCTAAATCTGAAGTTGAGTACTTCTTTTGATAGAACCCTGGTAAACTGACGAGCTAAACCTCAGCCTTTGACAAAAAGTACATCACAATTTGGCGCCCGAGCAGGGACCTTTCAAGGTCTGTCCAGAATAATCCAGACATTTTTTTTCGACAGCTTAACCGAACCGAACCTGAACCTGAAGCTCAAGAAAAAGATTTTAACGGAGCCCAAGACCGAATTCAAGAGCATAACCGAACCGAACCCGAACCTGAAGCTCGAGAAGAAGATTTTAACCGAACCGAAACCTGAATATCAAATTGAGCTTAACCGAACCGAACCTGATGCTCGAGAAGATCTTAACCGATACCTGAAGATTGAATTCGAGAGCTTAACCGAATCTTACCTGAACCTGAAGCTCGAGAAAAAGATTTTAACCGAACCAAAACCAGAAAATCAAATTCGAGAGCTTAACCAAACTGAAACCGAACCTGAAACTCGAGAAGAAGATTTTAACTGAACCGAAACCTGAAGATTAAATTTGCGAGCTTAACCGAACAGAACCTGAACCTGAAGCTCGAGAAGATCTTATCCGATACCTGAAGATCAAATTCGAGAGCTTAACCGAACCTAACCTGAAGCTGAAGCTCGAGAAAAAGATTTTAAGCGAACCAATACCAGAAAATCAAATTCGAGAGCTTAACCAAACTGAAACCGAACTTGAAACTTGAGAAGAAGATTTTATCTGAACCGAAATCTGAAGATCAAATTCGAGAGCTTAACCGAATCGAACCTGAACCTGGAGTTCGAGAAGATCTTAACCGATACCCGAAAAACAAATTCGAGAGATTGACCGAACCTGAAGCTCAAAAAGAAGATTTTATCCGAACCGAAACCTGAAGATCAAATTCGAGAGTTTAACCGAACCGAAGCTTAACCTGAAACTCGAGAAGAAGATTTTAACCGAACCGAAACCCGAAGATCGAAACGAAGATCTTAAACCGCAATATACCGATCAGTTACAGTTTTCCGAACTGAACCATTCTAAGCCCATAACCGTAACTGTTTCACCGAAACCAATGAATATTTTAACCGAAGCCGAACCAGAAACTAGAATAACCATATCAGATACCGAAGAAGGATTTGACATTTTTGCAATCATAGGAGGAATTTACCTACTCAATGAAGCGGAGTTGGTTGAACGTATGACACGTGTAGGTCTGAACACGGAAGGTACAATGAACACTCTCCGCGCTCGTCTCAGCGCCCACATAAAAGAGGCGCGATCTAGAATATCTACTCAGAACCTTTGTGAAGAATTGGAGAAGGTTGCCATAGAACGCCACAGCCAAGAGGAGGCCACAAGTTGTCAAACCACAAGCCAAATGAACGTCCCAGAAGTAATCACTACTGAGAGTAATAAAATGCCGAAACAACCGGTCTATACAAACTATTACTACTCCGTACCTACCATGAAAACTCAGGTCGTTCAACTAGCCACGCAAACCCCGCAATAGTATACCCCGCTTTTGCCGAATATGACCGAAGGAACCAGAATACAGAGAATGTTACTATCCTCATTTTATTGACAAAAATCAAATACCGAGTGCGCAACATCAGTAGCAAATACCTCCAATGCACCTCAGCTGCCAGTTCTAAATCCAGCCCCATACTCTACACGCAATCCAACACAACTTATCGATAGATCCTCATTTTGCCGTGAGGCAGATGTAATAAATGTTGTTAGGAAATGGAATCTCAAATATGATTCGTCGGTAACTCGGGAGAATTTATCAAACGCCTCGGAGAACTAGTAGAGAGATACAGAATTCATCCCGACGACGACATGCTACGTGCCTTACCAGACATATTTAGAGGAACCGCTCTAGAACGGTACCGTATAAACCGCGATGAGTTCAAAACCTGGTCAAATTTCTACAAAGGATTCATAGAGCATTTTTTCCCAGTCCGTTTCGTTAATAAGTTGGAAGATGAGATCTTCAAAAAGAGACAAGGACCGCGAGAAAAAGCTAAGGAGTATATCCAATCCACTCAATATTTGATTCATCAATATCCTACGATGCGTATCAATGACAATATTGACATCTCTACATCCGATGTAAGGATTTCTGAACCTTAGAAGAACTGACAGGGCTAGCAGAAGAATTAAAACAGATCCAAAAGGAAAGCCAAAAACATTCTAACGTCTCTTCTGCCAGACTAGTCTCGATAACCGTTCCAGTTTCACCGCAACGAAATGGTGGCGCAACAGCACCACCGACAGACCAATACGACCGAACAACCCACTGTTGGCATTGCATACAGAGAGGGCACTCTAAGCCTAATTGCTGCCGCCCATTCCGCCTATTCTGCTGTTTTTGCGGAGAAGACGGACGCCTGACGAAAGATTGCCCATGTCATACACATAGGACGTCTATGCTGAACGATTCACCAAGTTACATTTCTGACCCTGAACCCCCAGCACCTGATACCATAAGACTGAACCAGAACGAAAGCAAGTTGCTCGATCCCGAAAAATTGATAGAGATATTAATTGAAAATGCAATGGCCAGCATAAAGGAAACCTGTGTAAGGGCAGTAGCAAATATACTTAAACCGAATGATAGTGTATGCGAAACGCAGAGTACAAGTCCACATGGAAAGCCAAGGCTAACACCACACTTATTAATGGTAAGGCAAGAGAAGTGACATAGAAGCAACCACCACAGCAAAAATCTCTCCATCTGTCCATCCTGAATAACGAACCAGAGGATTGGACGCAACGCCGCGCCGCCGCATAAAATTAAAAACCTATGTACAAAAAAAGAAAAAAATGTATATACCCAGATCTTAAGACGAGAATGTTCTCGTCTACAACTCTTCCCCCTCAGTAAGTCAACAACGACCAACTCAGTAAGTCAAGTTAAAATAATCAAGATTAGCCGAGAAGATAGCAGACAACGGACCACCGTTCCCACCATAGAATAAATTTGAAGACTTCCCCCCACCAGTTGTAAGGGGTCTCAAATATTCGCCGGACTATCCTTTTGAATTGTCTGGCTCCGCCAATTGATTGAAACCTAATACGTCAGTGAGTGTAACCGGATACGTCCGTTGAGTTGAACCTGATACGTCAGTTGAGTGTAGCCGGATACGTCCGTTAAGTTAGACCTGATACGTCAGTTTAGTGTACCCGGATATGTCCGTTGAGTTAAGCCTGATACGTCAGTTGAGTGTAACCGGATACGTCCGTTGAGTTGAACCTGATACGTCAGTTGAGTGTACCCGGATACGTCCGTTGAGTTAAACCTGATACGTCAGTTGAGTGTACCCGGATACGTCCGTTGAGTTAAGCCTGATACGTCAGTTGAGTGTAACCGGATACGTCCGTTGAGTTGAACCTGATACGTCAGTTGAGTGTAACTGGATACGTCCGATGAGTTAAACCTGATACGTCAGTTGGGTGTATCATGTTCTCTTTTTTCACTCAGATCTTTTTTACACTATCTTTTTCTTTAGCGATCTATTTTTGTTCTCTATTTTCTTAATGAAATTCGCTTTTGTTTTACTGCAATAATTTGTATTTCAATGTCAATTAATAGACTTAATGGCCCTATTCTGCCTTTGCAAGGCTCATAGTTCACAATTTTTTGGGAGTGAGGTTTCTTATGAGGTGGTCACAATTTCGTATTCTGTAGGATCCCTCATAAGAAACCTCACAAAAACAACGTGAGTTGTGATCTGCCAAGGAGCAGATCATAATTTTTAAGATTTTATAAGGCGATATCATCACGAGTTATAAGGTTATTGTGACTTGTGAGGCATCAGTGAGGTTGCCAGAATAATCATCGATTTCATAAAGCCCTTTTAAAAATTTAACAAGCATTATGGCCAGTTGCACCAAAATGCTCTAAGATCAGTTTTTGCTAAAAGGCTATTTAAATTTATCGACATGATAAATTAATCTGGGTTGCATCACAGATTTTTACCTAAATCCAAAACTGAAAGAAAAAGTTTCAACTTGTGCAACTGAGATAGCAATACGGGAAGTGTCAATGAAAATAAATAAACATTGGGATGCGCTGCGTACCAATACCAATCCATACAAACATAAATATGTAGGTATCTGCCTGGTACATGCAACTTGAAAATAGAAAAAGAAATTGTGAAAAATATTTAATTCTTACGATTTTGGCTCGGTTTCAGTTCATTAATATATTTTTATAATACTCGTTTTCATTTAGTAGGTATCGTATGGGGTTATTTTCCACTTCACTCAAAATATAAAAAAAAATGTATTTTAATTCCTACTCATGCACCTTTGTTTTTCACCCTTCCAGTGTTTTTTTTTTTCTTAATTTATTTCTGGGTTCTGTCCAAGAAAATTAGTTTTAAAATTTAACTGTAGGAAAATGGAACTTTAATTTATTGGTTCGTTTATTGGGCTTTTAGAATTAAAAGTGTTCAGTGCAACCGATAAATGTCATTTTAAAATCTAACGAAGCAATACAAATTTAAAAGAGCTTGCTGCAATTGGCCATTAAAGTCTTAAAATGACGTTTATTCCGTACAAAATACGTCATATAAAAATTTAATTTAAAAGCCAGTTAAATGGTCATGAAATTGGCCATAAGACTGTAAAATTTCGTTGTTTGGTAAACTTTATAATAAAATAGGAGTATGTTGTCACAGCTTCTATAAAATTTTTAAATAGAGTTATATAAGAAAAAGGACAAGAGAAAAATAATAAGACGATATTATTTATGATTAAGGCAACTCTAGTCCCTTATCAAAACGAGCAGACCTACCTATTTTGTATTTTACTTTTATGTTGTATTTTGTTCAGCAATTCATACATCTACCAACGTGTGTATAATTCTTGAAAATTGTTGTGTTCTCTTTTTTGTTCTCTATTTAGCTCTAGATGTTCTCTTTTTTTATAGCTTTTAGAGGAAAATGTCCTCTTTTTGTAAAGTACCCAAATGGACACCCTAGTGTATTCGGACACGTCCGTTGAGTTAAACTTGGTACGTCAGTTGAGTATAACCGAATACGTCCGTTGAGTTAAACCTGATACGTCAGTTGAATGTACCCGGATACGTCCGTTGAGTTAAACCTGATACGTTAGTTGAGTGTAACCGGATATGTCCGTTGAGATAAACCTGATACGTTAGTTGAGTATTGTATTTTACCAGATGCAGAAGAAGTCGTCTGTGTATGCCAACCGATTTCACCGAAGAACCGAACAACAGGACAACAAGACACCAGATTCCAGCAAATCATATACAAATTGATATATAATCGTTCTATGTGAACCGGAAAACCGACGAGCTAAACCTCAGCCTTTGACAAAAAGTACATCACAAGCTTTCAGAATTAAAGCTTTATAAAAGCTTTTAAATAAATACAAATCGGGTGGCACAACGGCTCATGAAGAAACAGGGCCTAGTGACTAACAACTCGCAACCATTCCCGTGTGCGCCTTTCGACAGGAATGGAAGGGACCTACAATTGTATGCCGAATCCGAACGGATAGACGAGACGCACTTATTCGTGACATGTGATACTCTTGGAGGATTTATCAATTCCTCGCAAGAGGCAGTAGGCCTGAAAAAAAAACTTTTTAATTTTTAGGTGGACGAGGCTGGGAAGCGATCCCAGACCTCCAGCGTGACAGTCGAACGCACTAAGTAGCTACGGGCTACTACTTTTAAAGCTTTTGAGAGCATATATTTTATGTTTAAGGAAAAAAGTGTTGTCTCTTCGTGTTTTTCTGCTTACATCTTTTCGTTTTATTTTTTTTTTTCTTGGTTAAAATGCTGCTATACAATATTTGTTGGGTAATTTTTTTAAGGAAGAATTACTATTTGAGCAAGTTTTTGATGGAGTTCAGTTCATTAATTAATTGCAATTTGAATTGCAATTTTTTTTTTTCATGAAAATAAAAATCAAAAGAATAAGGTTTCGTGTTTATTGTAATATTTTACCATGGTTTCATAAAATAAAATGTATATCCTTTCTTAAAATTCTAATAAGGCATTACTTATCCTTTTTCCTGAAATAAATCTTATAAGCTAATCTAACCTACTCCTTAAAAGTCATTCAAAATTAAGCATACACAACACAAACAAAGCAATAAAACTTTAAAGAACAATAAACATTGTTTGGTTTTTATGTGAATATTTTATGCGAGAAGTTATTTTTCGTATAATTTTTCAATTGTTTTACTCAGGCTTTTTTTGGTCAATTTATGGTTTTTAATGCATATATATGTTATATGAAACACGCAACAGTATACCAGTATACCTGGAAAACCCCATACAAAAAAACACATTTCTTTATTTTAACCTGACCTACGTGCATTCAAAAAAACTGTGGGATTATGCCGTTCCGGATATAAATACCCGTTTACACTTCCGAAACGACAGTTTCATTTTAAAAGCGAATAAGAAAAGGAATGAACAGTGGAAAATTTAGTTATAAACTTAAATGAAGAGAGTGGCAGCAGGAACTACTCGTCGGAGTGGTAAATGTTTCTTTTAATTCAATTTATTTTTTCTATAATTTATTTTTACGTAAAAGGAGACTAGGCCTTCTGGGGAACTCTTAAAAAAAACGCGCCTACTATCTTACCTCTTTGTGGTGTGGAAAAAGATAGATTTATTTTTATTTGCATTTATATATTATATTAATTTTTTTTAGATTTAGTTTACGATCTAAATTAGGAGTTGGTAACCCTACTGACATTTGAATGAGAGATAAGAGAGAAATATGCCAATGCGCGATACGGCAATCATGAAAAATGCAAAAGCTTTATAAAAAAAGAGATAGCTTATTGAAATCCATAAAATAAAGGGTGAGAGGCAAACACCCTATCTTCCCTGTACTGAAAATACGAACTGAACAGAGTATATATACAAATCATTCATCCGACCAAAGCTAGAGTATAACTCCGACATTTGGGCAGGTGCTTCTCAAACTTCTTTCTATCTTTTTGATCGGATTCAAAACAAAGCGTTAAGATTAATAGAATGACACTATCAACGAATCCATAGACACCCTTGAGCATCGTCGAAACGTTTCGTGCCTTTCGTTTGTTTAACAACAATTGAACCACCAATTTAAAAAGGGAATAAAAGACACAACTTCCAAAAATGACTTTTTGATGCAAATGTCTTTGTAAGGGTAGACGCATCTGTTAGGCCTAAGAATGCCTCAAAAACCATTTTCACTATCGAGATATACTTGATTTTATAAAGCATAAAGCCTTAAGAATTTAACAAATCCTGGATTTATTTCCTTCTTAGAACTAATTTGTTTTACTAATATTGGTGCAGAAATATTTGTTTGCTCCAGAAAAGCAACGTTGCCCCAGAAATGCCAACTGAAAAAGCTTATTCGGGCAAAACCCCATAAACCACAAACAAATGAAAGACATTCGCAAAATCGTCGAATATATAGAAGAGGATAAGAAGCAGTTCTACCTGAACATATTGACCTGGCCTACTGCAGCCACTGAAGCTGCTGAAGAGGAAGACGACTAAAAAATGTCATAACAAATGTTGTTTTTTTAAATTTGAACACTTTTTTTTAATTAAAAAAATTTATTTTCCGTTACATTCATCTTTTTTTTCAATTTCAAAGTTTCAGTTGTAAGAAGGAAATAAATCCAAGATTTTTAAGATGGTATATGTGGCTACAAGGAACAGATAGGAACAAAATGTCTTTTGCATATGATTCTAATCAAGTGCTCTTTAAATCATCTATAGGTCAAAAATCCAGGAAATGAAAATTATAGAAGATATTAAGTTTTTTTCGTCTCCTGAAAAATTGGGTCGAATGAATTTATTTCCTTCTTTAAATTGATGGTTCAATTACTCTCGTGAAGTAGCCAGTTGCATTCCTCCCCTGAAACAATTTTCACGCAACACCCGTCAAGCCAGGAATGCCCACGAGTTTACCCTTGAGCCCAACTTCGGACGTACGGTAAAATATAGGGATTCGTTCTTTAGCCGTACGACACGTATGTGGAATACTTTACCAAAATCGATATTTCCCACTCATTATAACCTCAAAGCATTCAAGATCAATGTTCATCGGTTTCTCCTCCGTAATCCTCTTTAACTCTATAACTTTCCTAACTGCTCGCACTATGATAAATCATTGTAAGGGTACCATAAATCCCTTGAGTGCGCGTTAATTATTATAAAAAAAATATGTTATCATACATTTGTGTGGCTACATTGTATGTGAAACTTCATACAACTGCAACATCTAACAAAATTTGAAATAAAAAACGGGATGAGTGGAACAAAACACAGATACAAAAAAGTGAGTTGTTATTATGATTGAAATAAAATGATTATGATTATTAAATAATTTATTTATTCTGTGTTTAAAAGAAAAAAAACTTGTAGACGGAGAAGGATCTGCAGGTGATGTGGCTGCGAGAAATACTGGCAGCCAAAGAAACGCATTTTGGCAAGTTTTCGGGAAACTCACTGCTCACATAAAAAAAATGCCATACAGGAGAGCTGGAGAAAGATAAGCAACAGCAATAGGTCTGCGTCATTTAAAATTATGTTAATTTCTAATATTTATTTTCCGTATTTAATAAAGCAAACTGCACTTGAAAAATATATATTATTAATGACACTTCCAATCACAGGGTTTAGAAAATATTCTAAAATTCTGAATCTGAATATATTGAACATACTCACTGCTGCACACTAATTTCAATGAAATGTCAAATCATACATCACATACGACAATTATGAAAATCATACAATCCTTCAATGGAATCTGTGAAACAGAAATTTGTATGCGATGTATGATTGAGAAATTAATGTCTGTTGTATGTGATGTATTTTCTGTGAAACTGGGCTCAAAGTGTCATAATGTTTAAGTGTTGCAGACCGAACAACATTACTCGAAGAGAATATAGGTTTGTTCCCAAGATTTTTGGGCAGAAATTGTTGGTCTGTCAAATTAACGATATCGTTTTCAATATTGCTTTCTCTATCACTTCTGTAGAAACAAATAAAGACAGCTATATCCAAGACGACATCGTTCTATCGTTTTTGTTTTACGTGATGAGGGCCCAGATTTATGAGGTGTGGAACAGGATTTCGGCAACAATTGGTAACAATAATTGTTGACAATTGGCAGTTTTGGTCAAGGTTGGAAGCAGTCCTAATGTTGCTAGAGAAGCTAAAAATCATAGACAACAACAATGATGTCAACCACAAAATCGGACTGTGACAAGTTTAGCAGAGCCTACCTAACAGCCAACTTATAAAAAGGCCAGCAACAAAAAGTAGGGAAGAGTATAGGTGATTGTGTAGGTAGTGGACCAGTTCTTTCTTTCCAAATTATTGTTCAAAGTAATTTTAAATTTAAATCTTTAAATGTATTGTAATATTTTGCCAAGGGTTCGCAAATAAAACTTATTTCTTTTATTCAAACTGAACAACAATTACTTTACAAAATGAAACACCTTTATTTCACTTCAAATACTTCTAATACTTTACTTTTTATTATAAACAAGCACAACTCTTAATTCACTATTTTACACCGACGTTTATTCGTTTACTTCCAAAATTAAACTGAGGTCTTCGGACTGGTGGCGGTGTATTTACATCCGACAAAAAGCTACTAGAATCTTCTAGCGGTTCTGGAATGTGCTGGAATGTACTTCTCCTCCACAATCTCCATAAGTAGCTCAAAGCTTTCGACCAATTACAAATTATAGCAGTTCCATGGTTTGGGTATTGGATACCGATGCGAATGGTTTAGGTATTGGATAATGACATAGTGGTTTAGGTATTGGATAACATTATTTAATCTTTTGTTCATAGATGGCGCGGAACTCATTACTAATTTATTCTCTTATAGAAGAATAAGAGATGGCGTTGTTTGCACAAATGGGCATATTCACCACAGTATGAAGGTTCTTGCATATTTTTTAATTAAATTCTTTTTAGTTTTTTGAAAGAATAATGTGTTTGTTGACGTCAAGTTGTTACACTTTTTCCGACGGCCGAACCGACGATTTGTTAATATTTAATTTAAAGAAAAACAATCAAAACACGAAATTATCAAACCCGACCGGCAAGATTAACTAACGACGAATTATGTATTTTGCTTGTTACCCGAATGTCAAGCAAAGAGGAAAATGAAAAAAAAAACTATGTTCGAGGTCGAGTGTTATGAAAGTGCAACACATGGTAGTGTTAACAATGCTACCTCCACAGCTATGCTCAGTAAGGGGGTGGGTTCACCAAATAACTTTTTTTTTATCGTTTATAAAAAAATATATAATTAAATGAATAAAAAAAAAATAAATATTTTCGTTGATGCTGCCACAGGGGCGTAGTCGCTGAAAATACAAGGGCGCCAGTAATTTTTTTTTGAATAAGGAAATTACAAACCTTTGAAGCGGAAAGCGACGGTGAAAGAATTTTTAATATACAAATAAGACAAAATATGAAATTTAAAGTTCGCAATAAGATTTTAATGAATATTAATTTGCTTGGGAAACCTTTTAAGGAATAAAACCCAAGATCTTTTCAGTACTTTAACAATAGATAGAGGTTAATCGAAATAAAATAGACCGTTATTACTTTGTCCCGAAAGAACAAAAGAATAATTAAACGGGTCGCGCGTCTCGCAATTTCGAGAAAATTACCGGAACGAAAGCCAAACGAATTTAACGATTTTCAAACTTTTAAAACACCAAGACGAATTAAACTACCTATGAATAACGAAATTTTCTACTTATCTTTTTTTTCTTTATCTCCAACTATTCCTTCGTTTTTCCTTTTTCCTTCTGTGTTACTCAACGAATTTTTTTTTCTTGTTACAACTTTCTCCTTATTTCCTTTCTCCCAACGATTTTATTATCACCATTAATTGTTCTTTTCCTACACTTTTCCGTTTCTCCTTCAAAATTGATTTCTTTCTTTTTTTTTTTTACTTTGCTGTTTCGTAAAACTTTCTCTCCAAAATTTTCGACTCGATCCTAAGTTCTTCAGACAAGAAGTGTTCGTCCGGATTTTTCGATGTCCATTCGACCCACTTCTTGCGCTGAACTCCCCGGCTTTCGGCCAATCGGAATCCGCGGATTTCGATCACGTCATTTGTAAGCCACTCTCAGCTAACTTGCTGAAGAGCGCTACCGTTGACGAAATCCGGCGGTCCTGCTTACTCGCATCTACATCTCCCTGACTATGCTTCGTCATCGTGGAAATCGCCGACCGCTGGTGGCAACTTCCAGGAGCGGCGAAACCGATGAACGCATTCAGTCATTTTCCCCCTATTATTTTCTTGAGAAAAAGCCTGACTGACAACAAAATATCAAAAACTCAAGAACTCAATTTCGACTTACAAAATTCATTAGTCCCTCCAAATACCGTTTCTAAAACCCCAAACAAAAGAAAATAAGGAGAAATTCGTCGCAGTGAAAAATACATTAACGAATTACTAAACTTTTGAAAATTCCGAAGGAAAAGTGGAAAACTATTTTCAAATTAACGCGATTTACAAAAACAAATTTCGATGGGCTTTCGTTAGATATTGGGGATTAGGGATAAGTTGATAACGTTCCATTTTTAACAAATTAAGATCTAAAGAATTTAACAGCATGAAATAACGTTGGGCCTTCGGCCATTCTCTCAAAGAGTTACTTCTGACGACTGGGGAGCAACTGTCACCCGCGCTTTGTTTTTGGGTTTCGTTTCCAAACAGACCATCCGCCTGTTGGTGATGATTCATATAAGACTTCCTTTTACGACAGACCACCTGCCTGTCAATTATCCATTTTAAGATTGCGGTTGCATCGATATTATTTCTTCAAGATACTGAGAGAGTGTACCAATGGCTGATGGACCATGGCTGCCCTACGCTCTCATAGTATATTGAAGGAAACACCTGTATGGAAAGAAGAAAGGGGTAGGTGGGAGCAAGGATTTGGAGAGTGAAAAGAACAGTTTTTGTCGCGGTAAATTTTACCGTGACAAATTCCACCCTTTCCTCCTTGGAAATGTGTTTACTCTTTGAATGAGTAAACCATTTCCTGCGGATCCACTTGGTTAACGATACGACAAAAAAACACCATCAGGCCAAATTTGGCAGTCTATTTCAAACAAAAAAAAATTACAAAATAAACTTGAAAGTTACAAAAAAACAAAAAAAAGGAAAACAAAATTACGTTACTTTACTTGGGACTTTAGACTCAATCGTTTTCAGAATTACCGTTAAAAGGTTTAAGATCTTTAGTGTGCCAAGTGCCACGATCTTTTCCATTGTCGTCTTCAAGGACATACGTCCAAGGAGACAGACGTTTTCGTATTCTAAACGGCCCGACATACTTCGGCGCCAGTTTTTCTGCGTAATAATTTGCCGCGTTTGACAAATCGAAATTTCTGCGCCATACAACATCATTTGGAAGATATTGAATATCCCTCCTCCTGAGGTTGTAGGCTTCCGAAGATTTCTTAGATGCTGTTCGTAGCTTGACAGCTATATCTGCCCTAAGTTTCCTAAACCTTTCTCCTACATCTCCAACTGAATCCCTATTTTGATTTCTATCTATACCCTGATCACTAAGTGTTAAATCTTCTCTACCACTTGTAGACATTTCTTTGCCGAAATTGGCATAATAAGGTGAAACTCCTAATACCTCATGTTGGGATGTGCGTATGGCACAAGCTACTTTAGCTAATTGAGAATCCCAAACTCGGTGATTCTCAGAAACGTAAGCCCTCAATGTGGTTTTTATGATTTGGTTAATTCTCTCCGCGGGGTTTGCCTGAGGATGATAGTGTGGTGTAAACCTTATCTTTGTTGAATATCCTTCACAAAGTGCCTTTAGTTCTCTACTCTTAAACTGGGGACCGTTGTCACAAATGACGAATTTTGGAACCCCAAACAACAAGAAAACATTATCCTCTAACTCCTTGCATACTGCCTTTGCCGTAGCAGACCTCAATGCAAACAACAATGGGAATTTAGTAAGATAATCTACAACTGTCAAAATATACATATATCCTCTACTCGACTTGGGTAATGGACCCACTAAATCCACGCTTATCATCTCCCACGGAGAAGAAACTCCTATTCTTTCAGTCATAAGACCGGCTGGTTTATCATTAACTGGTTTCACTTGCTGACAAGTATTACACTTTCTAACGTAATTTGCTACATCACTTCTCATCTTTGGCCAGTAATATTTGGCCCCTGCCCTTGCGAACGTTTTTCTAACTCCCATGTGTCCAGCTAACGGACTATCATGGCACTCTTTCAAAATCTCTAACCTATTACTTTTCCCTACCACTAACTTCCACTCTTCATTGCTCTCGTGGACTACTATATGTGTCGATTTGACAAACTTATATAGCCTTCCATTCTCTACCCTCCAAGCTGGGTACCCTAACGGATTCGACTCTACTGCCGAAATCATTTTTCTCACCCAAGGGTCTAATTCCTCATCCGAAATTCCAGCCACTACTGGAACTCCTCGAGATAACATGTCCGTCACGACATGGTCTTTTCCCTTACGGTGAATGATTTTAAAATCGAACTGCTGAAGCCGAACTGCCCAGCGTGCTAATCTACCTTGTGGGTCTTTGAGATTACTCAACCAAACAAGTGAGTAATGATCTGTTATGACCGTAAATTGAACTCCTTCAATGTACGGTCTCAACTTCTCAACTGCCCACAAAACTCCTAAACACTCCTTTTCGGTAGTGGAATAATTCCTTTCACTTCTATTTAAGGACCTACTTAAGTAGCAAATTACCTTTTCCCCCTCCTCAAAAGTTTGGGTAAGTACGGCCCCGATGCCGTAGTCAGAAGCGTCTGTTTGGACTACGAATGGAAGACTAAAATCGGGACAAGTTAAAATGGGAGCCGTAATTAAAAATTCTTTTGCTTTCCTAAAGGAGTCTTCACATTCTTGAGTCCAGACGAACTTTTTGCTCTTTTTCAGCAGATCAGTTAAAGGCCTAACTACTGTTGCAAAATTCGGTACGAAACGCCGGTACCAAGAAACAGTTCCTACAAAACTTCTAACTTCCTTAACATTTTTCGGTGCAGGTATCCTAACCATACTTTCTACTTTGTCCGGATCAACGTGTAATCCGTTTCTATCCACTACGTAACCTAAAAATTTAAGGGATGGTCTGCAAAAGTTACATTTATCCCGACCTACTTTTAATCCTGCTTCACGAAGTCTTTTCAAAACTTCGTTCAAAATCTCTAAGTGTTTTTCGAATGTATCTGTAACGATAATAATATCATCTAGATACACGAAAACAAAAGGCTCCAGCTCTGGTCCTAAAACGCTATCAATAAACCTCTGCCAAGTTGCAGGGGCATTGTGTAAGCCGAAAGGCATTCGCTTAAATTGGAACAAACCCCTGCCGGGAACCGTGAAAGCTGTAAACTTCCGCGACTCTTCCGACATTGGAATTTGCCAATAAGCTGACTTAATGTCCAATGACGTAAGAAACCTAGCATTCCTAAGCTTATCCAAAATCGCCGAAATAATTGGAAGTGGATAAGCATCCCTATCTGTAACCTGATTTAATTTCCTATAATCGACGCAAAACCTAAAGGTATCATCCTTTTTCTTTATAAGCACTATCGGGGAAGCCCAAGGGCTATTTGATTTTTCAATCACATCCTCATCGATCATTTCCTTAAGGGATTTGTCGATGTGGACCTGCATTGCCGGTGAAACCGGATAATACCTTTGTTTGATTGGTTCTGACGTCGTCCTAATAATATGCTCTACTCTATTAGTAACTCCTAGTCCCTCCGGCATATTCTAAAATAAATCCTCAACTAAAACATTTAATCTTTCCCTCTGCTCATCGTCTAACTCAGACTCTTCTGTGATAGACGTGCTATTTATCGAAGCCACCATATCCTGACTTGAAAAGCTCCACATACGTGATCGAAGATCCGGGACGATTCCCGATAGTGCCCAAAAATCTGCACCAAGTATCATCGCATGTGGGAGTGAAGGTATAACTAAACATTCAATTAAGACAGATTTGTCTTCTACTACCACTGGTAAATTAACTATCCCTAAAACTCCTACACCTGCACCATCTGCTAACTGAACTTGCCTAACATTACTTTCTTCTAATGCTATGCCTAACTCTTTGAGTACCCTCCAAACGTCCCTACAAATAATCGTTCGCGAAGCTCCTGAATCTAAAAGTCCTAGAAACCTAATCCCATAAATATTAATTCCTAAATATGGACGTCTATCGTCCCCACTTGTCTCTAATGTGAAACCTAGTTTGATATTTGTCGCCAGCTGGTTGTCAGCAGGCGACCTACTTAAACGCGTCGGCGCTCTTGTCCTGCTGGCCCAAGAGTCCGTGTCCCGTTTCCCGAACAGCGCCTACAGTCGCGTCGGGTTGTCCCTGTTGCCCCACACCCAAAACAACGCCTAGGAGCGGAACAGGCATTCGAAAAATGTCCTTCTCTGTTACAATTAAAACAGCGACGGGTCCTATTAGGGGCTGGGTCACGATTAACCGCTGCTGCTGTTGTTTCCTGAACGGAAGCAACGTAGGCAACATCAGGCTCCAAAGCTTGCCTGGAACGGTTACTAGGTGGAGGTAAAAACGCTTCAACATTGGTCCTAATCGTTTCTAACCTTCTACCCAACGCAACGAGTTCGTTGACCGACTTAATATCAGCCAACCCCAATTGCGTTTGGTAGAACGGAGCAATATTCTTCATGAGAATGGACAACTTCCTATTCTCACTCAGAGGCTCCGAAAATCGCTTAAAAAGTGTCTGCATGAGAGCAATGTACATGCCCATTGTCTCATCTCTACCCTGAGTTCGTCGCCTAACCTCATCTAATAAAAGGTCATCATAGTTGGCGGGTAAAAACTCCAACTTCAATTCCCTAACTAACTCCGGCCAAGTACTAATTGTTTCCTTAATTGACCTAAACCAAAGAAGTGCCTTTCCCGTGAATAAGTCAACAGCAGATCTAAGAATCCTAGCCTCCGAAAGTCCACGCGATACCCTTAATTCCTCAACCCTTTCTATAAATGAATTCACTGATGAGCCACACCGCTCACCAGAGAATTTTGAATCCCACTTTTCAATACGCTCAGAAATCCGGTCACAGTGTTCAACCTGTTGTTGGAATTCTGAGCTCGCACGTTGGCCGACCTGCGCAGTTGGTAACGCACCCATGCCTGCTGTCGACGTGTTATTTTCATCGTTGTTTATATCTTTTTCTTCATCTGGGGATGTATCTTCATCCCCTGATGTCAATTTCCCCATTAATAGTAATAATTCTCCCCTAATGTCGGACACTTCATTAACCTCTTCCGATGACTCTGCCTTAGCCCTAGTTATCCTACCTAACGACCACTCAATTTTTGTCAAAACTTTCAAATATTCACCAGATTTTGGATTTTTCGGAGGAATTTTCAAAAGTTCACTGATCTCTACCATTTTGGCTCGAACAGCCTTTGTATCATCCACAAATGAAAAAGGGTAATGAGGACTTTCGCTTGAAATGGAACCCGAGCGCTCCAAGGCACGCGAAGCTCTCAGCGTTGTCCTCATGCTATCAAATGGGCCTTCCTTAAGACCACGGGCCTGCAACTCATAAACGAGTTCCTCTTTATTTAACCTATTCACGTCCATTTTTAATTATAACTAACCGAAAAAACGTTAAAAAAAAGGATTAAAGTTACTATTTGCAAATCAAAAAAACAAAATCAACACCCAATTGATTGTTTGGTAAAATGACCTACGAAATTCGAATTGAAAAATGGAAAATAAAAAAAAAACCCCAACGGCAACACCGATGAATGATAACAAAAAAAAATAAATCTCTATACCAATGTTTTACGAAAATAAAATCAACACCCAGTTGATTTATTGGTAAAATAGCCTGCGAAATTAAAATTGAAAAATAGAAGTTAAAAAAAAACAATAACGGCAACACCGATGAGTGGTAAACTAAAATCAAATAAAATAACTCTCTAGGTATAGGTACCTATATTTTACTAAAACAAAATCAACACCCAGTTGATTGTTTTAACCAAACCGCAGAAAGAAAACTCCAAAATAAATTATTTTCCAATCGAAGGAACACGCAAAAAAAATGTACTAAATAAAAGAATGTCAAAAAAAAGGCTGCAGATGTAACCAAAATCAACACCCAGTTGATTGTTGTACTTCTTTAAAACGATAAGAAAACCACGGAGAAATAAAATAAGATTAATTTAATTCTTAATCAAGAGTATAAAAAAAACGCTATTGCCTTAACAAAAAAAACTTTTCCAGTATAGGGGAAAGTCAACGATATATTTTTCTTATATGATTTAAAGAATTTTATAGATCCCCAAAAAGTCAACACCAGTTGACTGTTGCTATAACCCAAAAAAAAAATGTAAACCAATAAAAAAAATCGCTTTATTGCTTTATTCTGCTTCGAAATTAAAAAACACGCGGATTATTTTAATTTATTTTTGTACGTCAATGTAGGCCAATACCTTTATATTAAAAAAAATCTAAAGAATCAATACAACACCCAGTTGATATTGATATTTTTTTTTTCTTTATTTTAAACCAAAGAACGCGATAAGAAAAAAAAACAATTTTAACGTTAATGGTAGTGTAGTAAGATTTTCGGACCACACTGTTATATAGATTATATAAAACTTACCAAATTAAAAAAAAACAACAATAACACAAACAAAACAAAATAGTCAGTCGAATCTATTTAAAATTGTGAAATTTACCCTACTATGGTCACACCAAAAAAGCTAATTATTAATTATAATTCGGATTAATATCCAATTCAAGGCCAAAAGACCAAAGAAAATTTTCATACGAAAAGGAAGTAAACAACAAAAAAAAATTGGTGTAAGTAAAATGCACCACAGCAAAAGAATTGAATTGAATACGAGAGAGAAAGATATAGGTAACTTATATAAGTTCCGTATATGAAAATATTAACCGTTTAACAGAAAAATATGAACTAAAATATTTATGTTTGCATGAAATAAATTTGATTAACAAGACCACTTTTAAATTATAATGGTAAAACAAATTAATCAAAAGGAATGTGTTTAAAAAAAAGTAGGTACTCACTCAAAAAAAACACTAGGTTTATTTGTATTGTATGTTGTACTGTATGTTTGGTATCCCAAGAAAAAAAAATTCCACAAGTTGCGCAGCTTCTGCACTATGTAGGTAGGTAGGTTTGTAGATATGTAAATCGGGTTCGCACACAATTCTTGCACAAATGCAATCACTTTCAGCACTATTTATTAACCTGAAGGGAAGATAAAACAAATGAAAGATAAAAGGGACCAAACAATATTTAACACGAAAACTTCCTTAAACAAATCACAATATAAAATCTATGCAAAATTTTCTTTCACCGTGGCGAAGAAGGTTTTTATTTTAAAAAGGTTTTCAAAGAAAAGCCCCACGTTGGGCGCCAATTTGTTACACTTTTTCCGACGGCCGAACCGACGATTTGTTAATATTTAATTTAAAGAAAAACAATCAAAACACGAAATTATCAAACCCGACCGGCAAGATTAACTAACGACGAATTATGTATTTTGCTTGTTACCCGAATGTCAAGCAAAGAGGAAAATGAAAAAAAAACTATGTTCGAGGTCGAGTGTTATGAAAGTGCAACACATGGTAGTGTTTACAATGCTACCTCCACAGCTATGCTCAGTAAGGGGGTGGGTTCACCAAATAACTTTTTTTTTATCGTTTATAAAAAAATATATAATTAAATGAATAAAAAAAAAATAAATATTTTCGTTGATGCTGCCACAGGGGCGTAGTCGCTGAAAATACAAGGGCGCCAGTAATTTTTTTTTGAATAAGGAAATTACAAACCTTTGAAGCGGAAAGCGACGGTGAAAGAATTTTTAATATACAAATAAGACAAAATATGAAATTTAAAGTTCGCAATAAGATTTTAATGAATATTAATTTGCTTGGGAAACCTTTTAAGGAATAAAACCCAAGATCTTTTCAGTACTTTAACAATAGATAGAGGTTAATCGAAATAAAATAGACCGTTATTACTTTGTCCCGAAAGAACAAAAGAATAATTAAACGGGTCGCGCGTCTCGCAATTTCGAGAAAATTACCGGAACGAAAGCCAAACGAATTTAACGATTTTCAAACTTTTAAAACACCAAGACGAATTAAACTACCTATGAATAACGAAATTTTCTACTTATCTTTTTTTTCTTTATCTCCAACTATTCCTTCGTTTTTCCTTTTTCCTTCTGTGTTACTCAACGAATTTTTTTTTCTTGTTACAACTTTCTCCTTATTTCCTTTCTCCCAACGATTTTATTATCACCATTAATTGTTCTTTTCCTACACTTTTCCGTTTCTCCTTCAAAATTGATTTCTTTCTTTTTTTTTTTTACTTTGCTGTTTCGTAAAACTTTCTCTCCAAAATTTTCGACTCGATCCTAAGTTCTTCAGACAAGAAGTGTTCGTCCGGATTTTTCGATGTCCATTCGACCCACTTCTTGCGCTGAACTCCCCGGTTTCGGCCAATCGGAATCCGCGGATTTCGATCACGTCATTTGTAAGCCACTCTCAGCTAACTTGCTGAAGAGCGCTACCGTTGACGAAATCCGGCGGTCCTGCTTACTCGCATCTACATCTCCCTGACTATGCTTCGTCATCGTGGAAATCGCCGACCGCTGGTGGCAATTTCCAGGAGCGGCGAAACCGATGAACGCATTCAGTCATTTTCCCCCTATTATTTTCTTGAGAAAAAGCCTGACTGACAACAAAATATCAAAAACTCAAGAACTCAATTTCGACTTACAAAATTCATTAGTCCCTCCAAATACCGTTTCTAAAACCCCAAACAAAAGAAAATAAGGAGAAATTCGTCGCAGTGAAAAATACATTAACGAATTACTAAACTTTTGAAAATTCCGAAGGAAAAGTGGAAAACTATTTTCAAATTAACGCGATTTACAAAAACAAATTTCGATGGGCTTTCGTTAGATATTGGGGATTAGGGATAAGTTGATAACGTTCCATTTTTAACAAATTAAGATCTAAAGAATTTAACAGCATGAAATAACGTTGGGCCTTCGGCCATTCTCTCAAAGAGTTACTTCTGACGACTGGGGAGCAACTGTCACCCGCGCTTTGTTTTTGGGTTTCGTTTCCAAACAGACCATCCGCCTGTTGGTGATGATTCATATAAGACTTCCTTTTACGACAGACCACCTGCCTGTCAATTATCCATTTTAAGATTGCGGTTGCATCGATATTATTTCTTCAAGATACTGAGAGAGTGTACCAATGGCTGATGGACCATGGCTGCCCTACGCTCTCATAGTATATTGAAGGAAACACCTGTATGGAAAGAAGAAAGGGGTAGGTGGGAGCAAGGATTTGGAGAGTGAAAAGAACAGTTTTTGTCGCGGTAAATTTTACCGTGACAAAGTTATGAAATTTAACGTACTATTTGTATATTTTATTGTAAGTTTTTTGTATTTTATATTTTACTTGTTAACCAATAAAGGCCTAATGAAGAGCATAAACAAGACATGCTCGAAACGTTGCGATGAGCAACTAACAGCCTTTGTTGAATTTGAATTATATCCCACAAAAATTAAAATTATTTATCTATAACGATACAAAGGTCACTAAAATCAGTACCGAACCGCATCCCACCGCGACCAGACGTGTTGGAAGTTGAGAACTTTACCGCGGCCAATACCCCAAGAAAAAATTAAACAAACAAATTAAAAAAAAAAAAAAATATTAAACCAACCTCTGTCCATATACCATCACCTTTTATCAGTGTGAAATTTAAATAATAAATCGATAAATCCCTGCGAACCAACCGTACGAAAAAAAAAAAAAAAAATAACAATAGCCTAATATAATAATAAAATACACAAAAAAAAAATTGCAATAAAAAGAAAGTGCCAGTGTCAGTGCCAGTGCTTGTGCTTGTATACAAAAACAACAACAAAAGTGCACCATGCCCATGAACCTGATGCTCCACAAAACTAAAATCAGCAAGCGGTAAATTTTTCCTTATCTCTCCTTCCCTCATCATTCACATTGCTTTCGGATTAGTCATTACATACAATGTGTGGCTCATCTCATATAATGTATGTAATTGATTGAGTCCAAGTAAATCAGACAAATTGCTGATATTGGTTTTGGGTTTCCAGGGGCGGATCAATACATACTACTAAGGCATAACACTGGTAGTGTTTTGTATTGTGAAGTTTTATTGGGGCCCAAACTCAATATCAGCATAGATAACTGTCTGATTTGGTTTTTAGCGTTTGTTTTTTCGTAATGGTAGGTGAATTTAGGGTCGATATTAGTAACATTCGGGGGCTGAGAAAGAATTTCTGTGCTGTGTACACACTGTAAAATACATACTGTAAAAAACAGGCCAGCAGTCTTGGCACTAAGTGAAACCCAGGTAGGTGAAAATTCTGATTACTCCGAATTTAGCCTACCTGGTTATAGCTTAGTGCCTTTATTTTTCCTACACCACGGTCTCGCAATATATGTACGAAATGATGTGGCTTATCAGCTTCAACCACAATATGGCCCTTGTTTAAATACAAACTTTAACTTCCTGTGGTTAAAATTCACC
Organism: Melangyna quadrimaculata; assembly: GCA_949320155.1. NCBI lineage: Eukaryota > Metazoa > Arthropoda > Insecta > Diptera > Syrphidae > Melangyna > Melangyna quadrimaculata. Next base: position 251,862,671 of record OX439483.1, on the reverse strand, counting down.
GTCAATAAGCACATCGTACATACATGTTTCATTAATCGTAGCCCAAGTTTGGATAGTAATTCGACTTCTAACGAATTCGATGCGCTGTCCGATTCAATCCTGAGAATTGTTTCCCATTATCCGCACAGTGAAATCGTTGTTACGGGCGATTTCAATGTACACAATTCTTCGTGGCTACGCTATTCTGGTCAGACAACACCCGAAGGAAGGTATGTCGAGATTTTTTCTGAGTTAAACCACCTGACTCAGCTTGTTGACGAGCCTACTCGGATTCCTGACGTTGCAGGTCAAATCGCCAACACTCTAGACTTGTTCCTTACCTCTGACCCGAATAAATACACTATTAGTGTATTATCTCCTCTAGGCTCATCAGACCATTGTGTCATATCTGCGAATTTCTCGTGCCACCAAATCACAGTTATAGAAAAAATCCCAAAGAGAACCGTTTGGCAATACGAGAAAGCCAACTGGGACGGTCTCAATAATTTCTTCAAGAGCTTTAACTGGTCACTATGCTTCCTCGATAGTGATGTTGACGCCAGTGCAGATATGATTACAAACTTGATTCTTTGTGGAATGAGAAATTTTATCCCGAATGGGGTGAAATCTATCAAACCCAAAGAAAACTCATGGTTTGATTCGAGCTTTAAAGAGGTTATTAGGGTTAGAGAAGTAAGCTTCCGAAATTATAAAGCCAACCCTACTGAGGAAAACCGGAAAAAGTTTCAACAAGTAAGAAAGACCTGTAACGTTCATATTCGAAGAACCAAATTTTTACATGATCAAAAATTACGACAAAAAATACTACAATGTCCCAAAGGTAGTAAAAATTTTTGGTTATTTGTAAAAAACATTCGAAATACCACCTCGTCCTCGGTTCCAACGCTCGTCTTCAATGATACTCCTTTTTTCAGCTCGCAAGATAAAGCCAATTTGCTTGCAGCACAGTTTGCTGTTAATTCGACGCTGCCAGAAAGTGTTATGACTCCTCCTGTACTTGAGAGCGTAAATGATTTTATGGGACAAATCTTCTTTCGCACTCGTGCAGTTGCTAGAGTTCTAAAGGATCCCGACGTACACAAATCCGCTGGCCCGGATGGTATCCCTCCCATTGTTCTGAAGAGGTGTTCTTCAACGCTGGCAAAACCACTGCGTAAGCTTTTCCATCTGTCCTACTCTACTGGTCTCTATCCGAGTGGATGGAAAACAGCATTTGTCCAGCCTGTCCCTAAAATAGGCGTATCTTCTTCACCCTCTAACTATCGGCCAATTGCACTTACGTCCCTTCTTCCCAAGGTCATGGAAACGCTGAATAATTTCCAGCTCAAGAAATATCTCGAGGAACGAAAGCTTCTTAATGACCGGCAGTACGGCTTACGTAGCAATAGGTCCGCTGGTGATCTGATGGTATATCTCACCGAACAGTGGAACAAATCTTTACATCGTTTTGGAGAAAGTAAGATTATTGCACTTGATATTTCAAAAGCGTTTAATAGAGTTTGGCACCAAGCTCTCTTATCGAAAATGCGCGCATTTGGTTTCGATGAACCTCTTCTTCGTTGGATTAGAAATTACCTTTCGGACCGTTCAATACAAGTTGTATTGGACGGTTTCAAGTCCGAAATCCACAAAATAAATGCTGGTGTGCCCCAGGGCTCCGTTTTGTCACCGACTCTCTTCCTTATTTTTATAAATGATCTTTTGTCTGAAACTTCTAATCCATTAAACTGTTTTGCTGATGATAGTACCCTCAGTTTCTCATATTCGTTTACAGATTCTCATCCATGTCCTTCGGATGTGGAACTTGAACGGCAGCGTATGATAAGCTCACTAAATTCTGATCTCGACAGCATTGTCCAATGGGGAATCAAAAACCGCATAGAATTTAATGCTTCTTAAACTCAATGTTGTCTCCTGTCGTTAAAGCGAAACCCACCCCCAATGCCGCTATCCATGGACGGCACTTGCATCGAGGAAACCGAACAGCTCTCAGTTCTCGGTATGTGTGTCACAGACCACCTTTTGTGGAATGACCACATATTTGATGTCGCCAAAAACGCTGCTAAGTGTTTAGGTTTTCTCCGTAGATGCAAGAAGTTTTTTCCCCTTCTGATCTGGCTGTGATCTACAAAGCCTTTATTCGTCCAAAACTTGAGTACAATTCTCATGTTTGGGCAGGAGCTCCAAGAACTCACTTGAGTTTGTTGGACAGAATTCAAAAGAGAGCTTTAAAAATGATAGGCGAAAGATCTATAACAGAAACAATTACATCTCTCGAACACCGCCGTAATGTTTCGTGTCTTTCTCTATTTTATCGCTATTATTATAATCAGTGTTCTAGTGAAATAGCCAGTTGCATTCCCCCCCTTAAAAAATTCAACCGTAATACTCGCGCTTCTAGGAATGCCCATCAGTTCACCCTCGAGCCCAACTTCGGACGTACTGTAATGTACAGAGATTCTTTCTTCAGTCGCACCACACAAATGTGGAATGCTTTACCTGACTCGACTTTCCCCTCCCATTTCGATGTGCAAACGTTCAAAACCAATGTGCATCGGTATCTCCTTCTAAATCCTCTCCTACTTACCTAATCGCTCGTGCTGTGTTAAAAACATTTTAAGGGTAGCCATAACCCCTTTTGCGCGCGTGGAATATAAAAAAAAAAAAAATAATTTATTAAAAAAAATCTTTCTTTTTGCCACCGCCAAGCACTTTGCTCTCTTCTGACGAGGAGAAGGAGGCCTTTTATAACCGGCTGAGTGCTCCTTATGATAGCGTTCCACGAGGTGATATAGTTATGGTGATGGGAGACTTAAATGCCAAGGTTGGCAATGACAACACTGGGCTAAGGCATGTCATGGGAAAACATGGTGTTGGTAACCGAAACGACAATGGCGAACGATTTGTCGATTTCTGCAACGCCAACGGCCTTGTTATTGGAGGGACCATGTTCGAGCATAAGACGTGCCACAAAGTCAGTTGGGTGTCGACTGACAGACAAGCAACTTCCAACCAAATTGACCACTTCGCGATCAGCCGGCGTTTTAGAAGCAGTCTCCAGGACGTCCGTAACAGAAGAGGTGCTGACATGGGAATGGCCCGAGACCACCATCTGATGGTTGCTACCGTAAGATTGCGTACAGCTGCAGTTTGGAGATCCCAAGGAAACACTCGAATGCCCAAGTTTAATACAGATAGACTAAAGGATCCTGCAGTGCGCCAACAACTAGGGGACCACCTTTCACAAGGATTGAACGCAATCAGCAGCACGGAAACCACATCCATCGAAAACCATTGGTGTGCTGTGAAAAATGTGTTCATATCCGGTGCTGAAAGTATAGTCGGCCGGGCGCAAGGAAGAAATAGTGCTTGGCTTTCCGACGAAACTTGGGCAAGGATCGAAGAAAGGAAACACCTTAAAGCTCGCATCGCAGCTACCCCAGCAGCAGGGAGAAACGAGCTTGAGTCTACGTACCGCATGAAGATGAGGGAAGTTCACCGTAGTGTGCGACGTGATAAGCGTAACTACATCAACGCACTGGCCACAGAAGCAGAAGAAGCCGCTAGTAGGTGTGACAGTAGGACCGTCTACAGAATTACCAAAGAGCTCACTGGTGTCCAGAGCTCTAAACAACACCTGGTTAAAGACACAAACGGATCCCTGCTAATTTCGGATGAGGACCAGCTCATAAGGTTGAGGGAACACTTTTCTGTGGTTTTAAACCGCGTTTTCGCAAGTGAAGTGAACCCTATTCCCACTGAGCTACCCGAAGTAACAATTTCCCGAATACGCACCGTACCCCCCAGTAAAGAAGAAATTTTCACCGCCATCAAAGCACTGAAGAACAACAAAGCGGTTGGACTTGACGGTATTCCTGCAGAGCTCTTAGGAGCAGCCCCAACGACATCGAGCGAGCTACTGCACCCACTTATTAAGAGAGCTTGGGAAACAGAGAGCTTTCCTGAAGAGTGGAAAAAAGGAATGATTGTCAAGCTCCCAAAGAAAGGAGATCTCACACAGTGCGAAAACTGGAGAGGAATATGCGTTCTGCCTGCAGTAGCCAAGATAATAGCAAGGATAATATTGGACCGAATTAAAGACCACCTCGAAGACACACTCGACGCCGAACAAGCAGGTTTCCGCACTGGATCTTCCTGTGTGGATCACATCAACACCTTGCGGATCATCATCGAACAGTGCGTTGAATATCGATCACCACTTCACCTGCTGTTCATCGATTTTGAAAAGGCGTTCGACAGTGTCAATAGAGAATTTATTTGGCTTGCTTTGCACAGGAGGGGCATCCCAGATAAATTGATTGCTATTATCAAGGCTACATATGATGGATCCAGGTGTCACGTTTTGCACAAAGGTAGGCTGTCAGAGGAGTTTGAAATCCAAAGTGGAGTTAGGCAAGGCTGTATACTGTCACCAATACTGTTCCTGTTGGTGATAAGTGACGTACTGCACGCAGCTTTGTCAAATGGAAATGGAGGAATTCAGTGGACTCTGCAATCTCACCTCAAACATCTGGACTACGCGGACGACGTATGCTTACTCTCTCATAGGATCATGGATCTCCATCAAATGACAACAAGGGTGGAGAGAGAAGCAGAAATCGTAGGGCTTAAGATCAACTCGGCAAAAACTAAAAGGATCAGCCTTGGAACTTCCTCATCAATCCAAGTAAATATTTCTGGACAACCGGTAGAGATGGTAGAGGATTTCCAATATCTTGGGAGTATTGTCTCTACGGGTGGCGGAACTGAACTGGACGTAAACAGCCGAATCAGAAAAGCAAAGGCTGCGTTCGGAATGCTGTCCAAAATATGGAGAAACAACTCTTTTAGCTTAAAGACCAAGCTACGACTGTTCCGCTCCAATGTTGAATCCGTTCTGCTTTACGGCTGCAGCACTTGGAAAGTCACTGAAATTGTCACTAGAAAGCTGCAAACCTTCGTTAATAGATGTCTACGAAACATCTTGAGGATTTTCTGGCCCAACCGTATCTCCAATGCCGAACTTCATGCGAGAACGGGTCAGGAGCCCATAGACTCCATTATACGAAGAAGAAAGTGGCAGTGGATTGGCCATACGCTTCGAAAAGGCGATCGGTGCATTGCATCTCAAGCAATGCAGTGGAACCCGCTCACGAGGGAAGACAAGTGGGCCGGCCTAGAAGTACATGGCGAAGAACGGTCGAACAGGAATCGGCACGACTGGGGAAAAGTTGGAGAGAGCTGAAATATATTTCAAGAAATCGTACACGATGGCGCGTAGGTGTAGTGGAGGCCCTATGTCCCGTAAGGGAAACATCACGGACGTAATAGGTCCGAGGACCTAAGTAAGTAAGTAAGTAAGCAGTAAGATGATAGGCGCGTTTTTTTTAAGGGTATCTCCAATAGTACAGGTGGTAATATTGCATTGGAATACATTTTAAGTCAGAAAATTGTTCCAGTTAAACCGCGTGAAATCCATAAAATAATTGATTAATTAATTTTAACACCTTAATGATTTCACAAAACCGAGAATCAAATTTGTAAACCACGTTAAAAAAATTGTATTAATTTAATTAAACAAAACAAACTAACTAAATTGATTTTAAACATTTGACTCACTTTGAATGCATTTCGGAATACCTTCATTCCATCATCAGCAAACACGACTATATCTAAGGTTAGTCATCGTCGATGCAATTCATCTTGTTATTTGGGTAAAGAACAGTACAAATACAACAAAAACTTTAACACTATTATTATTGTAAACAATAGATAAAACGGTCAAACGCGATTGAAGAGGCATGAAACAACGTTGCAGTTGTCTTGATTTAAAAGATCTGTACCTTTTTGGATATAGAAGCTTTCAAATGCGTCAAGTTGTGCTTCATTTGTCACTGTTTTAATTAAACGTACACTGTCTTTTTGATTTATATTAGGTTTTTCGTTTAACACATGTGATGCTACAGTTGAGCAAAGAGGTTTCCTTAAACGGATAGATGTGATATGATCGTCATATCTTTTTTTTATGCTCCGTTTAGTTTGACCGATGTACTCGCGTTCACAAACATTGCATTTTATTGCATAAATTCCCGACTTTTTCAAACTGGGGGCTTTATCTTTTGTGGAACAAAGTAAATTACATAATTTGTTGTTGTTTTTATAAACTATATCTAAATTATGTTCTTTGAATTAAAATCAATAAATATTAAAATTTGTTTGTAAAACAATTTGCTGACAAAAAATACACAAAATACCATGAGAATATTATAGATTTTATATACAATTTACATCCATCCTTCCTAGATTTTCAAATAAAAAGTTTAAAATTTAAAAACAGATTTTCCGCATTTCAGAACTAAAAACATGCCATACAAAAATAGTAGCAGTAAAAGCAAAGATGAAAAAAGTGCTATCTTAAATATAAGCAACTCCAAAGCAGCTCGAAAAGCGATGATGGCCGCCAAACAGTCTAAAGCAATTGAGAAACTGGACAAAATGGTCGAAGAAGTTTTGGAGACAGATCTTCCCCAATTTTGCCCTTTCAGTTTACCACCTTTGCCAAACTCATTATCAGAATCTGGCATATGCAGTCATGGGTAAATAACATTAAAAACAAAAAAAAAATTCCATTAATCTTTTTAAACTTAATATTTTCAGTAGACACACACACGGCCATGCAATAAATCCATGTCATCACGAATCAAAAATATCGACAAGTCAAAGCTTTATTCAGTCTCGTGAGCATCAATGCTGTTCAGGTTTCAGCACACGTACAAACGGGCGTCACAACCATGTTCATTCAAATGCCTGTAAAATCCTTTAATTATCAAATTCTGGAAAAGCTTCAATGGAAAGAAAAATTTAAAAAACGGTTTATGGATATTCATTAGGTACCACAAAATATGCGGTCAATTTTACCTCGAAAACGACAATACACATCTTATGTGAATAGAAATATTGCTACGCGGACATTTAGTTTATGTTATTTTTGTTTGTTTTTGGAATTCATATGCTTAAATTTATCGTATTTAGATAGACGTAATGTTATTGTTATGTAGAGATTAACAAGCAAAATAGATTTAAAAATAAAATTTTAGTAATCGCGAATCAATGTGCTATTTAGGTGCTATATGTATATAAACTGGGTGGCATAACAGCTCGTGAAGAAATAGGGCCTAGTAACTAACAACTCGCAACCGTTCCTGTGTGACAGGAATGAAAGGGACCTACAATTTTATGCCGAATCCGAACGACTAGACGAGAAGCACTTATTCATGACAAGTGATACTATTGGATGATTTGTCAATTCCTCGCAAGAGGCAGTAGCCCTGAAACTTTTTATAGTTTTATTTTTTTTGTAGGTGGACGAGGCTGGGAAGGGAACCCAGACCTCCAGCGTGACAGACCAACGCACTAACCATTACGTTACGGGCTACTATTTAGGTGCTATATTAAATGTAAATTTTATGCATTGTAGATAGAAAACACAGTCAGGATTTTCGTTTTTTTTTCAACATTAATTTAAGCCAAACATGTTTAAAAAATGATAGATCTGCAATACTAAATAAAAACAAAAAATATGAGCGAATGTTTGTCGTTTGTTACAACCCAGAGCGTCCCAAAACATGTGGTACCAACTGTACACGCGCGGTTGGTCCCCGGGCTTAACTCGTTCCCGAACACTTCATCCCGGAAGTAAAATCTCGACCCAATACCGGAAATTATAAATTCATCGAAACTTAATGTTTCGTGTATTTCATTCGTTAGTTTTTTAAAATTTGTTTGTAAATTTGATTGAGAGAATTTATTATTCAACCCAGCGGCTCCATTAGAAATATTTGATGAAATAAAGGTAAGACCGCTTATTATCTCCCCACACATTTTATTACCCCACACATTTGGTCCGGTATTGTAGTTTACAACGTCTCAGCTCTTGGGCGAATGGGACTTTTTTTCACTTTCAAGAGATTTCTATTCCTCGAGTATTTTAATTTCTCGATTTTATTAAAAAAATTTAAAAAAAAAGTTCTTCTTCAGAGTGCACACAAAAACACAATGGGGCATATTCATAGTCGCAGATAGACCCAGGTTTAACTAAACTACAGTTTAAGACAATTTTGGCTCAATGAATACAGACCGATTTTAATTACAAGTTGTTGGTTTTATATTTTTATAAGATAATTAACTTGGTATACTACACAAATAGCTTCAAATATTTTGAAATGATAACCTTAAAAAAATAGAACCAACATCCGAAAATTCAACAAAAGCTATGTTTAACTTAGACCCAGGTCTAAAATGACTATGAATATGCCCCAATGTAGTTTTATTTTACTTTGTTTATTAAAAACTTATTTTTTTTTTAATCCGACATCGCACCGAAGAACAAAAATAAAAGACGAAATTATTTCTAACGACAGCAGTTTTATAAGAAAAAGTCGAACTGTCAAACAAAACAAATTTGACTTCTGAGTTTCTTCCCCAGATTTATGGTGGACTTACATGTATCTGCATTTGGTTTCTGCACAAAAAAAGGGATACCAAATACAAAATGTATATTTATTAGATAGAAGATCAAAATGCAGAAGGACTTCGTTTCTACATTATAGGAAAGTGCTATAATGCAGAAATGAAGACGGACATGTTCATCTTCTTGATGGATCTCTTTCACTCGCTCGGATTTTTTGTGTCATCTGTCCTGCTCTACTTTTCTGCATTATGCTGGATTTACATGTATCTTCGTCTGCAAATATGAAGAAAAGTAGAGCGGGAGTAGGTATATAATGAGGATGTTGAGACCTAATGGGGTCATTAAGGGACCAAGGTTATTAAATTAGGTCGTTAAAAGCAATAAAATCATTAAAAAGCAATAAAATCGCGTGGTAAAAGTAATAAAAACTGTGTCCGTTAATTAAAAAAATGCGATCATGGTTAACGTTAAGCAGTAAAAACATAAGGGGAACCATGATGTAGGGACCCAAGGTCATAAAATTCTTCTGTTAACAAATCTTCAACGACAGAAAAGTGGAAAATCAAATATAAGGGTCATAAAATTCTTCTGTAAAAAAAATAAAAAAATCTTCAAGGTTAGAAAATGAAACATGCAAATCCAGTGACGGAGTAGAGAGTAAGGTATATGTGTTAATTAAAAAAAGGCAATCATGCGTAACGTTATGCAGTAAAAATATAAGGGGACCATGCTGTAAGGAGCCAATATCATAAAATTCTTCTGTTAAAAAATCTTCAAGGTTGGAAAAATCTAAGTTTTTTTGTAATGATTTAAACATATTGGAAATCATGGTCATAAAAATAGCCGACAGTATTTTGAAATAAAATAACAATTGAAAACAATTAAAAGTAAAGGTCATTAACCTATGCCCTAAATCTAAAATCAGCTTTGTGTTGATGTGAAGTGGTATTTTGTGCATAATTTAAAGTATGTCAAAATATGTATACCTACTTTTGTGTGTTTATTTATAGATTCTTATACAGAGTAGGGAGTTAGCTGGTATTGAATTTATGTTTTGCTACGATTTGACTCACTTAGAGGAACAGGCGTTGATAATAATATAGTAGGCATATGTATGAAAATGATGTTTATGTTGATATTCATTTTGAATGGTACCCAGCAAGAAAAATTCAAAAATTCATTGAGGAAAAATCAGCTTTTTCCTTGAGGAATGGCAGCTGCAGCGTCCACTTTTCAGCTGATTCCTTTGATGAAATTAACATGGGCATGTCCTAGGCGGGAAGCACATGCTGAAAATCCGATGCAAATTCACCAACGAAATCACTACTTCGTTGGAAGTTGTTTATTCACCGACCCAGATGATGAAAAACATGGTGGTTGCATAATCTATGAATGCACTGCATAAATGTATGTGGTTTATTCATCAGTTCAATATTTTCGATGAAAATGGTAGTAAAAATTCCATTATCAAATCACAAGATATAGAAGTAGGTAGTTGTTTATTCAGCAATTAGTTAATTCAATATGAAAAATGTGAAGGAAATTAAATAAATAGTAAATTCATTAACTCTGTTGTGTTGTGAATTATTTGTGATTGGTTAATTAAAATATAGAATTAAAACTTTTTACTTAAACTTAAAGTTGAATCACTAGGTCAGTGGTTGTTGGTTAATCACCACTTCATATGCGGAGTGGTGATTAACCAGAAAACTGAAATACTTTGAGAAAATCTGAGATTGCCTCTTTTTAATGGAAATTCACAAGTCCTCTTATAATATTTACTGTCAGTAGACAATGTCAACACAGAGAACACAAAAAAAAAATCAACTTCTATCAAAACACACAATGGCGGTGCACACTTTACAAAGCATATGAGTGGACATAGACGGTGAACTGATGAACTTCTACATGACTTTTCAACAGTTTTTTCATTTTATAATTTTCCATATCAAAAGCAACGACAGAAAGGGTTGTTTTCTAAACACAAAGCAGAAAGTGGGTTCAAATCTATGAACTGAGGAAACCTTGCATGATTCTTCACTTATTAAATCATTACATGTCGTTTCCTTGTATTATCTGGCTAGTGAATTGATTGCTGTTGTCTTGTTGTTTTCTACACACAAAGCAAAAAGTGGGCTCAAATCTATGAACTGAGGAAACCTCGCATGACTCTTCACTCACTAAATCATTGCATGACGTTTCCTTTTATTATTTGGCTAGTGAATTGATTGAAGAATTCAGCTATAAAATTCATTGGGGACGATATTTCCCGCTGGGTAGTGAGATCATATGTCATAATATGTGAGTTCATTGACTTTGAGATACATTGATAGGTAAGGGAGATTAATACTTTAAGGAAAACTAATTTGGGGATAGAAAGGAAACAAATATTTTATGTCTTTTATAATAATTGTGATTTATTAATCCATGAGTTGTTAGCTGGTGGGAAGCCAAGCCATTTAACTTATACATTGTCTCCCTTACTTTTAAGTACTTTTTCAACGAGATAAATATTAGGGTATTAAGTCTTTTGCAATTCTTTTTCATAAAAACAACCGCTGATAGGTTGACCTTTAAAATCTTCAAGGAGATATGTTGCTGGATTTGTTAGGTTTACTTTTCTTATCTTAAAAATTTCCTTTCTCCAATTAGGTGTGTAGCCTTTCTCGAAAACATGTTTGAACTTGCTCATTCTAACATTTTTAATTCTGTTATAAGCATTGGATAAGAGTTTCTTAGAGTTTTCCTGTTTCACATCGATTGGACACATTCTTATAGTTCTATGCATAGAGTGATTGTATTCTGTCACCAAATCATCAATAATAGATGTCCATTTATAATTGCCATTAAAACTGAATTCCTTCCACATTTTCTCCTTGATTGTGCGATTAAAACGTTCAACAATTGATGCCTTAAGTGAGCTGAATGTAGAGTAATGATTTATGTTATGTAATTTCATTAAATCAAGAAATGTCTTATTAAAAATTTCTGTTTCATCATCAGTTTGTAGATTTTTAGGCTATCGCGATGATTTTATGAATATCAACTTCATTGCTTGTGCAACAGATGAAGCTGTCTTATTTTTTAAAGCAACTGCCCATGCATATTTCGAGAAAGTATCAATAACTGTCATAAGATATTTATAGCCATTATTTTCTTTGTGATATGGTATCATTTCAACCAAATCAGCTTGCCATAGGTCATCAAACCCCTTGATAACAACCCTACGTCGATTGAAATTCTTTCTTGCTGACCTGTGAAGCTCTTCAACAACTTGTCGTTTACTCATTTTTTCAAAAGAATGAAATAAAAAATCATTTGTATGGTTATATATCTGTATATATATATATATATATATATATATTTATTTATTTACTTATATATAGGTATAATAACATTTATTTTAATCTATGATACAATAACATCAATTTTCTTAATCTTATCAAACGCTGTGCAATTTAAAAACATCCACAAGTATCTGGCCCCACTTTACATGTATTTGAAGACCACGAACAGTTTGTGAAATGACATCCATACTTAGATTTAACTTGATCAACATTTTTATAATTACTAAGAAATGAAATATTTCTTAAAAACTCTTCATGATGTTCTTCAACAAATCCTTTTTATGAAGCCTTAAAAATGTCAAAATTTCATTTAAAATTAATGTTATATTGATATTAGACATGGTTATGGTATCGTTTTGATTTACAAATAATAACTGAATGCAGTACTGGTTAGTTATGATTTCTTTTATAATAAAAAAAAAAAAAAATATTATTCCCCTTCTTGATTCTCTTTAATTTTTCCTATCTCAAGAAGAAAATACTTTCGAAGATCATCCAACAAGCGAATTGTATTCAAATTTTGTAGATCAATGTACTCTCTCAATATTTTCTCATTATTTTCCACTTCATCATCCATGTATGCTTTGTTTACAGCTTGATTGAATATTATAGGTGCCCCAATATTGTGCAGACGTTTTCCTTCAATATCAAAGTCACCATTTTCAGTTTGCTTAAATCCATTACCAGGAGGTCCTGGGGGATTTTCGATTGCTCTTTGAAATTTGCTGGAGCTTCTTCCGAATTTGTCAACACTTATTTTGGTAATAAATTCAATTTTGTTCTCGCAACTCTTCCACAATAGAATTTATTTCATTTGTATGGTTGTTATATCCTGATGACTCAGATGTAATTAAAAGTCTCAATCTATCTACAATCTCATTTGGGTTGTCCCAATACACATAGTCAATAGGATTTGCTGATTAGATCATTGCAGGCGAATTATTCATGTATGCATTTCCAACTTTCTTTTGTTGACTTTTTGTAATATTCCGAATCAAATGTTTGATGATTTTCTTATACTTTGCTCCTTTATTGCCTTTAACCTGTGAATTCAAATTATGATTTCTCAAGTGTGCGCATGTTTTCTGTAATATTTTCTGATACTGCTTTAAATCTTCACTAGTATAGGTATTCTTTCGGGGGTTCTTATGTAGAACAAGTTCAAGAAGACCCTCAGTTCCATGGAACATTTCTTCATCAATTACAATATTGTTGTCATCGTTATTTTGAAAATTAGATCTCCCTAGCTTATTTGAATTTGATTCAACGTCAAAGTATGGACCATAGATCTTATCATGATCTGAATTTGAAATTAAAGTTCCGTTGATCAAGTACTTTCATTGAAGCTATTTGAAGGTGTTTTAAAAGAAGATTCTTCATCAGCTATCATTGAATTCGATAATGAATAATTTAAATCTTCTTCTGGAGAAAAACTTCATCTTCTTCTTCTCTAAGACTTTTAAATTGAAGACGACGTTTTACAGCGGGTGCTTTGATTTCTTTTAACTTACCATTCATGGTTTCATTATTTTCCACATTTTTCGCGATTTTGCGTAAAGGTTCAACAATTGTTTTAAATGTGTTTTCAATTTCAGTACCTTTAATGAATTTTCCGGTTTTGAGGAGCATATATTTTTTCTTTAAGGCCTCTTTTGTATTTATAAGATTTTTAAGTGTTTTTATATTGGTATCCATATCTATAAAGAGTTGTTGAATGCAGAGCGGTTAACCAGACCACTTACAATAGGAACGAATAAATACAGGGCAGTTCAGTTCAGGGTTGTTCAATACAGTGCTATTCAATACAGGGTTGTTCAATACAGGGTTGTTCAATACAGGGCAGTTTTAAGATAGGTGTTTTAGTATGAGAAGCAGATTAATAACTGTTTCGATTTATAAGATTACTGTTTCGTTAAATGATTTTTTATACCGACCATTTTTAACGCAACTATCTTTATCGATAACTAGAAACCCATACAATTCTTTCCAGCACTCTGAACTCAGCTCTTTAATTTGTTTAAACGACATATCTGAATTTATGTGATCATCATAAATATGTTTCAAATTAAGATCATCTTTGTTGAAGAGAATTATATAGTTAGCATTATCTCGAATCAAATGTTTTGGAATGTGTGTAAATGATTGACATAAGTAGAAGCTATCTACTCCGCTATGGTGCCCCATTCAGAAATAGTCTCTTATAGTATTTTGTTTTTCACAAGCTACATCATCAAATATAAAAACTGAATTTGGTTTAGCCTTAGAAGGCAGCATAATTTCACAATTATTTGAAAATTCGGAATACTGCATTCCTTTTATTGATTTTATAATATTTTTTAGGAATGCATATTTTGGTTGGTGTAATGATTTCGAATATATGTAAATGTTTTCAAACTTTAAACCATTGGCATCTAAAAGAATGCTTAACATAACGTTAGTTTTTCCGCAATTAGATGGACCTACGATTATTCCTCGAATACTATTAGGAAATAATTGACCATGCTTATTTTTTTGTTTTTCATTTCCATCAAAATTTTGTATACAAATAGATTGTTGGTAGTAGCCCGTAGCGTAATGGTTAGTACGTTCGACTGTCACGCTGGAGGTCTGGGATCGCTTCCCAGCCTCGTCCACCTAAAAACTAAAAAGTTTTTTTTCAGGGCTACTGCTTCTTGCGAGGAATTGACAAATCCTCCAAGAGTATCACTTGTCACGAATAAGTGCTTCTCGTCTAGCCGTTCGGACTCGGCATAAAATTGTAGGTCCCTTCCATTCCTGTCGAAAGGGGCACACAGGAATGGTTGCGAGTTGTTAGTCACTAGGCCCTGGTTCTTCATGAGCCGTTGTGCCACCCGATTTATTTTTTTAAATAGATTGTTGCTGCAAACTTCATTTTGTTAAATGAAGCTTTTCTATATAAATCTGCATGTTTTAAAAACATTATTTCATAATCGTTTCTAACATCTTATCCGACAGTTATATAATGCTTAATTTTGGAACAACATCATTCAGTTCTAATAATTCAGTTCAGGGAAACGGATTGATTAATTCATTAATAAACAAGCTTTCATTTGAATTACATCTGCCGTCATATAATTTTTGCGGCCCCGGGACTTAACTTGAGGAGCGTCTTGCTAGAGGGGATCGGGGAATCAATCCACTAGATGAAACTTTTCGGGAACATGATATAGCATACAGTAAAAGTAATAATTTAAGTTACAGACATACAGTCGATAAAATTTTATCAGAGAAATCCTGGCAGAGGTTCAAAGCTAGGGATTCATCGTTATCTGAAAAACTAAATAGTCTTTTGGTTACTAACATGATGAAGGCTAAATCTTCTCTCGGAATGGGTATAACATCAAATACATAGACAAAGAAAAGCCGTCAGTGCTCTAGGATTAAGAAAACTAATGTATTCAAAAATGCGGTAAAAAAAGCTAAAGCAGCAATCAAAAACTTGAATATAGAAGACACAAATAAACTAGCCACGACTGCTTTACATGCAGCTAGACAAATTATTAAGAAAAAGAGAAGTAGTATTACACTACCTAGAGTAATACCAATTCCAAAAGTTGGAGGACTTTTACCATTGCTTCCTATCTTGGCAGGATTATCAGCTGTGGGTTCTTTAACCGTCGGTGTTACAGTAATGGTAAAAGCTATAAGCGATTCAAAGATTGGGAAAAAACATTTGGAAGAAAATAAACGACACAATAACACTATGGAAACAATAAAACTCAAACAGGGAAAGGGTCTTCATCTAAAGCCAAATAAAAGTAGTTTGGGGTTATTTTTAAGTCCACAAGAATCAAAAAACTATTAAAAATGCTGCCCAACCGTCCTCTCACTAACATTGATATATTTAATTTTGGTAAAAACTATATCCCAAATTTCCGAGGTGTTTTCATGAGGGATACATTACCAAGAATACCATTTAAAATGGAAAGTGTAGTCGTAAATTTAGATAATAATAGTGGGGTCGGTACACATTGGGTAGCTTATATCAAAAAAAAAAATAATGTAAAATATTTTGATAGCTTTGGTAATTTAAGACCTCCTCAGGAAATGGTAGGATACTTGCATGCATATAATATTTACTACAATCACAAATGCTTACAACGCTTTAATACCTTTAATTGTGGTCATTTATGTTTAGAGTTTCTTGTAAATCAAAATAAATAAGCTATACATTATAATTTTTGTTTCATTTCTTTCACACCGATAATGTCGATAACACTTACGTTGAGCGGAAACAAGTCTACTCTCACAACAGAGTACTTCCCCCCAATAGTATTAGACTCAAATTTTGTATGCGGATTAGTGGATTTTCAAACATACAACTCTATACCTAACGTAGATGTAATAAATAACTTATTTCATGTGGGTAATGATGTAATAGTGCTTCCTGTTGGTTCTTACGAGATTGAAGATATAAATAATTATATTCAAGAAGAGCTTAAAGAAAGAAATGGTACAGCAAGTATAAAGATTAGAGCAAATAACAACACTTTAAAATGTGAAATAAATTCCACTGAAGATATCGATTTTTCACATCCTTATTCAATTGGTTCACTTTTAGGATTCAGTAAAAGAAAACTTTGTGCACAACAGATGCACGAATCAGATCTATACGTTGATATCAATCGTGTAAATACTGTGAGATTTGAGTGTAACTTAATGGATGGAACATTCATAAATAATCAACCTGCGCATGTCCTTCATCAATTTGCAATCAAAGTTAGCCCAGGGTATAAAATAATTGAGGTTCCTAAAAATGTTGTTTGTTTACCAGTGAACGTGAAGAAGATAGGTTCAATAACAATACATTTGTTAGATCAAGACGGAAACCTTATTAACTTTCGATGTGAATTAATAACGATACGATTGCACCTTAATCACAGATAAGCAATACCTAGATGGGAATGTACGGCTGTCAATTCGGTTTGCCTACAAGCTCAAACGTCAAACGGCCGTGGTGAACATCGGATTTTTGCACTAGTGTACGTGCAGACGACCGTGGTGAAAATCGGATTTTTGCACTAGTGTACGTGAAAAAAAAATCCGAGTTTCACCTCGGTTCGTGAACAAAATGGCGGATAATTTAAGAATCCAAGGGTTTGTTTAAATGTGCTAGGTTCTTGTATGCCGATTTTCTTTCGACGATTGCAGATTAATTTTTTTTGTTGTAAGGAAGTCGCAAAAAAATCGTGTAGCCGGTGTTAATTTTCTATATGAAAGATTTGATTTTTGATCTTTCTTTCTAAACAAATCAAATTTTGCTATCACAGATTTGATTTTTTTGTTGAAATGAAAGTTACATTTAGGTTTAACTACATATACCTACCTATTTTTGCAAAAAAGTACAAAAGTGAGAATTTAAAATGTTCGCTAAAGAAACCTTCTTGCAAGAAAACATACAAAACTTGTTTTGACAGAAAACGTTGTATAACTTCTTATTGGCTGTAGAGCTACTAGCGATGTTGTATTTGTAATGCCTGTAAAATCGTACTGTACTATGGATGGCTTTTGTGATAAAACACGCCTATTGTGTTTTTTCCTCAATCAGAATTGACTTTATTGCAGTTTTTGCAATTAAGAACAGATGAAATTCACACCATTGTGGGTGCTTTCTTTTATCCCCATACAAATTAATTCTGGCAGATGAAGGTTTTGTTGGTATTCCGAATGTTTCGAATCGGCTTAGGAGACCATTTTTGTTGCAACACAATTTAAATTGTGTAAAGGATCTTTCAAATCAACGTTAAATGCTCTTCCAAACCAATGTGAAACATTCGTTGCGGCGAAGAAACATTCGCATGTCAAAATTTATTTACATGGTGATAAATGAGAGTGCCCACACCAACGCGGCGGAGAAACATATGAATTAATTTTGACTGACGAATGTTTCTTCGCCGCAACGAATGTTTCGCATTGGTTTGGGTGAGCCTTAAATCGGAGCGAAACACTCACGACAACAAAACATTCACTTTTTAAAATTAAGTGACATAAAATAATTGCCCTTTGCTATACTCTGCTCAAACAGGGCCCCTTCGGAGGCGACAGAGTTCTACAAAAAGTTCTCATCGCGCATCGTCTGCCCAAGTAGCTTTTTGGCGAATTGGAAGAAAGAAACATGAAAGCACCAAAAGATTTTTCATTGAAATTCAAGTCGTTCAAGTTCCGCTCATGCGGGCATTGTGCTTGGTGAAACAATTATTTTTTTGTTAATTTATTTTTTAATGAAAATCACAAACACCGGAATAAAAATCTTCGCACAGCACATTTATGAAAAAAAAAAATGAAATGTCAAACAAATCAAATTCACCGCGTTACATTGTTGTTGCAGTTCACATCTATTCATCGACACGAAATGAAATTACAAAAACAACAATGTAAACAAATGGGTTTTGGGGGGTGATACGAACGAAAGATTCCTATCTAGGTATTGCTTATCTGTGACCTTAATCATCAAAAATGATAATTTATAATACTATTCATGATGCTAATAATTTCTATAAAAAACTGTATTCACCTAGACCTATAATCAATACTTCATCAACTCCTAAGGTAAAAGTACAAACGCTAACAGCTAAAAACAAATCGTTTTTATTATCATTAGGATTCACATTGAAGAAAGGAGAAGAATAACTACATATAACTTAAAACAGTTAAATATGCTGAATATTTTTCAAGAACCAGCATTTGATGATAGTATTTCAAAATACGAATATCATTCCTATTCACCGTATTTAAATAATTTTGGTAAAAATGACATCATCCACATCTGTGTGCAACATCAAAATCTCAATATATTACCTTCGGAAAGTTACATTTATGTTGAGGGGACTGTATCGAAAAATGATGGATCGGAAGTCAAAAAGACCAAGCTTGTGAGCAATTGTATAGCATTCCTGTTTTATGAAATCCGATATGAACTGAATGGTATTGAAATAGATAGCAATCGTAATGTTGGGATCACAACTTCTATTTAAAATTTTAGTTCTTTGAGTCAAAATGAAAGCGTAATGTTGTATAATGGGGGGTGGTGTCCAAATTCTTAAGTAAGCTTAGATGGATCACATTTGAATTTTTGCTTGCCCCTCAATAAACTTTTGGGTTTTGCCGAAGATTTCAAAAAAATTATTCCTCACTATCGACATGATTTAATTCTTACATGTTCTCGTACTGATGAAAATTCATTAATAGCTAATGCAGATGAGCAAGTGAAGATAAAATTACTCAAAGTTCATTGGAAAGTGCCACATGTTCATATAACTGATTCTTTGAAATGGAAACTATTCAAATCAATAAATGATAACGACACCATGAAAATTGCCTTTCGTAATTGGGATTTATATGAATATCCAGCCTTCCAGCGTGACCATCATATTTGGAATGTAAAGACAACTTCCCAAGTTAAGAAGCCTAGTTACATTATTGTTGCCCTACAAACCAACTGAAAGAGAATCCTACTTATTTTGATAACTGCGACGTTACTAACCTAAAAGCATATTTAAATTCAGACCTTTATCCTCATGAAGACCAAAATATATTATTTGAGAAAAAACAACTTTAGTATTCCTTATCAAATGTATACTGATTTTAAAAGAAATTGATATAATTGCTCAGTTGCAGAGCCATTACTAGCAAGAAATCTATTTAAGTCACAAGCTCCTATTTTTGTGATTGACTGCAGACATCAAAATGAAATTATCAAAACAGGACCTGTTGATATTCGGTTAGAAATTAAAACAGCAAAAGTAATACCGCCAAACACTTCAGTATACTGTTTGATGCTGCACGATCGAATTATATATTATAATCGTCTAAGTCAAATAGTATCTCGTAATGTTTAACTTTCAGAGGAATAAATATTATTGCAACAGGAACAAATTTTCGTTTTATTCGAAGAATAAATTCTATCTTATTGTTGAAAAATTGACCCTTAATTGAATACATCTTTAAACCTATTTTTATTTCCAATGAATAAAAAGAACAATTTATGTATATATATATATATTTTTTTGTTTTATTTATTTATTTATTTTTATTGATTCTCAGATGAATAAAAAGAACAATTTTTGTTTTTTTTTTGTTTGCATTTATTTATCAATTTTAATTGATTCTCAACTAATTTTTTCTGAGAATTTATGACTTCATTTATAAGTTTATAATTATTTTTGTTTTTATTTTTTGTCACAATTGAGTGTAAGTTAAGTTGTATGTGTATTTTAATACTTAATTGCCTCATCATTGAGGCTATCTACCATAAAAAATGGTAGATAAAATTGCGTGTTTTTGAACTCGAGTAAGAGCCGCTTACCATATCTAGTGTTAAGCTTTTTTTATCTGGTACACTTGATAGTATTTTGCAAGCAACATTTCTGTTGCATATAAGGTTTTTTTAAAATTAGTGCATGCAGAAGAAGAAGATGAATTATTTGAGTTGAAATTTTTAAGAAGATCCTCTATGTCCATATTACGTGTCTTTTTTGCTAGTTGTTGTTGTTGCTGACCCTGCTGCTGATGTTGTTGTAGTTCTTGTTGTTGTTGTTGTTGATGTATATGATTTTGATGCTGCAACTGCTGCTGCAAAATTGGATGATTTTGGTACTGCTGGTGATGTTGCTGCTGCTGCTGAGGTGCTGGACCTTGCAGCAAATGATTTTCTAGTATGTTGATGTCCATGATGTCTTCTTAGAATTTAGATTGGTACTGATGTAGTTGGGAACAAAAATGCTAGCCTTTTATATCTAAAATTTCTATTTCTATATCCAGCACCAACACATATCAAAGAAAAACAAAAATACATACCTACTAAAGAAATTCAATTTTAACATGATATTATTTATATGTATTGAACACAGAATCACACATATTTAAATTTTCTAGTTCACTAACGAAATAAACTATGGAGCTCATATTTTTTTTTTCTTCCTCAAGGATTTTAAACCGCTACAAGCTTGTAATGATTATAATTACCTTATTGATTAACAAAAGATATATTTGGTAATAGTTGAAAAAAAAAACAACCAATCAAATGCTTACTTAGCATTTTATGACTTTTTCTGATTTAGTTTTCACATACGGTAAAGAAAACTTCTTATATCTAACATTCAAGCATTTTATGACCTTAAAATTTTATTTTACATGTATTCAAATCCTAACAGGTCAATTAGTATATCGAAATACTTAAATGATTTACTTCATTTTAACTCTTAATCAAGAAAACGTCAGCTCTAGCAATGGTATTCATCGTTAATATTTAAGGTTTTAGAGGACCTAATGATAAGTTTATAGTTAAAGAAATATCTATTCTGCGTGAGCGTAACTATCAACACTTCATAATCACACCTCCGTTTGACTTTTAGCATTTATCAACATCATTAAAAAGACAAGCAAAATGGCTGTATCAAAACCATCATGGTTTGCACTGGAATGGTGGATTCACCAAATATCATGAAGTAGCTGAATTTCTTCATGATAATATTATAAATCGCATCGTTTATATTAAAGGCGATGAAAAATTAAAAAGGATAAAGCAACTTCTAAATAATGAAAACGTTGATGTAATAAATGTTGAAAATATAAACTGCCCCAGCTTCAAAGAACTAAAAAGACATTTTCCATGCGAGGCAAGATGCTTATCTCATAGCAAATGCTGTGGCCTCCAAAACGTATTATTATTAAAAAAATTTTTAAACAGTCAGCTTTTACAACAGTTTTCCTCAATTTTGTTTTTGTTTTATGATATAAGAAACACATTGTATCATTTTTTTTTTTTTTTTTTTTCTTTTTTATTTAAGTTTATATTTTATTCTTATGTAATTATGTAATTCTTTCATGTTATAAAATAAAAATAAATAATTAAAATTTACTGAAAACTAGAAGGACTATTTTTATTAGGTTATTCATAAATAACCTTGAGCATAGGTACTGTTATTGGTAAAGATATTTGCGTCAAAAATGGTCGTTATAAAAAAAATCATTTAAGGAAACAGTATAATCTTAAAAACTGTTACGGTCATTAAACTGCTCCTCATATTAATACGCCTGTCTTAAAACAGCCCCTGTATTGAACAGCCCTGTATTGAACAGCCCTGTATTGAACTGCCCTGTACTGAACAGACCTGTATGTAACAGCCCTGTATTGAGGAGCCCTGTACTGAACTGCGCTGTATTCATTCGCTCCTATTGTAAGAGGTCTGGTTAACCACTCTGCATTCAACAACTCTTTATAGATATGGATACCAATATAAAAACACTTAAAAACCTTATAAAGGCAAAATATATAAAAAATATGTGCTTCTTAAAACCATCATTAAAGATACTGAAAGAATTAGTTATCCTTAAATTATTATCTCCCTCCAACCTATACCAATGCATCTCAAAGTCAATGAACTCACACATTATGTCATATGATCTCACTACCATTCAAAACTGATATCAACATAAACATTATGTTCATACATATGCATACTATATTATTATCAACACCTGTTCCTCTAAATGGGTCAAATCATGGCATAACATAAATTCAATACCAGTTAACTCCCTACCCTGTATAAGAATCTATACATAAACTCACAAAAGTAGGTACATATTTTGACATACTTTAAATCATGCATAACGTTACGCATGATTGCCTTTTTTTAATTAACACATATACCTTACTCTCTACTCCGTCACTGGATTTGGATGTTTCATTTTTTAACCTTGAAGATTTTTCTATTTTTTTTTCCAGAAGAATTTTATGACCCTTAAATTTGATTTTTCACTTTTCTATCGTTGAAGATTTGTTAACAGAAGAATTTTATGACCTTGGGTCCCTACATCATGGTCCCACTTATATTTTTACTGCTTAACGTTACGCATGACCGCCTTTCTTTAATTAACTTGGACTTCGGACACAGTTTTATTACTTTTTACCACGCGATTAATTTTTAACGACCTAATTTAATAACCTTGACCCCTTAATGACCCCATTAGGTCTCAACATCCTCATTATATACCTACTAGCGGGACAGATGTATGCCAAAACTCCGAGCGGGTGAAAGAGAACCATCAAGAAGATGAACATGTTCGTCTTCATATCTGCACTATGGCACTTCCTATAATCTTCATGCACGAAGATCTTCTGCATTTTGGTGTTCCTTCTCTATCCAACAAATGTGCATTTTAATTTTGCACCCCTTTTTTGCAGAAGTCGGACGAAGATACATGTTAATGCACCATTATGCAGATGAAGATACATTTAAGTCCACCATTAGTTTTGTTTGCTTTGCTTTTTTTTACGCACTGTCACTGCTTAGACGTGTTCAGACAGATACACCGTTTTTAATGAAAGGTAATTTACTAGTTAGCAAAACGAAGAAAAAGGACTAACATTTTGGAATACCTAGTAAATTGCTAAATATTTATAAAATTGTTAGCTAGTAAATTGCAAAGACTTTAACAAAAGGTTATTTAGAATTTTACGCCACTGATTTACATCTCTCGCAAATCGTTAAAACTGCATTTCGTTCTGGAAATCTCGTAGTGTCATCAAATCTCAATTGTTCAATCAAAAGTTGTATTCTATAAGTAGGTATTATTGAAAAATTTCAAAGCTAGTTTTACAGCTTAACTAGTTTTATTGAGGTTTCGAGTTTCAAGTTTTGGATAAATCGGTATTATTGAACAAAAATTTGACATTTGAAACTCGAAATCTTAAAACTAGTGTTGCATAGAACAAGAAATTCATAAAACTGGAAATTTCTAGTTTTAAGAACTTCAAAACTAGTTTTGACGCTTTTTCGTATTAATCATCAGAAAATAAAATAATGAAATCAATGACGGAAACGCATGAAATATGTGACACACATATTTAATAATATAGATGGCGAAATGCAATATAGTGTACAGTCCAGGCATGAGGAGCTTTTGAGAAGAAGAAAAGGCTGTAAAATCATATTACCCAAGGTATTTATTAAATTAAGAATTTAAGTACCAAATTCAACAACCTCCACTTTTCTCAAAATATGTTTTTAAATGCATATACTAAAAAAAAATCCCGCTTCATTGAGTGTAATTAAAAAACACCTATCTTGACTTTAAGCTAAAAAAAGAAATTTTGGAGTTATCTTTTTGTTAATTTATTTTTTAATGAAAATCACAAACACCGGAATAAAAATCTTCGCACAGCACATTTATGAAAAAAAAAATGAAATGTCAAACAATTCAAATTCACCGCGTTACATTGTTGTTGCAGTTCACATCTATTCATCGACACGAAATGAAATTACAAAAACAACAATGTAAACAAATGGGTTTTGGGGGGTGATACGAACGAACGATTCCTATCTAGGTATTGCTTATCTGTGACCTTAATCATCAAAAATGATAATTTATAATACTATTCATGATGCTAATAATTTCTATAAAAAACTGTATTCACCTAGACCTATAATCAATACTTCATCAACTCCTAAGGTAAAAGTACAAACGCTAACAGCTAAAAACAAATCGTTTTTATTATCATTAGGATTCACATTGAAGAAAGGAGAAGAATAACTACATATAACTTAAAACAGTTAAATATGCTGAATATTTTTCAAGAACCAGCATTTGATGATAGTATTTCAAAATACGAATATCATTCCTATTCACCGTATTTAAATAATTTTGGTAAAAATGACATCATCCACATCTGTGTGCAACATCAAAATCTCAATATATTACCTTCGGAAAGTTACATTTATGTTGAGGGGACTGTATCGAAAAATGATGGATCGGAAGTCAAAAAGACCAAGCTTGTGAGCAATTGTATAGCATTCCTGTTTTATGAAATCCGATATGAACTGAATGGTATTGAAATAGATAGCAATCGTAATGTTGGGATCACAACTTCTATTTAAAATTTTAGTTCTTTGAGTCAAAATGAAAGCGTAATGTTGTATAATGGGGGGTGGTGTCCAAATTCTTAAGTAAGCTTAGATGGATCACATTTGAATTTTTGCTTGCCCCTCAATAAACTTTTGGGTTTTGCCGAAGATTTCAAAAAAATTATTCCTCACTATCGACATGATTTAATTCTTACATGTTCTCGTACTGATGAAAATTCATTAATAGCTAATGCAGATGAGCAAGTGAAGATAAAATTACTCAAAGTTCATTGGAAAGTGCCACATGTTCATATAACTGATTCTTTGAAATGGAAACTATTCAAATCAATAAATGATAACGACACCATGAAAATTGCCTTTCGTAATTGGGATTTATATGAATATCCAGCCTTCCAGCGTGACCATCATATTTGGAATGTAAAGACAACTTCCCAAGTTAAGAAGCCTAGTTACATTATTGTTGCCCTACAAACCAACTGAAAGAGAATCCTACTTATTTTGATAACTGCGACGTTACTAACCTAAAAGCATATTTAAATTCAGACCTTTATCCTCATGAAGACCAAAATATATTATTTGAGAAAAAACAACTTTAGTATTCCTTATCAAATGTATACTGATTTTAAAAGAAATTGATATAATTGCTCAGTTGCAGAGCCATTACTAGCAAGAAATCTATTTAAGTCACAAGCTCCTATTTTAGTGATTGACTGCAGACATCAAAATGAAATTATCAAAA
Source organism: Melangyna quadrimaculata (assembly GCA_949320155.1). Taxonomy (NCBI): domain Eukaryota; kingdom Metazoa; phylum Arthropoda; class Insecta; order Diptera; family Syrphidae; genus Melangyna; species Melangyna quadrimaculata. The sequence goes on along the minus strand of OX439483.1, from coordinate 251,837,228 downwards.
CAGGACCTGTTGATATTCGGTTAGAAATTAAAACAGCAAAAGTAATACCGCCAAACACTTCAGTATACTGTTTGATGCTGCACGATCGAATTATATATTATAATCGTCTAAGTCAAATAGTATCTCGTAATGTTTAACTTTCAGAGGAATAAATATTATTGCAACAGGAACAAATTTTCGTTTTATTCGAAGAATAAATTCTATCTTATTGTTGAAAAATTGACCCTTAATTGAATACATCTTTAAACCTATTTTTATTTCCAATGAATAAAAAGAACAATTTATGTATATATATATATATTTTTTTGTTTTATTTATTTATTTATTTTTATTGATTCTCAGATGAATAAAAAGAACAATTTTTGTTTTTTTTTTGTTTGCATTTATTTATCAATTTTAATTGATTCTCAACTAATTTTTTCTGAGAATTTATGACTTCATTTATAAGTTTATAATTATTTTTGTTTTTATTTTTTGTCACAATTGAGTGTAAGTTAAGTTGTATGTGTATTTTAATACTTAATTGCCTCATCATTGAGGCTATCTACCATAAAAAATGGTAGATAAAATTGCGTGTTTTTGAACTCGAGTAAGAGCCGCTTACCATATCTAGTGTTAAGCTTTTTTTATCTGGTACACTTGATAGTATTTTGCAAGCAACATTTCTGTTGCATATAAGGTTTTTTTAAAATTAGTGCATGCAGAAGAAGAAGATGAATTATTTGAGTTGAAATTTTTAAGAAGATCCTCTATGTCCATATTACGTGTCTTTTTTGCTAGTTGTTGTTGTTGCTGACCCTGCTGCTGATGTTGTTGTAGTTCTTGTTGTTGTTGTTGTTGATGTATATGATTTTGATGCTGCAACTGCTGCTGCAAAATTGGATGATTTTGGTACTGCTGGTGATGTTGCTGCTGCTGCTGAGGTGCTGGACCTTGCAGCAAATGATTTTCTAGTATGTTGATGTCCATGATGTCTTCTTAGAATTTAGATTGGTACTGATGTAGTTGGGAACAAAAATGCTAGCCTTTTATATCTAAAATTTCTATTTCTATATCCAGCACCAACACATATCAAAGAAAAACAAAAATACATACCTACTAAAGAAATTCAATTTTAACATGATATTATTTATATGTATTGAACACAGAATCACACATATTTAAATTTTCTAGTTCACTAACGAAATAAACTATGGAGCTCATATTTTTTTTTTCTTCCTCAAGGATTTTAAACCGCTACAAGCTTGTAATGATTATAATTACCTTATTGATTAACAAAAGATATATTTGGTAATAGTTGAAAAAAAAAACAACCAATCAAATGCTTACTTAGCATTTTATGACTTTTTCTGATTTAGTTTTCACATACGTTAAAGAAAACTTCTTATATCTAACATTCAAGCATTTTATGACCTTAAAATTTTATTTTACATGTATTCAAATCCTAACAGGTCAATTAGTATATCGAAATACTTAAATGATTTACTTCATTTTAACTCTTAATCAAGAAAACGTCAGCTCTAGCAATGGTATTCATCGTTAATATTTAAGGTTTTAGAGGACCTAATGATAAGTTTATAGTTAAAGAAATATCTATTCTGCGTGAGCGTAACTATCAACACTTCATAATCACACCTCCGTTTGACTTTTAGCATTTATCAACATCATTAAAAAGACAAGCAAAATGGCTGTATCAAAACCATCATGGTTTGCACTGGAATGGTGGATTCACCAAATATCATGAAGTAGCTGAATTTCTTCATGATAATATTATAAATCGCATCGTTTATATTAAAGGCGATGAAAAATTAAAAAGGATAAAGCAACTTCTAAATAATGAAAACGTTGATGTAATAAATGTTGAAAATATAAACTGCCCCAGCTTCAAAGAACTAAAAAGACATTTTCCATGCGAGGCAAGATGCTTATCTCATAGCAAATGCTGTGGCCTCCAAAACGTATTATTATTAAAAAAATTTTTAAACAGTCAGCTTTTACAACAGTTTTCCTCAATTTTGTTTTTGTTTTATGATATAAGAAACACATTGTATCATTTTTTTTTTTTTTTTTCTTTTTTATTTAAGTTTATATTTTATTCTTATGTAATTATGTAATTCTTTCATGTTATAAAATAAAAATAAATAATTAAAATTTACTGAAAACTAGAAGGACTATTTTTATTAGGTTATTCATAAATAACCTTGAGCATAGGTACTGTTATTGGTAAAGATATTTGCGTCAAAAATGGTCGTTATAAAAAAAATCATTTAAGGAAACAGTATAATCTTAAAAACTGTTACGGTCATTAAACTGCTCCTCATATTAATACGCCTGTCTTAAAACAGCCCCTGTATTGAACAGCCCTGTATTGAACAGCCCTGTATTGAACTGCCCTGTACTGAACAGACCTGTATGTAACAGCCCTGTATTGAGGAGCCCTGTACTGAACTGCGCTGTATTCATTCGCTCCTATTGTAAGAGGTCTGGTTAACCACTCTGCATTCAACAACTCTTTATAGATATGGATACCAATATAAAAACACTTAAAAACCTTATAAAGGCAAAATATATAAAAAATATGTGCTTCTTAAAACCATCATTAAAGATACTGAAAGAATTAGTTATCCTTAAATTATTATCTCCCTCCAACCTATACCAATGCATCTCAAAGTCAATGAACTCACACATTATGTCATATGATCTCACTACCATTCAAAACTGATATCAACATAAACATTATGTTCATACATATGCATACTATATTATTATCAACACCTGTTCCTCTAAATGGGTCAAATCATGGCATAACATAAATTCAATACCAGTTAACTCCCTACTCTCAATAAGAATCTATACATAAACTCACAAAAGTAGGTACATATTTTGACATACTTTAAATCATGCATAACGTTACGCATGATTGCCTTTTTTTAATTAACACATATACCTTACTCTCTACTCCGTCACTGGATTTGGATGTTTCATTTTTTAACCTTGAAGATTTTTCTATTTTTTTTTCCAGAAGAATTTTATGACCCTTAAATTTGATTTTTCACTTTTCTATCGTTGAAGATTTGTTAACAGAAGAATCTTATGACCTTGGGTCCCTACATCATGGTCCCACTTATATTTTTACTGCTTAACGTTACGCATGACCGCCTTTCTTTAATTAACTTGGACTTCGGACACAGTTTTATTACTTTTTACCACGCGATTAATTTTTAACGACCTAATTTAATAACCTTGACCCCATAATGACCCCATTAGGTCTCAACATCCTCATTATATACCTACTAGCGGGACAGATGTATGCCAAAACTCCGAGCGGGTGAAAGAGAACCATCAAGAAGATGAACATGTTCGTCTTCATATCTGCACTATGGCACTTCCTATAATCTTCATGCACGAAGATCTTCTGCATTTTGGTGTTCCTTCTCTATCCAACAAATGTGCATTTTAATTTTGCACCCCTTTTTTGCAGAAGTCGGACGAAGATACATGTTAATGCACCATTATGCAGATGAAGATACATTTAAGTCCACCATTAGTTTTGTTTGCTTTGCTTTTTTTTACGCACTGTCACTGCTTAGACGTGTTCAGACAGATGCACCGTTTTTAATGAAAGGTAATTTACTAGTTAGCAAAACGAAGAAAAAGGACTAACATTTTGGAATACCTAGTAATATGCTAAATATTTATAAAATTGTTAGCTAGTAAATTGCAAAGACTTTAACAAAAGGTTATTTAGAATTTTGCGCCACTGATTTACATTTCTCGCAAATCGTTAAAACTGCATTTCGTTCTGGAAATCTCGTAGTGTCATCAAATCTCAATTGTTCAATCAAAAGTTGTATTCTATAAGTAGGTATTATTGAAAAATTTCAAAGCTAGTTTTACAGCTTAACTAGTTTTATTGAGGTTTCGAGTTTCAAGTTTTGGATAAATCGGTATTATTGAACAAAAATTTGACATTTGAAACTCGAAATCTTAAAACTAGTGTTGCATAGAACAAGAAATTCATAAAACTGGAAATTTCTAGTTTTAAGAACTTCAAAACTAGTTTTGACGCTTTTTCGTATTAATCATCAGAAAATAAAATAATGAAATCAATGACGGAAACGCATGAAATATGTGACACACATATTTAATAATATAGATGGCGAAATGCAATATAGTGTACAGTCCAGGCATGAGGAGCTTTTGAGAAGAAGAAAAGGCTGTAAAATCATATTACCCAAGGTATTTATTAAATTAAGAATTTAAGTACCAAATTCAACAACCTCCACTTTTCTCAAAATATGTTTTTAAATGCATATACTAAAAAAAAATCCCGCTTCATTGAGTGTAATTAAAAAACACCTATCTTGACTTTAAGCTAAAAAAAGAAATTTTGGAGTTATCTTTGATTTTTAAACGGAGCAAGTGCAAGACAACTCCTGGAGATGTCTTGTTTTTGCATCGCACTAATAAGCTTTTCATAGACAAACCAACGGTTACGTTAGGTTGGGTTAGGTTAGGAGGGGTGTGCCCAGCCTAGGCTGTTGCGTAAACGGGGGCCTATTGGTCCATTGTGATCCCCTTATAAATTAAAACAGAGGTGTTCCTAACTAATGGTTCAAATAGACTGGTTCATTTGTGAACCAGCCTGTTTTTTCTATAAATTTTCTCATATTTGCCATTGAGACCTGCTCTAAGTCATCCAGTTCTCCAACAAACCTGTTTCCGAAGTACCGGAGGCGATTTGTTTGGAGGATTGGACAATCACAGAGCAGGTGTTTAATGGTTTTAGTTTCCTCAACATCCTGACAGCTCCTACAGAAATCGGATGCGAAGGCGCCTATTCTAGTGGCTATTGTGCCAATTGCGGATCAAGATTTTTGTTTTGTTTTTACTCAGCGATAAAATATACTGAGTTTCCTTTTCCTTAATTCTAGGCCATAAACTTCTAGAGATAACGCAATCGTTCCTGGAAATCAAAGAGTTATTGATTTGCTCTTTCGTTACTAGGTCAAGTTTCCTTTTAAGGGCGCCGATCGGGATTTCAGGCCCCCTAAAATGTTTGCTACTATTGTTTCTATTTGCTAATGACCCTTTCCTTGCCAGTTCATCTGCTATATCATTCCCTTCTTTATTTTTATGTCCAGGAACCCAGCAGAGTTTGACTTGGTTGGAGTAACAAATTTTCTCCAGTACGCCTCGCATTTTGCCACTGTCTTGGATCTTATAGTCTCACTGGCTGTCCACGAAAAATGTGATCTCTGACGAGCTCAGTTTTTTCTTGTGTACCATTTCTGCCGCCTTTTCAATAGCGTAAATCTCAGCTTGAAAGACACAACACTCATCTGGGAGTTTATATGATTCTCTAATATTGAGAGGTTCACAGAACACCCCTGCCCCTTCTATTTTCTTCTTCTATTTTTGACCCATCCGTGTAGAACGGGATGCCTTGTTCACTGATTAGTGAGTTAGGTTCCCATCCATGTCTTTCGGGAATGGAGAAGTGTATTTTAAAATCTATTATTGGTGGTACGTAGTCAGTCGTCATATCAAGTTCGGCCCTGTGTCATACCTTTGCAAGATAGACCCATGACCATAGGCGCTGTGCTTCCAAGAGCTCATCTCTTTAAGTCAAAGTGCACTTTTGGCTGCTGTGCATCTTATGTAATCGTCCAGTGCTGGAAGATTTAGAATAATTTCCAGCCCTGCTTGTGGCGTAGAACTCTGTACCCCCGTTATTCCTATACAAGCTAATCTCTGTACCTTGTTCAGGTTTTTGAGATAGCTAACTTTTTCTACAGCCTTCCACCACACGACCGAACCATAGGTAAGAATGGGACGAACAATTGCCGTGTACATCCACTGTATGACTTGCGGTTGCATACCCCAACGCGTACCAAAGGTTTTCTTGCATGTGTAGAACGCACAGAGTGCTCTTTTCATTCTTTTCTCTGTGTTACGTTTCCATGTTAGCTTGGAATTAAGGATTACTCCAAGATATTTAGCTTCTTTGGAAAGTTTCAGTGGAATTCTATTAAGCTTGGGAGGGGTAAAATCCTCTAGTTTCCTTTTATTGGTAAACAGAACTAGTTCAGTTTTTAGAGGGTTAACTTCCAGACCGTTTTGTGCTGCCCAAGAATTTAGTTCTTGAAGTGCAGAGTCCATAATATCTTTGATGGTGGTAAGGTACTTACCCGATATCAAAATTACTATGTCGTCTGCATAGGCTACAATTTTAATGTTTGATTCCTAAGTCTTGTTAGAATTTTGTTTACAACGAGGACCCAGAGGAGTGATGAGTTTACCCCTCCCTGTGGTGTGCCTCTTGTGACTGTTTTCTCAACCATAATATCTCCAAGTTGCGAGCTAATGATTCTGCCATTGAGCATGGTATAAATCCAGTCCACAATGGCAGGTTTAACTCGAACTTCTTCCAGGCAGATTTAATGGACTCCGTTTTTACGTTGTTGAACGCTCCTTCGATGTCCAAAAATGCCGCCAAGGTATGTTCTTTGTACTCGAGACTTTTCTCAATTTGCGAGACGACCTCATGCAACGCAGTCTTCACTGACTTACCTTTGAGGTAAGCGTGTTGGAAGTTGCACAGATTGTTTGGGTTGAGAAGGTCTCTAACATGCAGATCAATGATTCTCTCCAGCGTCTTGAGGAAGAACGAGGAGAGGCTGATCGGTCTGTAATCTTTTGCAGTCGAGTGTGTCGGTTTTCCAGCTTTTGGAATGAAGACCACTTTAACCTTTCTCCAGTTGGTAGGTACGTATCTAAGTGTAATACAACTTTTGAACATTACCCTAAGCCATGGGGTGATTATCTGTTGAGCATGTTGATGCAATGCTGGTATAATCTCATCTGGTCCAGCTGATTTATAGGGTTCGAATGAGTTTATAGCCCACATAATCTTCTGCTCTGTGATAACCTTTTTTTTTTTTTTTTTAATATATTAAGCGCGTGCAAAAGGGGTTGTGACTACCCTAAGATGATATACACAGCACGAGCGATTAGGTATATTGGAGGGGATTTAAAAGGAGATACCGATGCACATTGGTTTTGAACGTCTGTGGATCACATAGGGAGGGGAAAATTGAGCTGGGTAGAGCATTCCACATTCGAGTAGTGCGACTAAAGAAAGAATCTCTGTACTTAACAGTACGTCCGAAATTGGGCTCAAGGGTAAACTGATGGGCATTCCTAGAAGCGCGAGTATTACGGTTGAATTGTTTAAGGGGAGGAATGCAACTGGCTATTTCACTAGAGCATTGTTTATGGAAATAACGGTAAAATAACGAAAGACATGAAACATTTCGACGGTGCTCAAGAGATGAGAATGTTTCCGTTATAGTTCTTTCACCTATCATTTTAAGAGCTCTCTTTTCAATTCTATCCAATAAACTCAAGTGGGTTATTGGAGCACCTGCCCAAATGTGAGAGTTATACTCAAGTTTTGGACGAATAAAGGCTTTGTAGATCACAGCCAGATCAGAAGGGGAGAAAAATTTCTTGCATCGACGGAGAAAACCTAAACACTTAGCAGCATTTGTCGAATATGTGGTCGTTCCATAAAAGGTGGTCTGTGACACACATACCGAGGACTGAAAGCTTTTCGGTTCCCTCAATGCAAGTGCCACTCATGGATAGTGGCATGGGGGGTGGGTTTTGTTTTAACGACAGTAGACAGCATTGAGTTTTTGAAGCATTAAATTCTACACGATTTTTTATTCCCCATTGGACAATGCTGTCGAGATCAGAATTTAATGAGCTTATCATACGCTGCCGTTCAAGTTTCACATCCGAAGGACATGGATGTGAATCTAAGAACGAATATGAAAATCTGAGGGTACTGTCGTCAGCGAAACAATTTAATGGATTAGAAGTTTCAGATAAAAGATCGTTTATGAATATAAGGAAGAGAGTTGGAGACAGAACGGAGCCCTGGGGCACACCAGCATTTATTTTGTGAATTTCAGACTTGAAACCATCCAATACAACTTGTATTGAACGGTCCGAAAGGTAATTTCTAATCCAACGAAGAAGAGATTCATCGATACCAAATGCACGCATTTTTGATAAGAGAGCTTGATGCCAAACTCTATCAAATGCTTTAGAAATATCAAGCGCAATAATCTTACTTTCTCCAAAACGATGTAAAGATTTGTGCCACTGTTCGGTGAGATATACCATCAGATCGCCAGTGGTCCTATTGCTACGTAAGGCGTACTGCCGGTCATTAAGAAGCTTTCGTTCTTCGAGATATTTCTTTAGCTGAAAATTAATCAGCGTTTCCATGACCTTGGAAAGAAGGGACGTAAGCGCAATTGGCCGATAGTTGGAGGGGGAAGAAGACACGCCTTTTTTGGGGACAGGCTGGACAAATGCTGTTTTCCATCCACTCGGAAAGAGACCAGTAGAGTAGGACAGATGGAAAAGCTTACGCAGTGGTTTTGCCAGCGTTGAAGAACACCTCTTCAGAACAATGGGAGGGATACTATCCGGGCCAGCGGATTTGTGTATATCGAGATCTTTCAGAACTCTGGCAACTGCACGAGTGCGGAAGAAGATTTGTCCCATAGAATCATTTGCGCTCTCAAGTACAGGAGGAGTCATAACACTTTCAGGCAGCGACGAATTAACAGCAAACTGTGCTGCAAGCAAATTGGCTTTATCGATTGAGCTGACAAAAGGAGTATCGTTGAAGACGAGTGTTGGAACCGAGGACGAGGTGGTATTTCGTATGTTTTTTACAAATGACCAAAAATTTTTACTACCTTTGGGACATTGTAGAATTTTTTGCCGTAATTTTTGATCATGTAAAAATTTGGTTCGTCGAATATGAACGTTACAGGTCTTTCTAGCTTGTTGAAACTTTTTCCGGTTTTCCTCAGTAGGGTTGGCCTTATAACTTCGGAAGCTTACTTCTCTAACCCTAATAACCTCCTTACAGTTCGAATCAAACCATGAGTTTTCTTTGGGTTTGATAGATTTCACCCTATTCGGGATAAATTTTCTCATTCCACAAAGAATTAAGTTTGTAATCATATCTGCACTGGAATCTACGTCACTATCGAGGAAGCATAGTGACCAGTTAAAGTTCCTGAAGAAAACATTGAGACCGTCCCAGTTGGCTTTCTCGTACTGCCAAACGGTTCTCTTGGGAGTTTTTTCTTTAACTGTGTTTTGGTGGCACAAGAAATTCGCAGATATGACACAATGGTCTGATGTGCCTAGAGGCGATAATACACTTATAGTGTATTTATCAGCGTCAGAGGTAAGAAACAAATCTAGAGTGTTGGCGGATTGACCTGCAACGTCAGGAATCCGAGTAGGCTCGTCGATCAGCTGAGTTAGGTTGTTTATCTCAGCAAAAATCTCGACATACCTTCCTTCGGGTGTTGTCTGACCCGAATAGCGTAGCCACGAAGAATTATGTACATTGAAATCGCCCGTAACAACGATTTCACTGTGCGGAAAATGGGAAATAATTCTCTGGATGGAGTCGGATAGTGCATCGAATTCGTTGGAAGTCGAATTACTATCCAAACTAGGACTACGATAAATAAAACAAGTATGGATGATGCGCTTATGGATGGTGAATTTAAACCAGATGAAATTAAAGTTCGTATTCAAACATGAACCATATTGCGGTTGAAGCTGATAAGCAACATCATTTCGAACATACACGGCGAGACCATGATGTGGAAAAAATAGAGGCACTAAGCTATAACCATGTAGGCTGAATTCCGAGTGGTCGGTATTTTCTCCTACCTGGGTTTCACTTAGTGCCAAAACAGCTGGCCTGTTTTTCACAGTATAAACATATGCAGTACAAAAATTCTGCCTCAGTCCCCGAATGTTGCTGTAGTCAACCCTAAATTCATCCATCATTACAATAAACAGACATAAAAAAACAAATCAGACAGTTATCTATGCTGATATCAAGTTTGGGCGCCCAATGACTTCACAGCACAATACTACTAGTGTTATGCCTAAAAAAGCAGTGTACTGATCCGCCCCTGGATACACAAAATCAATAACAGCAATTTATCTGATATTCTTTGGCTTAGTCGATTACGAGCATTGTATGAATGTTGCACACACTACATATAATGACGAAGCCAAAGCACTGTGAGTGATGTGGGAAGGAGAGATAGGGAAATTTACCGCTGTGCTGTTTGTGGTTTGTACATCATCATCTTCAAGCTTGGGTGCACTTTTTGTTGTTGTTTTTTGCACGCACTGGCACTTGCACTAATTTTTTTTTTTTTTATTTTGTTTGATATTGAATAGATGAGTTGGGCTATTGATTTTATTATTCGCGGCGCGGTTTGTATGGGCAATTTAGTTATTTTTGTTTTATTATTTTTATTTGGGAATTGAGTCATGGGCTATTTTTTTTTTTTTTAATTTTATTTTGGTGAGGGATAAATATTGGAAAGCACTTGAATAAATTGTATTGTTAAAATTATTGTTGGGGGTATTAGGCACGGTATTTCTCTCGCACACGTCCACTCGCGATGGGTTGCAGATCGGAACTCAATTGTTCCAATTCTGGAGTTGCTTGAATAAAATCTAAAGAGTCTGACTGTTCATAACCTGAGTCTTCACGACTTTTGCAGCCAGAGAAATGTGTTTCCATAAAGAGTTCAAGTGTTTCTTGGCTCGAGTTCGACCATGATCCATCGGGATGTTTAATACATCCTGGCATCGTGGGATTGAATGCAAGGATCTTTCGAAGCCTCGCCGCCTCACTTGTGCTTTCAATAGATTCACAATGTCTAGCCCATGTATCTTTTTTGGACCTTCTTAACTCTTTGGTGTATGCGTTAAGTGCGGCTCTGTATAAGTTCCAGTCTTCTTCTGTTTTGCTCAGTTTGGCTTTATTGAAAAGTTTTCTGGCCCCTGTTCTTCGTTCCTTAAGTTCACGGTTCCACCATGGTGGATAAGTGGGCTTAGTATTACGAGATATGGGGCAGTGTTTTTCGAGAGCCGTTTTCATTTTACTAGTAAGGTTTTGGACAGAATTGTCAATGGATGAGGTTGTCGAAAGCGTTTCTTCATCTGGTGGATTGATACTTTCGTTCAACCATTTTGTGTACTCTGTCCAATTTTTTCTAGTTGGGTTTCTAAAAGGCTTTGTGTCTTTTTGTTTTCTATCTAAGGTGAAGAGTATCCTTAAGTGATCCGAGAAGGATTCCTCAGGAGAGACTCTCCAATTGCCTACAGAAAATTTATCATTATTACTCATAAGAGTGAGGTCTAGAATTTCTTACCTGTTTTTAGTCCTAAATGTAGGGTGATTCGCTTTATTACATAATATAAGGTTAGAACAAAGAATAAATTAAAAAATTGACTCACCCCTTTTATTGATATCCTTGCCACCCCATTGTGTGTGGTGGGCATTGGCATCACATACCAACACCAAAGGTGTCCCTCGTGCTGTGGAAAAATCCACAAGATCGCGGACCTTTTTTGATGGAGGGCCTTCCTCATCGCCCGGCATGTATAATGACGCCGAGAAGAAGTTTCCTTCATTGGATTCAACGCTGATTGCCGCGTTATCCCCGTTGCTGTACGTAGATAAAAAGAAAGCATTAATTGACTTTTAAGCTAAAATACAACTTCTTATATCACCTTCTGACGTGGAGTGAAAAAGGTTGTAGTCTTTTGACCTTAATCCTGTCACCTGGTTCTTTCGAATGCATGGTTCTTGAATCAAGGCCACATCCACGGTCTCCTGAGACATGTAGAGCATTAGGTCGTACGTTGCTCCTTTAGTGTGACGCAAATTAATTTGCACCACCACCAGCTTTTGACTCTCTTTTGCTTTCATGCCTCTTTACCTTAACGGTTCCGAGACCATATCTCAACACGTCTGCTTTCTCTTTCAGAAGAAGGTCAGATTTCTTGTCTATTACGAACAAGAGGTCCTTTCCTTCCCCGCTGAAACTCTTCTTAGACTGCAGAAGCTTCCATTCTAGTATGGAGAACTCCTTATTCTGTTTTGCGTGGCAGGAGGAGGAATCCATATTCTGACTTGCTGGCGAAGTGGAAGAGATGTAACGGGTAGAACCCCGAAAGAAGCACCCTCCCACGGTTCACCAATATTGGCGATTGTGCGAGTGAGGAACTCCAGGGATTTCCAGTCCCCAGAGCAAACCACTTTAACTCCTTTCCGCCATCCTGCTCCATCGAAGATATATTCTCTAGAACTGTCGTTTTAAGATGTCGCCATCATGGCTTTAAGTATTTCGTTTTCTACAAGTAGCCAATTTTCTGCCGTGATTTTCCCATCCGGGTCGTCCCGACTTATTATGGCCACCTGCAGATCGATCGGTGTGGTGTAAGAACTGTTGGTTTTAAGCTGTTTAGAACCTTCTGTCTTAGCCGCCTCCTCCGATCTTGCTCTCTTGGTCGGACTTGGCTTCGTCTCACAAGAGCTGCCTCCCTGTGCTTTTTCGTTCCTTTTTCAGATTCGATGTAGCGTTGGTTGGCTGTTTTTTGCTGGAGGTCGCCAAATTCGCCTTTGAGTCGGAACGAGCATTAGAGTTTTTGCTGGCCTGTTCACGGTTTATCTTTTAAGGGATATACCTAGATGTCGCTGCATCCACTCTTTTGCTGTCGGGCTTTGTAACGTTCAACAGTTTAGCGGAGTCAATGGGTTCAGTTGCAGTCAATGCCAACTGACGTTCATAATTCTTCAACAACTTTCTGTGTTTTTTCAGAAGCGCCTTGTCTCTCGAACTGATAGTAGTTGGGTCCTTTTTCTCGGTAGCACTCACGAATCGTTTAGAGGATCTGTAGTTACTGCGTTCCCTTGAATCTTTGAGGGGTGCAGTAGACTTCCGCGTAGTCTCTTCTTAACTCGAGTCTTCCAATAGCTCGTCCTCGGTTTGACTTCCTATAGAGGGAGGTACGGTCGAAGTCTTCCTACCGTCGATAACCAAGCTATCTAGTGCAGGAAGAAGGGCTGCTGCAAGGTTTTGAGTGTTTCCCTGTCTCTTTAATTCAGGTTTGCTTGTGTTTGTCACTGATGACTTAGCTTCCTGCGAAGCTCGAATTTCTTTCTCTTGCAAACTTTTGTCCATCTTATTTTGTTTGAATAACATACCTGTTTTTTTGGTTTTCTTAGTTGCTTGACCTTGCAACTGCATTGCTGGAGTGTCAAGCGTAAGCCCCCTCGCCACCGTCAAGGTGAAAACCGTGAGGAGGAAACCAACGGTACTTTATGATCAGGGTATGCGATGTTTCATATAGCGTAGCGAAACAAAACTGTGCCTTTAGATCAGAGTATGGGATGCACTTTTTGTTTAATTTAAACTTATTCAATTCAAGTGCAACAGTTGTAGCTGTCGCTGATTGTGATTTTAATTATATAATCAATAAAAATAAGCGAATATATAAATGACCCTGACAAAGAAGAGACATCAAGCGTCGAAACTTTACCTATTCAAAAAGGTGAATCTAATATTTTGTTGGTTTCCAGCAAGGTTTTCTTCCCTCAAGCAGATTGCCGAGACAACTTTCAGATGTCATTGTGAGAAAGCAAATTTACTGGGCTAATGAATGGTCAGAAATCTTCAATGAAGTCAACATCGAGTTTAACTGGTCTACAAAGTCTCAGTGGGAAGCGTTACATACAGAAACTTGCACAAAACCCATGGAAAGATATTGGGTAGAACACACAAACAGAGCTCTTCAATCATGCTTCCACGATGAGTATTGTACCCTGAACTATGCCGAGGTGACAAACTACTTCGAAGACAGTAACTCGCGCGAGATGATAAGTATGGTGTTAAAGGCCAGGTGCGGATTGCTTAATCTCAATGCAAGAGCATTGAGAAGAGATTCGGTTGGCATTTGTACGATCTGTAAACTTGATGCTACTAAAAATACATACCACTTTGTAGGACCGTGACCAGTTCCACGAAATTCTCAACGGACAAAGTTATACTCAGCTTTACAATTTAAAAAAAAAAACGCTCCAAGATATCAAAATCTAATCATAAATGAATATTCTTAAGGAACAAATCCATAGCTAAGCTTAAATAAACTTATTATAGTCAACAGTTTAACCTGACAGGCAACTTAAAAAAGTTATTATCATTTAATTTAATTTTAATATAATGGAATCCATTTGTAAAAAACTTTGTGAAAAATAAATGTGTTTATCTATCTTATTGTTTTTTACTTATATTCAGGGACAAAAAACGAGTGCAAAACAAGTCACAAGAAGTATACAAACCGCAAGGGGAATGTTGTTAAAGCCAAAACAATGGGCCAGCCCTGCAGTTGCAAAACAAAATGTTTTGACACTAGGAATCAAGATCTATATTCGAAAGTTTTTAAGGAGTTTTATGAACTGGGAAATGAAGAAAAACAAGACGCATATTTGTGTGGATTAATACGTCAAAATTCCGCCCAAAGACGTCGATCTTCTAGTGGAAATGAGGTTAGAAAATATTAAAACAATACTTTATTCGAGGTCTTCAGCATGAAATAGAAGTTTGCAAAAAGGCATTTTGTTCAGTTCATGGAGTTCACAAGAGAAGGATCGAAAGGCTATCAAGTTTTTTGCCCAAGAAAATAACAACACCTTCTGACATGAGAGGTCATCACGCGATCAGGTCAAACAGGATTCCAGAAGATGTTATCCAGAACATTGACAGTCACATAAAAAGTTTCCCAAAACGATCTCCCCACTACAGTCAAAAAAAAAAAAGGAATCGAGGTACGATCTTTGTTTAGAAATGTATGAGCCTGAAGTGTTTGTATTGTTGAATGAACAGAATCGTAACTCAAGGCCAAAGCCAAAAGTAACGTACGATTATTTTTCCAAAAATTTCAAACTTTCGTTTGGATCACCTAGATCAGATACTTGCCAGACGTGTGACACTCATGAAAAATAATCGCAGCAGCTGAGTCAGAACAAGAACGGAATTCACTCAAAGTTGCAAAAGATCTCCACGAAAAGAAAGCAAAAGCATTTTATGATGATTTGCGCGAAAAAAGTGCTTTGTGCTTGGTAGAAAACACTGTCGAGTGTTAAATTTTTTATATCCAACAAAATTTGCCTCTTCCTTTAATACCATCGATTATGGGTTTTTATGCTATGGGTTTTTAATTTTTGTATTTTTCATTGTAGTACCAAAAAAAGTCACATGCACATGTACGATAAAACGGAAAAAAGGTCCAAACGAATTTATCAGCTTTTTACGCCATTTTATCGCCAACTATTTGAGTGAAATTGTTACCAAGTTATACTTATTTTCCGATAATTAAGGTGCTCAAAATAAAAACAACACTCTCGTCCAGTACTTACTTGCTCTTGTAAAGCACACAAATATGTGCCTCATCGAACATCACTTACCAGAACCGGGACATAGTTTTTTACCATGTGATCGCTCTTTTGGTGTCATTGAAAAGCAAAAAAGACGGGTAGAACGCCTTTATGTACCAAACGATTGGCGAAATTTAGTTGAAAAGTGCTCCAGAAGTTTTAATGTGATATCAATCACCAATAACGAGATTTTTGATTTTAAGTCCAGCTTGGCTGGAATATGTTTTTATGTTTCCTTTCTAAAATAAATTAAAATAATGCAAAAAATTTGTTTTCCTATTTTTAAGACAGTTTTTTTTTATTTGTCTCAAAACTTCAAATAGTTGCTGATTGCAAAAGGACTTTCAAAGAAGTGCAATTTAAGGATTTAAATGTATGGATGTAGATATTTATGTGTGTACATAGTTTTATCTATATGTTCGTTCAACAAATTTTCCAAGCAATAATTTACTTGTAGTACGCTGCAGTGGCATATTTGCTACAAAGGAGCTTAGCATTATATTATGCAATAATTTTTTAAGTTGTAATACCAATTACAAGGGCCTTGCAAAAAGTGCATTTAAAGTGCATCACAAAAATGCACTTTTTCCAAAGCCCTTATAATTGGTATAACAACTTAAAAAAATATTTCATAGTTTAATGCTAAGCTCTTTTGTAGCGAATATGACATTGCAGCATCTTGCAGGCGGAATGACACTTTAAAATGTCTACATCCAAATCAATAAGATGAACCCTGGGGAAAAGTGCATCTTGTGATGCATCCTAAAAATGCACTGTTCCCAAATCCATAGAAATTGGTAAAACAATATAAGGAAACATTTATTAATTTAATATTTAGCAATTTGGCACCATAATTTGTACATACATTATGATGTCGCATCGTCTTATAAAAATAAATAAATAAATAAATCGGGTGGCACAACGGCTCATGAAGAGCCAGGGCCTAGTGACTAACAACTCGCAACCATTCCTGTGTGCGCCTTTCGACAGGAATGGAAGGGATCTACAATTTTATGCCGAATCTGAACGGATAAACGAGAAGCACTTATTCGTGACAAGTGATACTCTTGGAGGATTTCTCAATTCCTCGCAAGAGGCAGTAGCCCTAAAAAAAAAAGCGATCCCAGACCTCCAGCGTGACAGTCGAACGCACTAACCATTACGCTACGGGCTACTACTCGCATCGTCTTACACTTGGAAAATGGACATTTTAAACTAGCCCAGTCGGAATGAGCATTTGCAAAGGACAAAATAGCGCTGCACACTCTTCTCTCAGAACTCCTTAGAGGGGTCATTAGGCATCCTTGACTGTTTTGTCGGGAAAATTGCTCTCCTGCTAAAGCCGCCATCTTGGATTTACTAAAGTCCTTGTTTTTCTTATTAGCAAAAAAACTTTGAATATAAAAAAAAATATTGAAAAACAATGGCAACACTTACAATCTCATGCAATATCTTTTTTTAAAGCCAGGTATGTATTCTTTTATTTGGTGTTTAAAAATTTTTTTTTTGTAAATTTTACGTAATTTAGTAACATTTTTAATTTTAAAATTCAACGCTCCTTATAATTTCTAGCCGATTGTTGAAAGCCGGGTGGCCTTAAGAACTTTAACTCTTCAGAAAATTGAAAATTACAAAAACTACTTAGGTATTTCTTAAAAAATGTTTTTTGTGTAGGAATTTAGTGTACCTTTGGGGATCTTTGAAAATAAGTCTCGTCGCGTACTCGTCTCCGAAAAATACGATTTCCGGACAAACTGTTGATTATTGGAACGAAATATTTTCGATTATCGTTTGAATATGTCCAGAAGAAAATAAATATTTAACTGAAATTGGATTTATTAATTTATTAGACTCTGTAAATTTCGGTCCAAACATACAGTCTCGTCTCGGTTGCTTAAAAGGCAGTCTGGTCTCGTGTCGTCTCGGTCTCGTCATGCGAGACCGAGATCGAGACCGAGACTTTTCTCGTCTCGTTGCCAGCCCTACTTGTAATATTTAATCGGATTTTAATTTCTTTTTCGATGGTAGTTCCAAATTAAAATCATCAACTTCATTTTCCACCATGCCAAGTGTTTCATCTTCCGTATTGTCAGTTCGTATTTGTAATTCTCCGGGAGTGTTTGATTCAGCCGCATCTTCATTATCGAGCAGCTCCCGAATGTGAACAACGTTTTCGCAAGATTCGACACATAAAACAGAACACTTAAGTCCCGCCTTACGGCACCCACACATATTCCCACAACCTGTTTTGTATTTGCAGGAAATCGTTTTGAGCAATGATTTCGGAGCGACATCGTCAGTGGTGGTAATGAGCTTCAACCCATGAAGATATTTGTTTTCCAGCCTCACGATGTGGCATCCAAATCGTTTTCAAGCCACATTTGCACTTGTAAATATGTCCTATTTGTATGTGTTGTTCCGCAGCGGCTGAGGTAGGTGGAAAGCTTGCAAGATTGAAGTTGGTTTTTGCAACAGATTTACTAAAACGCTTGAGTCAAAGGGTGTTTAGTGAAATCTCATCTGTACTGCCAGCGAATAGAGCTATTAAAATACGGTGGCGAATACCCTAAAAGATTTTATTATTTATGTGTTATTGGATACAAATTTGTTTCATTAAATATATTATTAGCCCAGTCGAACAGTCGTTAAATAGGGCTTCACCTTGCGTTGATCGGCACGGTCTGTTTTTTTTCATGAATCGATAACGGCTTACAAGGAAAGCTTAACCCCAGATTTGCACCACCTGACAACTTGTTAACCAAAGTAATTCGTAAAAACGTACTTTTTGACTTTTTTTTTGATTTTTGCAAATATCTCGGCTCCAGTACATTACACAGTAAAAAATTTAAATACCTTTTGATTGTTATAAAATTATCTAGCATGTGGTGTTTGGTTTTTTTGTTTGAACAAATAAGTAAAAAGTTACCGTTAGTTTTGGTTTGGTTTTTAGATGGTTTTTCATTATTATTTCGAAAAAAGCTTATATTTTGGTTAGTTTTTCCTTTGTTTTTTTGTCTCTTGTCTAGCTGTTGCTATTCCCTACAATTGAGCTCTTAACTCCAAACGGGAGCAATCTATGAATGAACACAGGCAAGTTGGAGCTACCCAAAAAAGACATTTTCAGTTTTTTACGAATATCTTGGCTGCAGTATATCGCAAAGTAAAAAATAAAAAAAAAATATTACTAATTAGAATATTACCTATTGTTTAAATAAATAAATATTTTTTTTAACAAATAAATACAAATTAACAGCTAGTTTTAGTCAGTTTTATTCATTTTTTTTTGTTAAACAAATACTTTTGAGTTATAATTTTGATAAATGCTTATGAATCGGCTTAATTAATAACTCATCTGTAGTCCTTTTAATTTCTTAAAATTAAAAAAAAAACAGCTCCCTAAAATAAACTAGAGCTGATCAATGAATGAATGAATAAGGGCAAGTCATAAGAAAAAACCTTTTCTGTATGATAAATAAATAGTACAGTAACTATATATGTACATTCACGTATGCGTCAAATTTGGTATTTCTGATTATTTTTTTCTGAGGATATTGGCCTAGTAAATAACCTAAGTTTTCGACCTCGAGAGGCGCGGTGACCGCTTCATGGTCAAAAATCAGAAAAACCACAATTTTTTCGCGCTTTTGTCAGTTATTGGTGATTTTAGTCCTTAATAATTAATTTTAAATAAAGGCATTGTTCTACGATTTCAAAGTGTCTTAATTTCTTCAACTTGAGACCAGCACCAACTCTGTTGACCCAATGGTTTCCAAAATACAACCATTCAAAATTTAGCGATAAAAAAATTATATAAAAAGTAGTGTTAGTAGTATAATGGCAAATAAAGAATGGTTGAAATAAATACATCAAAGCAATGGAGCGTGTAGACTAAGCCAAAATAATAGGACAACCCAGAAACCCATTCTTGAATTTTCTGTTTAAATAAAGTTATTTTAATCGATAGTTTTTGAGAACTTATTTTCCAAACCCAAAATATTGAAAAAAGAAATTTGATCCAAGGATCCTGTTTCTACTAAGTAAATATTAGACATTTTTGTTCAGAATGTTGAGCATAGAGTAAGTATACTACCTAGAGGCCCGACTCGTACCCCCCTTGCCTTAAACACCCGCAAAATTTATTTGAGGTGAGTAAGAGAAAACTCTCTTAATCTACTCTTTTTTTCCTATCCTTGAATCCGTGTGAGTGGTGGATTAAAAAAACAAAATGGCGAAATTTGCTCAAAACTGACAGGAAAGTTTTTTGTTGTTTTGTCAAAAGTGACAGTTTTAAAATAAATTACGTGAAATCGTGTAAGTTTTTGTTTTAACTTCAATAAAAGTTTATTAACTTTTATAATCATAACATTATTGCGCATTTATGAGAGTCTACTTAGACTATATATTTTCTTAGACATTTAAGAACCAATTATCTGTAGATACACTCTCTCTTTTATAATTTAGAAACTCGAGTTTAAAAAACATTATACCTACCTACATTTTGAAACTTTTCTCATTTTTCTTTTCAGAATTTATTACATCGCAATAAGCAATTGAAATGCTAATAATAAAGACGTCTAGTACTAGTACACCCAAGAGTCAACGGCAACATTTCATTGCTAACCAATTGCAAAATCTTGGTCAACAAAATTCCGGGGTCAAGGAGGAATGCTAATGCAGGATGATTTGGTGGTCAAGGTAACGGTTCCGCTGCCGTTGCCGATGTCTATCAAGCCAATAATGGAGTATATTTTGGAAATAGATAGTCCCCGAACCTACACTCAGGAACAAATCCAATCGCAAGCAAACTCCATCCTTCACAACTCTTTGTTTGTTTCTTGTGCGTTCACATTTTTTTACCATTTTTATTATTTTTTTTAATGGAATTTCAGATAAGTCACTGAATCGCCAACCACAAGTCGTAAATCCGATTAGCTAGAACAGCTAACCAAAAAGACAACTCACCTAAATATAATCGCTGCAAATTCAACTGATTTCAATTTCCTCGAATCACCACCAGCATTTTATTAATTCCACAACAAAACTGTATCCAAATCAGTGTTAAAAATTCCAAATAACATTTTGATTCTTGTTGAAAAAAGTTGGTTCCGCAAGTGGATAAGTAAACTATTGTCTTGAGTTTAGTGAAGGAAAACCTCAATAAAGTGCAAAAAATAAAACCGCCAAATCTTTGGCAATAAAAAGTTAGCGGCTTATAAATAACTTCTTCCTACGCGCACAGAAAATATTTGGACGCTCTGTTAGCTGATTTACAAAACAGCGTACCTGGCCAAAATAAACAGCAAACAACAATATCATCAACAAACACAATTATGGAGGTACACCTGGCTATGGAAGTGTACAACCGAAACAAACCTCAGTTTCTCCTATTTATCAGGAACACTATACGATAATAGAAACACAAAAATTCGCCTCGCTAGCATCAAGATGCAACACCAAGGCCACACAATAATGGTTTCTATGGAACAGCAAATTGAGGTGCTACTCCAGCAGCTAAATACCAATAATTTATCTAAATTGTATAATCTATTGCATGACTTAACCAATGGAATATATGACAGTACTTTGAATAGAAAAGAAGCTGCTATGCCAGTTGTGTATGGTATAAGTTCGGTCAAACAGCCAGGAGAGAATTATAGTACATTAAATAGTACAGATATCAAGGAAGCCAGGTTGACGGTACAATATACATTCTAATGAATGCTGTAGTACTTTGTGTAGGAACTCAAGCTATTGTGGACATAAGGTAAGTTGAATGCAAATGCAAAGTTAAACTTTTTTATTAAATATTTCTAATAATTTGTATTCTTATATTTTAAGAAGAAAAGAATAATTCATTCTTCAACAGTGCAACAACAAAGGTGAACTTCAGGCCATTCACAAAAAAATGAACGGGAAAAAGTAAGTAGATATTAAATATTATTTAACTTAATTACTCAAAAAAAGTTTTTTATTAAACAACAAAAAAAAACAATTACACGCACACAAAGTATTTATTGGCATCAAGAAGCTACTTGGTCTCGTCGATATGGCTCGTCAGACCGAACATCAATACCGTGCAATAAAATTCCTTTCGAAAATGGAAGAAGAAGGTGGTCTTGATATGAAGTAACTACTCAAGAAGGATCTCAATATGTCAGTTGTTGTGCTTAACGATGTCTTCTAAAAGTAAAAAAAAACGCATGCAAAAACCCAACAACAATAGCAAACGTAACTCAAGTCAATATATTAAAATTTATTTTAAATCTATCATACAATAGTGTAAACACAAAGTAATTCAATTCTTAAATACTACAAATATTTATATAATCAATCACATACACAAACATTCTGTATGAGTTTTTTAGCTACAGTAAAAAATACAGCAAAGTTTATTTTTTTTTTGGAAAACAGAATATTTTGTATTGTTATTCTTTCTTCTTTAAAGAGGGAGAATCGCCTGGAAGATTAAATTAAAAGTTTATTACGACAATAAGTTGATATCTACAAAAAACTGGATAATCAATCAGTTTATCTTAAGGTCCACCAGCTCTCACAGAGTATAAGTTTTAGAAACGGTTACCTCGAATCTGGAATGGATTTGAGAGGATTTAATTTGGTTATTCAAACCACCTAAGAAGATTGTCTTTAATTTTCGATTCGCTCCGTTTTCACTCAACACGTGCGAAGATGAGAAGCTCAGTTTTTGTAAGGTTATAAATGTGAAATTATTAGAAAATCACATGTCTTAAATTTCACAGTTTACTGATGACATGTCAATTTACAAGATCTAGTACGAAAAACGTACAACAATTAATCTTAATAACGGTAATAAGCCAAAGATGTCTTTTTTTGGGTTCTCCTTTATTTTGCTCAAATGTAATATCACAAAATTGTGAAATAAAAATTTTTCGTTTAGTTTTAGGGCAATGGGTAATATATAATAAGTAATCGATGAAAAAATTAATGTTCATCATACAAATGTATGCATATATATGTTCAAACTGTCAAAGTAAAATTATAAGTTTCATTCAATTTGTCTTAAAAACCGTCCCTAAAGATGAATTGAATTAAAACAACGTCTAAACATTTCCAAGTTGAGGCTTCCAGCTTAAAAAAAAAAAAAAAAAAACATTCCACTCTCAAATGACTACAATAAGATTCAACAACGTCATCCCACTACATAATCACCCTAATCATAGAATTATCGTAATCAGATCATAATTATGAAATAATCATGCCGGTTATGGAACTTGCAATAATGGATTCGCAGTGTAGTCCTCTCTTTTCTCTTAACTCATTTTTTTAAAATAGTAGAGGGACTGCTGCGAGTTCCATATTCGACATGAATTTATTTTGTGGCAGGAGTGAAAGTGTAGTTGTATATTTATTTCAGTTTAAGTTGTTATTATAATCAATTCTTCCAATGTTTATTTTTTGTTCAAATTCAAAAAATAATTTTCTCTCAAAAATGTTATGTTTTTTTAATAATTTCAAATAATAAATACTAAATTCAATTAGTAATTATTGTTAAGATTTTATGTGTTTGTTTGTGCTTATTAAAATTAGTTTAGTGGAGATAAAGTGTCTTCTTGCCATTTTGGTGTAAGAATATTACAAAAAATATCTTGGTTTCTTAATTTTAATTAGATGTGAATTTGAAAGGAAAGATATTTAAATATAATAAATTTAAAAAAAATCAAACAATATAACTGTTTAAAACTAATAAAAAAAAAAACACTATTTAAAATTGTTTGTGCATAATATAAAGTATTGAAAAGCAATGTTGTTATTTATTCTAAATCAAATTATATTATATACTTAAATACTAAACTGAAAATTAAAACATAAATAAAAATTACTGTTATCGTAATTAAAATTGAAGAATTATTTGCTTTGTTTATAGATTATTTTGCTTTATCGATTGCGCTTAATAGGTGTCTACTTAAAAAATAATGCTGTAAAATGTTGGACCGTTTCTTTGGATTTGTCATCTCGTATCTTCATCTTTGGTTTTTTCTCGAAAACGTAAGCAGTTGTTGGCATACATAACATAACTTGATTTTGGTTAAACTTTTATGGTTTTCTTATTTTCATTTTCTATCTAACACTAATGATTCATTTCTGATTACAATTTTCGAAAGACTACTTAAAAACAAATTCAAGTTAATGTTGAGCTTCCATTATTCAAATTTAGTTTATTTAAAAATATTTTTCTAAGATTTGCTCAGACACATTTTTGTTGATACTCTGCATAAGTCAGCACATCATAAAGTTCAAAGTTTCACTTAACAGTTTGCTGAAACTTAAAGAAAGTTATTAATGTTCCTAAGTTGAATTTAGCCTAAGCCTATTCCCTGGCTTTGAATACTAGTTTCAAGGGTTTAAGTCATCTGCAAGAACCTTTATTCTTTATTTCCATCGAAATTTATTTTAGTTGCACTTGAAATAAAATGGATAGTTTTTGAAAATATCAAAACAAAAATGGCAGTGCATTGTTCAATTTTTACTTCAGTATTTTTGAAAAAAAAAAAAATAATAGTTCCGTTCCCTTACTGGAATTTCAGTGCAAACCTGTACCCCTATTCGAAAAATGCCTATTTTTTCACAGAAAATGCCACACAGAAAATGTCCACACATTTCAATCAAAACTAAAAACGATCCACCGAAACCAGGCTGGTACAGGTGGGCTTTTAAAGCTGATTTAAACTGGGTATTAATAGCATACTGTGCCTCATACCATTAAATGGCCTCCCTTCGTGTGTCTACTACCCAAGCTTATTTTATTTTCTTTTCTCATGTCCTGTTAATAGAAGGTATACCCGCTGGGACCATCCAAATTGAACTTATTTTTTTTAGTTAGAACCAACTGATGCCATTATCTTTCACACCGTATTTTGTATTAAGGGGTAGTTAAACTCAGCTTTTTAGTTTTCAGATGATAAAATGTGTGCTTGAACTATGGTTTTACCATTGATTTTGCTAACTGATAATGTTGAATTTGAGACTTTTCGGAGTACGCGTTGTCTTTCTTGAGGTGATGTAGCCAAGTTCGCTACATTTAGGCATTATGCATTTTTCTCTTCGGTTTGAACACTTCCTTTTGGCAAAATTGTTAAATTCATTAGAAAATGTCTTTAACTGTTGATTATTTGATTTTTTGCACACTATTTATAACGATTTTCTGAGCTACTAGGTTGTTTTTCAAGGTTAAACGAATGGCACTAAAAATAAGGTCGATTTTCTGACTAAAATTGTTCAAAGAGCCATAAGACTAACAATTTTTTAGGAGGATTCCAAATTCTTCCTGGATCTTCATCTCCATATTACACTTAATAAATTATATAATAAGATTAGTCATAATTATAAAGGATTATAGAGAAATAGTTCAAAGTTTATTGAACAAAATCTGTATTTAAACAAGTGAATTGGAGTGTATATATTTAAGTTAACTAGTATCGCCCACTGGCCGAAATTCGACCACCAAAAACTCAAATTCACAAGATCTAGAGTCAAACAACTGGTTTGAAAATTAAATAAAAAAAACATTTTTTTAGTTTTTCTTTTTTTTTAATATGCACAGTGAACGGCAGTGTAAAAACAAAAATGAACCAGTGTGTAAATGCGGGTCTCAGGTATATTCTGCACTTATCCGCACCTATGGCTTTTCAACCATATAAAATTTATCGAAATCGATAAGCTACTCTTTGAGCAAATGGTACCACAAGATTTTTTTAATGCTATTTATATATAGATCTCTTACAATTGAAAAAAAAGAGCTTCGGAAAGAACTTAATTTTTAAAGACTGGTGTCATATGGGCTTTTACAGACATTGAAGAGAAACATTTCTTATATTTTTAATTCCATTTATTCAATAAAATATTACAAAACTTAAAAAACAAATACGTATCAGTATGTTTTCCTTTAATTTTAAAAGCATTTGAAACAATAAATTACCACCGTTAATTAGATTCAAACCATTTGTGAATATCATTGGCATTTCGACCTGGCGATGAGGATCGGCGAAAATGATCATTTCGCGGTCGCTTAGGTATGGCACCAGTCGATATTCCAGGAGCGGTACTGCCAATCTTACGCTATCGCTATTTTCTGCACCTCGAATTAAGCTGTAATCAAAAGAAAAATGATTTATGTAAATTACTTTTAAATGCTTGAAAAAAAATCCTAACCGAGACTTAGAAGCAATATAGAATGCTCCTTCTGGTGAGGTTAGCTCCATCAGATATTGTTTCTTCAAATAAGACAACAGAGATGGCAACGCATCAATCTCGTTAACCCCAAAGTGTAAAACAGCATTCGGAATACAATTCACCTCGAGAAGAGTCTTATCTTTAGGTAAAAGCTTCTTTGGTGGAACAGTAACTAGATTGTACAAATAACTAAAAAAAATTAGATTGTCATATTGGAGGAGGAGAGGTTGTTTAACGTACACAAATGAAAGTCCAGATCTTCATTGGTAATGAATCCTCGAACGAAACTCATAACATCTTCAATTTTATCAGTTGGTTTAAAGATGCATTGAAGTACATTTCTGTCAGGAAACTGTACTCGTATTACGCATTGTTTATATTGTGCTAATTTTCTTAGCAATGAACTATTTTCCTCTATCTCACGCATCTTAGCTGTTACAAGAGGAGCACCATGTGTATTTTTTCAAATCACGCAAAACTAACTTTAAGTCATTTACTGTAAAATCAAAGAAGGAATCTCACAGATCTTCCATTTGCTTCTGAGTGGAATCCAAAGAGTATATAACAGCACTTCGTTCACCTATCTGAAATTAAAATAATTGTATGTTTACGGTTTAATTGAAAATATCAGAAAACTGCAAAAAACTTTAACTTATTTATGTCGGATAAAAAATCTTCTTTTTTTAAGGAGGTTCGGTATTTGAAATGTTATGTTAATGTTATAATTCAAAAGCAATCACATACCGGGCATAATCTAGATACAAAATAAATAATAATAATAAATATTTTTGAACTTTTGAGCAAATATATTTTAACAATTTTACTTTTTTTTCACATGTAACCGTTAAAAAAATTGAAATTAAGAAATATTGAATGATATTCACATTGAAAGAAGAAGTGACGCAGTTTGCAAGTTCTATTGGAAATACCTTAATACATTTTAGTAGCCATAGTTTTTTAGGTTCCATCATGTTGATCTCAGCGGAGAGGTCCACTAAGATCAACGATGTTGAGATTTCGTCAACTCTTTTAGCGATTTTAAGCTTCACGGTGGCGTACAAGTAGCCCGTAGCGTAATGGTTAGTGCGTTCGACTGTCACGCTGGAGGTCTGGGATCGCTTCCCAGCTACTGCCTCTTGCGAGGAATTGACAAATCCTCCAAGAGCATCACTTGTCACGAATAAGTGCTTCTCGTCTAGCCGTTCGGATTCGGCATAAAATTGTAGGTCCCTTCCATTCCTGTCGAAAGGCGCACACAGGAATGGTTGCGAGTTGTTAGTCACTAGGCCCTGGTTCTTCATGAGCCGTTGTGCCACCCGATTTATATTTATTTTTTTAGGTGGCGTACAAGGATTTGACGTGATGATGACTTTTGCCAGGAGCTTTTATTTTTAATTTAAAACTCTATAATTGATTCCAAAGTTCAACTCTTATGTTGTTTCCAATTCTTATTTAATATGGTACTCTAGTTAACATATGCGAATTTGCAAAATCACGAAAAATCCGAAGATGGCAACCATACGTTGAGTAGCTAGGATTGGATACGACGATTATCAAGAAATGGATGCGACACCATGCAGCGACTTAAAATGAATTAAATTAAATAATAGCTTACTACATTGACTTCTGGCTCAACCTCCATTTCATTTTGATTTTCTGTGTCAGCAGCTTGAGTGGAATTAATACTTCTGCCGGAACCAGTGCCCCAATCATATGTAACATTTGGCTTTTTAATTTTATTTTCAATTGGCAATTCTTCCAGTGAATCTGAAATTATTTTGATTTCAATTTAATACCTCTGGGAAGATATTCTTTTTGTATCTTTTGTTACATACTTGAAATAATTTAAATGTTCTTCATTGCATAAGCCACTAAATGGATTAATTTGTAATGTGTAATTATCCATTGCAGAGTACTCAAATAGTCCATAATATGGATTGAACATTTCTTTGGATAATAAATAGAACCATTCTCTTGCAAGGCCACCATAATCTTGATAAAATTAAAATTAAGTGTAAAGCAATGTTAATTGTATTTCCGTTTCAATTTCGTTCAATAAACTTACCTAATCCAGTCTCTCCTTCAAATTCTACCCATAACTTAGTCTTTAATAAATCGGTTTTATTAACAGAATTTATAATCCTATATGAATCTTCTAATATCGATGATCGCCTTATGCGAATTTCAAATTTGTTTGGTACATTTATCTGAAAAGAAAAATTAAAATATGATTTAATTGTCAAGTGTCAAAAAAAAAAAAAAAACACTATTGCTACCTAAAATATTTGTTTGCAATTTTCATTTTTTTTTTCGAAACAAAAAATCGTTATGGTATCATTGGGTTATAATTTTAAATTGTACGGGTGACCTCCAGGTATAACATACCCAAAGTCCAAAAGATATAAATGAGTTTTTTTGAGTAGGTTTTCCGACTACATATTTCCGAAAATTCCTGCACTCAAAATCAAAAATTTGTATATGACAACTTTAATTTGGTTTTATTTATTTTACAACCATATATGTATAATTCAAATTTTTAGCGGACTCTCCTGATTTAATTCAATTTTTTGAAATAAGTTTATTTTGTGATAAAATGTTTTAAATAATTTATATCTCCATACCAGTAGGAGATAGATAAAAATCTTAAACTAGTAAGATTCTTAGAATTTCATTATCTATTCACTAAACAAATTTCAAAACTCTAGCATTCTAATTAAAGAAATTAGAAAAACGACATAGAAGGACATTTTCTCTTTTATCTGCTACAATAATATAGATTATCAAAAAATCCAAACTTATTGCACTCTAAAATATATTAGCCTATCAATACAAATTTTTACTTTTAGTCTACCTCCCACCACTTAGCTAATCAACGATCTCAGCGCTGCACGTGTGGCGTTACATTTTTTCGTTTCACAAAAATTCAACCTTGAAATTTCACTCTCAACGCGCCCAAAGAAGTTTCAATTCAAAAACTTTGTAAAAGCAAAACTTTCACTGTATGATAACCCGAAAAGGACTTTCTTTAATGTGATTTGCTGTCTTGAAAACGCTTTCACAAAAAACACTTTCACAGTGTCATTAGCTGCTAAAAGTGTTTTCAAGGCAGCAAATCATTTTCAGAAAACGCTGTCTGCTTTCAGAAACTGTTCCTAAAAGTTTTTCGCTTTCTTGAAAGCGAACGTATTTTGTTCATCCGATTCGCTCTTCTGTCAGCTGCATTTTTTTGGGTAATAAATCATTAAAACAGTTGTGAACTTTAAATCCAATCCAGTTGGCAAAGAAATCTAAATGATCTTAATATTATAAAGGAAGTGTGTCCACGATTGTTTATGGTGGAAGTGAAAGATTGTGATGGTACCTATTATATTCGCTAGGCACACGCCAATGTCAACAGTTGTCTTGGACAGGAGTTTCTTGTCCGCTTAGCGGGTTCAAAGTTTTTTAACTCCCTCCAGGAACATCTGTTCCTCTCAAGTTTTGTATGAGTGGTATAATTCTTCAATGATTGAACCATATTGATAATTCCTCAAAAACATCACTTAAATTATCGTTATTATTTGAACATCAAACTGTTCGCAAGTTTATTTTCTTCAAATTGAATAAACAATTTTGATTACTTACCGGTTTTCTGATCTGATTTTTGAAATTTCTGTTTGTAATCTCTAGAATATGGTACGGCTTGGCTAGCTATATTTGGATTAGACAGTCTTGGATCCTCCCATTGTATTGTCCGCGTATCTTGTGAATAGTAAACAAAAGAAAAATAATGCAATTAGAATTTTCAGCACTCATATTTTTTGAATTTAAAACTTACTGTGATCAATGTAAAACACTCTGCCATCGGTATGAACACGTTCTTCCCAGCCCTCTGGCAACGGCCCCAAGTCATCTTCAACACGTCTTGTTTGATTTGGCATTGGACTAGCTCTGCCATTACGAGGATCGATCCATGTGGTTTTACGCGCCACATGATCGATGAAAAACGTTCGTCGATTAGGTGCAACTTGCATTGACTATTGTGGCGGCAGACTTTCTTCATCGTTATTCGTTGTGGTCTGAAAAAAAGAAAACAAATTCTTATATTTAAAATTTACTTAAACGGTAGTTATGATAAGTTTATGGTTAAGTGCAATTTTATTTCTTTTTTGTATCTAAAAAAAAAATAACAATAATAAATGTAAGAAAATTAAAATTTTACTTGTTCGTCAACTGCTGTATTGTCCTCGACAGAATTTCGTCTCGTCGATGAAGCTGAGTTCTCCGATCGGTTGCCACTGTCGGGTTGATCTACATCCATAACAATCTTGTATTTGGCAGCCATATTCAAGTTTTTTTAAATTTCCACTTAAGGATGTTTTAAAGAGCTATGAGGAAGATCTTCGGGTTTATGACAACAACTTAAAGAAAGCGTTGTGCTTAGCAAGTGTTGTTATTTGAGTAGTGGTTGTTGTGGTCGTGTTGTTGCTACTAGTTTCGCCCTCAAGCGATTAACACGATACACCGGAGGTTGGAGCGTGCAATGTATTGGAGTAGGGTGCAAAAGAATTCAAAAATCCAGGATTAAAAAGATCCGTCACTGCGGTCGTTTATGTATTATTTTTTAGAAATTGAACTAATATGTTTGCTCTGATTCTGATAACATTACCTGGCACTGCTAGAATTGTTCCAACTCTGGTTACATCAATAGATAGCATCAGCAGTGATGAAGGGGGCGCTTTGTTGTCACGTACCATCTGAAATTTAGATAGCAATTGTTTTATAAATCATAACGAACAAATATTATTAATGTACTCATTAATTTTACCTTCGTGCAATCCCTGAATCATATTTTGCCTTCTGCGTTTTTCTTCATTATTAGATATTGAAGTTGACAAACATGTAGGAGTAACACCAACAACACCAGCAGAAACATCATCTTTACCCAATGGCTGTGATCGAAATTGCTCAGCTTAAGAGCTTGTAGTTCAAATGGAGTAGGAGGCTGGCGATTTTGACTCCTCTGCTGTAGGTATTGCTAAAGGTTTTGCCCATGAACAACAGACTTACAGCGTTAACTCTAGTCCGGAACATTTTATGGAAGTATCGACTGACGGGTTCGAACCCCACTACGCGTTCCAAAAGATTTCATTTCAGAATCTTCTGGTGGGTATATTTTCGCGAAAATAATTTTTTGAATTAATAAGCTCCAAATAAATTTTTGCGAGCTAGTTTTACGAAAAACAATTAAAACACCGACGAAACTTAAAATTTGTAAAATTCTCTTGTCGAAGAAATCACAACAACAGCAAATGTCAAAAAAATCCACCACTGGGTTCTCAGTTTTGCTCAGCAGCTGCAGTGGTGGAAGTTAAAGGTACGTACGCATTAAATTTCAAGGGTTTGGTTCTACCTTTTGATTATATTTTCTTTGTTTTCAACATAAATAGCCATAAATATTACTGGATTTATATGCCAGAAGCAATAAAAGGATATATCAAATAAAGTTTTTGTTCATAAACATTTAGAAGCATCAATTTTATTGACAAATATTTTATTTTTCAGTTTTTGAATTTAACGGATTCATTTTTTTGAATATCCGATTCACCAATTGAGCACATGACCACGTTTGAGCAAATGCCCTAATGCATACATACAAAGCTCGTTTTGTCCCATTTAAAATGCATTGCAACTGCACACATCCTTACTGAATAGGGCATAAATCCTCTCAATTCAGCTTGTAGGGTGAAAGAGCATGGACACCTTAAGTCGGTTCTCTAGGTAGTATTTTCTCTATGATGTTGAGTTTGGAAATTAATTTCTCAAAAACTATCGATTAAAATAAAATTATTTAAACAGAAAATTCAAGAATGGTATGTATGACCTCTTTCACACAAAGAAACCGAGTTGCCAGAAACTAGCTAGTTAGTTGGCGAGAAGGGTGAGAGGGTAGATTTTTTTTATTTTTTTTCTTTCCCTTACGCCCTTCTCGCTTACAAACTCCCAGTTGCCTGCAACTCAGTTTCCTAGTGTGAAAGCAGTATGTAATGGAATGTTTTTTATCCCTTTGCTTGACTCCGTTTCTCTTTATATTCGTTCTGTTGGGTGAAAAATAACACGCTCTTCTTCGACTTATTTGCTTTGAAAGTTGTTAAATACATTTTCAATCTTTGTTTGTTTGTTTTTTTTGGTTAAGCTTAGTATAGTCTAAGAAAGATTTGAATGCGTAATTTAATATGGGTAAGCGGTGAAGAAATGAATTCATAAAATATTATTTTTGGTATAATTGCAAAATTTCATCTTCTACAGCATATCAAAAGTCTCGCAAAAAAAGAGGGGAAAGGGGAAGAAGGTATGGTTTATCAATCTGAAATATTTGGTATGGTTAAATGTAAGAATATGACACATGATTTAAGGGTTCTTTTTAACCTTGGATCTAAAAAAAACTATTCTTTTTTATATGGGACTTTTTTAGAACAACAAGTAAATATTAAGAAAAAATTTTAGATTTGGAATAAAAGTTTCATTGGGGTTCCTAAAAATAACTGTAATGAAATAGTGTTGATTTAGTTACATACATAGTTGTGAAGTTGAAGGTTTTGTTCCTTATTTTTAGTTTGATAGCTATGTAAATACTTTAGAGCTAGGTTTCAAGTCTTGGTTTTTGATTGGTTTTTAAATTTTGTTTAAAGCATAGATTGCTGCTTAACAGATTTTGTCTTGGAGGAATCAAATGAATTAAGCAAACTACGTTTCTTTTATTAATAAAAAATCGTTTTAATGAAAGGCCACTCTATGCGTCCTATGAAAATAGACTGTTTGCAGAGCTGTTTTTTAACTAATTTTAATGTATCTACCTGTTTTATTTTCTTTTGTTCAAGATACAAAGAGGTAAGTTTTGTTTACTTTCGCAGACCAATCATTTTCGTTACGTCTTCCCATTTCAAATTATTGACGCCACGTCACTGTAAGCTATATAGAAGAATATTGTGGGTATTACCATTGTTTTTCAATAGTGTTGTTTCTTCCTTAAGTCATTTTTTTAAAACAATTGCCCCTTCCATCTTAACAGTAGACCCCCCTTCCGGTATGGTTGTCCTATTATTTTGGCTCAGCCTACACGCTCCAGTGCTTTGACGTATTCATGTCAACCATTCTTTATTTGCCAATATACTGAAAAACTCAGCAAAAAATCAGAAATACCAGATTTGACGCATACGTAAATGTACATATACAGTTACTGTACTATTTATTTATCATACAGAAAAGCTTATTTGTATGACTTGCCCTTATTCATTCATTCATTGATCAGCTCTAGTTTGTCGTAGGGAGCTATTTTTTTTTTAATTCTAAGAAATTAAAAGGACTACAAATTAGTTATTAATTAAGCCGATTCACAAGCCTTTATCAAAATTATAACTCAAAAGTATTTGTTCAACAAAAAAAATTAATAAAACTGACTAAAACTAGCTGCTAATTTTTATTTATTTGTTAAAACTAACCAAAATATTAGCTTTTTGCCAAATAATAATGAAAAGCCGTCTAAAAACCAAAAGAAAATTACTAAAACTAACGGTAACTATTTACTTATTTGTACAAAAAAAAAAAAAACTTAACACCACATGCTAGATAATTTTATAACAAACAAAACGCATTTAAATTTTTTACTGAGCAATGTACTCGAGCCGAGATATTTGCAAAAATCCAAAAAAAGTCAAAAAGTACGTTTTTACGAATAACTTTGGTAAAAAAGTTGTCAGGTGGTGCAAATGTAGGGTTAAGCTTTTCTTGTAAGCCCCTATCCATTCATTACAAACAAAAAACAGACCGTGCCGATCAACGCAAGGTCAAATGACGATTCGACTGGACTATATGTATGTAAGTGCTGGTTTTCTGATTTTGGCTTTTCATCTCGAATTGAGCCTACAAAAATATTTACTCGGTGGTTGCAATGACCGAGGTTGTTGCGATTAGTTGCGATAATCGAGAATTCACTGTATTTAAATGGCTTTACCAAGATGTTAAGTCGCACTGAAAATGAAACGTATGTAGAATGAATATAAGATCAGCACCTAAATAGAGGAGGGGGTAAACAATTAACTCCCATAGAAAAGCACATGAAAATTCTCGTAATTTCGAAGATCCCAAGTTTAAACACTAAATAAACAAATTTTTCTTTTTTAAGAAATACCTAAGTAGTTTTCGTAATTTTCAATTTTCTAAGGAGTAAAAGCACTGTCCACCCAGTTTTCAGCAATAGGCTACAAATTATTAAGAGCATTGAATTTTAAAATCAAAAATATTATAGACTAAGAGCCCAGGGCCGCCAGACATACGTCATTTTATCAAAGCTAATATTTTTTCTGCGAACAGATACTATGGTAGCTAAGAACAAATGGATACTAAGAATCTTCAATCCGGGTGCAATTAAGAGGTAGCGAGTGTTAAAGTTGCATACAAATTTGCAACATTGCGTTATTTTATCAAAGCTGAATTTTTGATATGTGTTCGGGGATGTAGTCATTTAATTTATTTGACACTTTCCAGACATCTACAGTGGGACCTAACGTGAACCAGACACTTAAAATCTGTCAAACTAATCGTGTCATTTACATAATAGAATCAAATCAAGATTTTATGTTTTTTGTGGGCAAATATTCTACAATATTTTCTAATCAGGAAGACACCTACAGGGCGGCCTTACATCACCTTAAAACTGTCAAAATAATAATTATTTGTTACTACAACGTGATTTTTTCGCTTATTTCAGCAGTTTTTAAATGTCTGCCTGATGAATACGCCCCACTGTAGATGTATGGCTTATGGGGAATTATTTTTTAACACTTGCCCATAAAACATATAAATATTAGCTTTAAAACTACCACGTAAATGGCATGATTAGTTTGACATATTTTAAGTGTCTGGCTCACGTTAAGCCCCACTGTAGATGTCTGGCAAGTGTCCAATAAAATTAATGACACCATCCCCTAAGACATATCAAAAATTCAGGTTTGATAAAATAACGCAATGTTGCAACATTTGTATGCAACTTTAACACTCGCTACCTCTTAATTGCACCCGGATTGAAGATTCTAAGTATCCATTTTTTCTTAGCCACCATAGTTCCTGTTCGCAGAAAAAATATCAGCTTTGATAATATAACGTATTGATGGCGGCCCTTTAAATTTAAACACCAAATAAAAGAATGGATATCTGGCTTTAAAAAAAGATATAGCACGAGATTGTAAGTGCTGCCATTGCTAAATTTTGCTAATATTATAAACTAGTGTGAGTAAATCCAAGATGGCGGCTTTTGCACGAGATCAATTTTCCCGACAAAAAAACACAAAGATGCCTAATGACCCCCTCTAACAAGTTCTGAAAGAAAAGTGTGCAGTACTATTTTTACCATTTCAGGTAATTTTATATAATTATATTAGGAATACATGTTATATAAGGTATTTCCCAATAATTTGGAATTTGGGAAAAGTGAATTTTAAAAGATGCACAAATGCATTATTGCAGACCCAAAAGGAACTGCAAAAGCGCAGTTACTGCTGTTATTCAATGTCAATTTCTACAAAATCTTCAACAGGCTGAAAAGTGTTCTTTGTTCTCGTACTTCCCCCACTTCCAATTCTTCAGCACAGCAGTGCGTACAGGTGACATAACACATTCCCCTCTTCAAAAACTAACAACACAGCTACTTTGTCAAACGAAAAGTTGGAAAAAATAGAGAAAACAATTATTTTGAATTTTAAGTATTAATTTTTGTCAAATAAAAGCAAACGACTAAAACTAATTTTGTTTTAAGTTTTACAAAATTTGAATAAAATGGCTGTAAGTTTTTAAGGTTTTAAGTTTTAAAGATTTTAAGTTTTTAAATTTTTAAATTTTTAAGTTTTTAAATTTTAAGTTTTCAGTTTTTAAGTTTTTAGTTTTTAAGTTTTTAAGTTTTTAAATTTTTAAGTTTTTAAGTTTTTAATATTTTAAGTTTTTAAGTTTTTAAGATTTTAAGATTTTAAGTTTTTAAGTTTTAAGCTTTAGTTTTAGTTTTAAATTTAGTTTTAGTTTTAGTTTTAGTTTTAGTTTTAGTTTTAGTTTTAGTTTTAGTTTTAGTTTTAGTTTTAGTTTTAGTTTTAGTTTTAGTTTTAGTTTTAGTTTTAGTTTTAGTTTTAGTTTTAGTTTTAGTTTAAGTTTTAGTTTTAGTTTTAGTTTTAGTTTTAGTTTTAGTTTTAGTTTAAGTTTTAGTTTTAGTTTTAGTTTTAGTTTTAGTTTTAGTTTTAGTTTTAGTTTTAGTTTTAGTTTTAGTTTTAGTTTTAGTTTTAGTTTTAGTTTTAGTTTTAGTTTTAGTTTTAGTTTTAGTTTTAGTTTTAGTTTTAGTTTTAGTTTTAGTTTTAGTTTTAGTTTTAGTTTTAGTTTTAGTTTTAGTTTTAGTTTTAGTTTTAGTTTTAGTTTTAGTTTTAGTTTTAGTTTTAGTTTTAGTTTTAGTTTTAGTTTTACTTTTAGTTTTAGTTTTAGTTTTAGTTTTAGTTTTAGTTTTAGTTTTAGTTTTAGTTTTAGTTTTAGTTTTAGTTTTAGTTTTAGTTTTAGTTTTAGTTTTAGTTTTAGTTTTAGTTTTGGTTTTAGTTTTAGTTTTAGTTTTAGTTTTAGTTTTAGTTTTAGTTTTAGTTTTAGTTTTAGTTTTAGTTTTAGTTTTAGTTTTAGTTTTAGTTTTAGTTTTAGTTTTAGTTTTAGTTTTAGTTTTAGTTTTAGTTTTAGTTTTAGTTTTAGTTTTAGTTTTAGTTTTAGTTTTAGTTTTAGTTTTAGTTTTAGTTTTAGTTTTAGTTTTAGTTTTAGTTTTAGTTTTAGTTTTAGTTTTAGTTTTAGTTTTAGTTTTAGTTTTAGTTTTAGTTTTAGTTTTAGTTTTAGTTTTAGTTTTAGTTTTAGTTTTAGTTTTAGTTTTATAGTTTTAGTTAGTAGGAATGTAGGCGATTGGCGGTGGGAACCAAATTTAACATGGCGTTATATGGGAATAAATGGGTGGAGGTGTGCACGCCCCTTGTATATTGTTTTTTGTATGCGCCATGAAGGCTGGGGGGCGGGAGGCTGGGGGTGAGGGTGAGGCTTGGGAGTGTTTTTAATAAGAAAAAAACAATGATGTTGAGAACCTTTGGGGATTGAACCAAGAACCTTCGGATTGCCGTCGGGTTGCAGTTCTACTAGGCCATTGGAGCTTATAGAAGTTGAGGTGTTAAATGTGTCTTTAAATAGCATTTAAAATGCAACAAATGTGGTATGTTGAAATGGTTTGGGGAAAAGGTGATTAAGTGTTGGTTGGAAAGCTTCAAAATCATATTTAAATATAATTTAAAAGCTAATTAAGTGTTTGGGTGGAAAACTTCGAAATCATATAAAAATATAATTTAAAAGCTAATTAAGTGTTGGGTGGACAAACTTCGAAACACTACAAAATGTGGTATGTTGAAATGGTTTGTGGATAAGGTGATTTAGTGTTGGGTGGAAAGATTCGAAATCATATAAAAATATAATCTAAAACCGAACGAAGCTATGGTATGTCAATATGACTAAGCTAATTGAAGTCTAAAAGTGGTACGTGGCGCTAAGCAGGCAAAAAAAATCAACTTCCACTGAGCCATTAGGTTATTCGAGGAATCTGAATTTGAAGGAACAAATAATTATTTTGAACAAACGAACAAAAAAAAATAAATACACAGAATGGTTTGAAGATTTGAACTGACACCTCTGGCTTATAGTCTGAGTGACGCTTCCACTAAACCATCGTTGTTCTTAGCAACATACATGCTAAAAATGTACTTCTGCGTTTTTTTTAATTCTTGCTGGTTGGTTTTTTTTTTTATTGTTTGATGATAATGAAAAATGAAATGTGGAAACATGACATTGAAAAAATGCATCTATACCATCTAATGTTGGTATGAAAAATGATTGTATTATTTTGTTTGATTATGACGGCAAGAGGAAAAATGATGACGATGATATTTGTATCTTGGAGCGTGGGGGTAGTTGAGGTCCTCTACGTATGCATTGTAACAAAATCATCTGACCGCCAGTAACCTGAAAAATTATTTTGATTGATATTGCAGATAAACGCTTTCCATAAAACAAAAAATGAAACATGAATAAGCAAGCAAAAGAAAAAAAATCAAATTCCATCGCTGAGCCATTAGGTTATTCGATGAATCTTGAGAGAAAAAAGAACAAATATTTATTTTAAGATAACTTCGACAGAAGTAAAATCGTGTGTATGTAGGCTGGGGGCGCGGGTGAGGCTTGGGAGTGTATTTAATAATAAAAAAAATGATGTTGAGATCCTTTGAGGATTGAACCAAGAACCTTCGGATTGCCGTCGGGTGGAAGTTCCACTAGGCCATTGGAGTTTATAGAAGTTGAGGTGTTAAATGTGTCTTTAAATAGCATTTAAAATGCTACAAATATGGTATGTTGAAATGGTTTTTGGAAAAGGAGATTAAGTGTTGGTTGGAAAGCTTCAAAATCATATTTTAATATAATTTAAAAGCTCATTAAGTGTTTGGGTGGAAAACTTCGAAATCATATAAAAATATAATTTAAAAGCTAATTAAGTGTTGGGTGAACAAACTTCGAAACACTACAAAATGTGGTATGTTGCAATGGTTTGTGGATAAGGCGATTAAGTGTTGGGTGGAAAGATTCGAAATCATATAAAAATATAATCTAAGACCGTACGAAGCTATGGTATGTCAATAAGACTAAGCTAATTGAAGTCTATAAGTGGTACGTGGCGCTTAGCAAGCAAAAAAAAAATCAAATTCCACTGAGCCATTAGGTTATTCGAGGAATCTGAATGAGAAAGAAGAACAAATTATTATTTTGAACAAACGAAAAAAAAATAAATACACAGAATGGTTTGAAGATTTAAACTGACACCTCTGGCTTATAGTCTGAGGGACGCTTCCACTAAGCCATCGTTGTTCTTAGCAACATACATGCTTAAAATGTACTTCTGCGTTTTTTTTTAATTCTTGCTGGTTGGTTTTGTTTTTTTATTGTTTGATGATAATGAAAAATGAAATGTGGAAACATGACATTGAAAAAATGCATCTATACCATCTAATGTTGGTATGAAAAATTATTGTATTATTTTGTTTGATTATGACGGCAAGACGAAAAATGATGACGATGTATCTTGGAGCGTGGGGGTAGTTGAGGTCCTCTACTTATGCATTGTAACAAAATCGTCTGACCGCCAGTAACCTGAAAAAGTATTTTGATTGATATTGAAGATAAACGCTTTTCATAAAGCAAAAAATGAAGCATGAATAAGCAAGCAAAAGAAAAAAAATCAAATTCCATCGCTGAGCCATTAGGTTATTCGATGAATCTTGAGAGAAAAAAGAACAAATATTTATTTAAAGATACCTTCGACAGAAAAAAAAAGAAATTAATATTTATTCAAAAACTATAAGAATAATTTATTAAAAAAAAAAAAGTAAAATTGATTTAATACCGTTTTTATACTTGAAATGTAAAATTTTTAATTCTGTTGCTTAGAGGCAGGAATTCAAGAGTTATGTTTTGAAGAAAAACCGAGCCATTTCACAAAAATTTTATTTTGTTTCTCTTGAAGTACCTTCTCAATTGGATATGTGTTGTGAAATCTGTTTTTTTTGTAGTTCAAGTTCATAGAATCCACCTTTGATGGGATGACCTTCAAAGTCTTTAATAGATACGTAACTGGATTTGTGCGTTGTACTTTGACTATTTTGAAGACTTCTGTTGTCCAATTTGGCGTGTACTCTTTACCAAATATAATATGTTTGTGTTTGCTTATTCTTACAAAGTCTCCTACTTTAAACTTTGATGGTATATGAATTTTGATGTGATTATAAATTGAAGGCAATAATTCTTTTTCATTTGTACTGTTAACACTGTAAGGATTCATTTTGATTGTACTATGTGTCGAATTATTATGTGATTCCAAGTAAGCTGGTTTACGATATAAACCATTAGTGCTAAATTCTTTCCACATTTTTGTTTTTAAGGTACGATTAAATCGTTCGACTATCGATGCTCTGAGAGCACTAAATGTAGAGTAATGATTGACTTTATATTTTTTCATAAGACCTTGAAAAGTGGTATTGAAAAATTCTTTCCCATTATCTGTTTGTAAATTTTTTGGAATACGACCTTCGTTAAATATAATTTGCAATGCGCTGGAGATGCTCGACCCTGTTTTATTTTTAATAGGTACTGTCCATGCAAATTTAGAAAAAGCATCAATTACTGTGAGAAGGTATCAAAAACCATTAATTTTTGATGAGATACCCATTGCGACTAAATCAGCCTGCCATAAATCATCTAAACCCTTAGTAATAACTCGTCTTTTTTTATAAATTCCTCCGGGCAGCCTTATGCAATTCATCGACTTGAGAAACGGCCAAATGTGCCAACTCTCATTTTAAGATTCAATTATGTCGCTTTCTTTTAGTTCTTCAATAATTGAAATAATTTCATTAGTGTGATTATTATTTCCTGCTAGTTGTGACCTGATTAAAAGTTTAAATCTATTTACAAGCTCAAGCTCATTAGGGTCATCCCAAAATATATAGTCTTTTTTGTTTGGTAACTGCATCAATCCGCTCCCCGTTGAAGGCGAGAAAGTATTCTTAAACAAACTTTGTATAAGCTTATACCTGTGACCTCGATTGCCGTTAATTTGTTTTGTGGGATCATGGGAAACTCTATGTGCAATGGTTTCAAGCAGTATAGATTTGTAGATTTTAAATCATTAGTTTTGTAAATTTGTTTATCTGGAACTTTCTTAAATATGACCTCGTACAACCCCTCTGTTCCTTCAGAGGTTTTGTTTTTAATAGTAATATCTTTTCCGTGAATGTTAAACTCTGTATTTTCGATGTACATTTTTTCATTTTTTAAACGTATCCCATAAACACCATCAAACAAGGTAGAATTGTTTATAAATAAATCTATATATTTTTGCGGAATATTTTGAAATTCTTTTTCTGATAAGTGTTCAACAAAGTCACGATGACTAACCCGAAGGCTTCTTGTTCTTTTTCTACCACTGGAAGCTTCATTATGTGTTTTTGGTGTATACTTGTTGTTGTTGGGTGAAAACTATGATGAACTATTTGAGGGTGGTTTGATAAATTCGTCTTTATCTAAATTATGTTTTATTTTCTTGATAAGAGTTTCGAAAACATTTTGCTCACGTTCCTCCTCTTCTCCGGGTATATTATTTGATTTTTTTTACTAATTCGTTAAGAGGAATAGTAATAGGTTTGAAGGCTTCCTCTATTTGAGTTTTGTAAGCTTCTT
Source organism: Melangyna quadrimaculata (assembly GCA_949320155.1). NCBI lineage: Eukaryota > Metazoa > Arthropoda > Insecta > Diptera > Syrphidae > Melangyna > Melangyna quadrimaculata. The sequence continues at coordinate 251,796,355 of OX439483.1, read as the reverse complement.
TACCTTTTCTAAGGGTTTTATATTTCTTTCGCAGATCATTGGTAGTTTTAATAAGCTTTTTCTTTAGTTTCACATCTATATTCATCATGTTGATACTTTTGTTTTATTTTTATTGAAACATACGGTAAATAGATCTTGTATTCCTTGAAACAGTCTTACTACACGAGTTAAACTTAGATTGATTTTACTACTATTCCGGTGAGCTGATACAAAATTGATCTCCAATCAGCGTTGAACCACCTTTAACGATTATTTGGTGCTCAGTGAATTTTTGTGAAGCACTCTCATATATCATTTTTTATTCATATGAAGTGCAATAATAAATTGATATAAAGATCTACTGATCCGCAGAATGCCGTTTCTCTTAACCACGTCAAACCTAATGCAAAACCGCTTCGATTCGCATGGAACCGGTCTCTGAACCGAGTCGAACCCGGTGGAAAACCGCTTCGATCCGCATGGAACCGCTAGGAACCGGTCTGTGAATCGAGTCGAACCGTATGTAAAACCGCTTCGATCCACATGGAACCGCTAGGAACCGGTCTCTGAACCGAGTCGAACCGGGTGGAAAACCGCTTCGATCCGCATGGAACCGCTAGAAACCGGTCGTTGAACCATGCGAACCGATAAATAAACAGCTCCTAACTGCCTAGAACCGGTTTACGGTTCTATTTGTTCTTTTACGTTTATCAAATCAATATATCCATTAATTTCATTTACCACAACACATTGCATTTTCTCATTACCATAAGGTCTGAATATTCTTCTGTTATAATTATTACATTATTCCTTCTTTATTATTTAATACCGTTTTTATACTTGAAATGTAAAATTTTTAATTCTGTTGCTTAGAGGCAGGAATTCAAGAGTTATGTTTTGAAGAAAAACCGAGCCATTTCACAAAAATTTTATTTTGTTTCTCTTGAAGTACCTTCTCAATTGGATATGTGTCGTGAAATCTGTTTTTTTTTGTAGTTCAAGTTCCTAGAATCCACCTTTGATGGGATGACCTTCAAAGTCTTTAATAGATATGTAAGTGGATTTGTGCGTTGTACTTTGACTATTTTGAAGACTTCTGTTGTCCAATTTGGCGTGTACTCTTTACCAAATATAATATGTTTGTGTTTGCTTATTCTTACAAAGTCTCCTACTTTAAACTTTGATGGTATATGAATTTTGATGTGATTATAAATTGAAGGCAATAATTCTTTTTCATTTGTACTGTTAACACTGTATGGTTTCATTTTGATTGTACTATGTGTCGAATTATTGTGATTCCAAGTAAGCTGGTTTACGATATAAGCCATTAGTGCTAAATTCTTTCCACATTTTTGTTTTTAAGGTACGATTAAATCGTTCGACTATCGATGCTCTGAGAGCACTAAATGTAGAGTAATGATTGACTTTATATTTTTTCATAAGACCTTGAAAAGTGGTATTGAAAAATTCTTTCCCATTATCCGTTTGTAAATTTTTTGGAATACGACCTTCGTTAAATATAATTTGCAATGCGCTGGAGATGCTCGACCCTGTTTTATTTTAAATAGGTACTGTCCATGCAAATTTAGAAAAAGCATCAATTACTGTGAGAAGGTATCAAAAACCATTAATTTCTGACAAAATCAGCCTGCCATAAATCATCTTAACCCTTAGTAATAACTCGTCTTTTTTTATAAATTCCTCCGGGCAGCCTTATGCAATTCATCGACTTGAGAAACGGCCAAATGTGCCAACACTCATTTTAAGATTCAATTACGTCGCTTTCTTTTAGTTCTTCAATAATTGAAATAATTTCATTAGTGTGATTATTATTTCCTGCTAGTTGTGACCTGATTAAAAGTTTAAATCTATCTACAAGCTCAAGCTCATTTGGGTCATCCCAAAATATACAGTCTTTTTTGTTTGGTAACTGCATCAATCCGCTCCCCGTTGGAGGCGAGAAAGTATTCTTAAACAAACTTTTTATAAGCTTATACCTATGACCCCGATTGCCGTTAATTTGTTTTGTAGGATCATAGGAAACTCTATGTGCATTGGTTTCAAGCAGTATAGATTTGTAGATTTTAAATCATTAGTATTGTAAATTTGTTGATCTGTAACTTTCTTAAATATGACCTCGTACAACCCCTCTGTTACTTCAGAGGTTTTGTTTTTAATAGTAATATCTTTTCCGTGAATGTTAAACTCTGTATTTCCCATGTACATTTTTTCATTTTTTAAACGTATCCCATAAACACCAACAAACAAGGTAGAATTGTTTATAAATAAATCTATATATTTTTGCGGAATATTTTGAAATTCTTTTTCCGATAAGTGTTCAACAAAGTCACGATGACTAACCCGAAAGCTTCTTGTTCTTTTTCTACCACTGGAAGCTTCATTATGTGTTTTTGGTGTATATTTGTTGTTGTTGGGTGAAAACTGTGATGAACTAATTGAGGGTGGTGTGATAAATTCGTCTTTATCTAAATTATGTTTTATTTTCTTGATAAGAGTTTCGAAAACATTTTACTCACGTTCCTCCTCTTCTCCTGGTAAATTATTTGATTTTTTTACTAATTCGTTAAGAGGAATAGTAATAGGTTTTAAGCCTTCCTCTATTTGAGTTTTGTAAGCTTCTTTACCTTTTCTAAGGGTTTTATATTTCTTTCGCAGATCATTGGTAGTTTTAATAAGCTTTTTCTTTAGTTTCACATCTATATTCATCATGTTGATACTTTTGTTTTATTTTTATTGAAACATACGGTAAATAGCTCTCGTATTCCTTGAAACAGTCTTACTACACGAGTTAAACTAAGATTGATTTTACTACTATTCCGGTGAGCTGATACAAAATTGATCTCCAATCAGCGTTGAACCACTTTTAACGATTATTTGGTGCTCAGTGAATTTTTGTGAAGCACCCTCATATATCATTTTTTATTCATATGAAGTGCAATAATAAATTGATATAAAGATCTACTGATCCGCAGAATGCCGTTTCTCTTAACCACGTCAAACCTAATGCAAAACCGCTTCGATTCGCATGGAACCGGTCTTTTAACCGAGTCGAAACACCGAGTCGAACCCGGTGGAAAACCGCTTCGATCCGCATGGAACCGCTAGGAACCGGTCTGTGAATCGAGTCGAACCGTATGAAAAACCGCTTCGATCCACATGGAACCGCTAGGAACCGGTCTCTGAACCGAGTCGAACCGGGTGGAAAACCGCTTCGATCCGCATGGAACCGGTCTCAGAACCGAGTCGAACCGTATGAAAAACCGCTTCGATCCACATGAAACCGCTAGAAACCGGTCGTTGAACCATGCGAACCGATAAATAAACAGCTCCTAACTGCCTAGAACCGGTTAACGGTTCTATTTGTTGTTTTACGTTTATCAAATCAATATATCCATTAATTTCATTTACCACAACACACTGCATTTTCTCATTAACATAAGGTCTGAATATTCTTTTGTTATATTTATTACATTATTCCTTCTTTATTATTTAAAACCGTTTTTATACTTGAAATGTAAAATTTTTAATTTTGAAGAAAAACCGAGCCATTTCACAAAAATTTTATTTTGTTTCTCTTGAAGTACCTTCTCAATTGGATATGTGTCGTGAAATCTGTTTTTTTTTGTAGTTCAAGTTCATAGAATCCACCTTTGATGGGATGACCTTCAAAGTCTTTAATAGATATGTAAGTGGATTTATGCGTTGTACTTTGACTATTTTGAAGACTTCTGTTGTCCAATTTGGCGTGTACTCTTTACCAAATATAATATGTTTGTGTTTGCTTATTCTTACAAAGTTTCCTACTTTAAACTTTGATGGTATATGAATTTTGATGTGATTATAAATTGAAGGCAATAATTCTTTTTCATTTGTACTGTTAACACTGTATGGTTTCATTTTGATTGTACTATGTTGTCGAATTATTGTGATTCCAAGTAAGCTGGTTTACGATATAAACCATTAGTGCTAAATTCCTTCCACATTTTTGTTTTTAAGGTACGATTAAATCGTTCGACTATCGATGCTCTGAGAGCACTAAATGTAGAGTAATGATTGACTTTATATTTTTTCATAAGACCTTGAAAAGTGGTATTGAAAAATTCTTTCCCATTATCTGTTTGTAAATTTTTTGGAATACGACCTTCGTTAAATATAATTTGCAATGCGCTGGAGACGCTCGACCCTGTTTTATTTTTAATAGGTACTGTCCATGCAAATTTAGAAAAAGCATTAATTACTGTGAGAAGGTATCAAAAACCATTCATTTCTGATGAGATACCCATTGCGAAATAATTTCATTAGTGTGATTATTATTTCCTGCTAGTTGTGACCTGATTAAAAGTTTAAATCTATCTACAAGCTCAAGCTCATTAGGGTCATCCCAAAATATATAGTCTTTTTTGTTTGGTAACTGCATCAATCCGCTCCCCGTTGAAGGCGAGAAAGTATTCTTAAACAAACTTTTTATAAGCTTATACCTGTGACCTCGATTGCCGTTAATTTGTTTTGTTGGATCATGGGAAACTCTATGTGAATTGGTTTCAAGCAGTATAGATTTGTAGATTTTAAATCATTAGTATTGTAAATTTGTTTATCTGGAACTTTCTTAAATATGACCTCGTATAACCCCTCTGTTCCTTCAGAGGTTTTGTTTTTAATAGTAATATCTTTTCCGTGAATGTTAAACTCTGTATTTCCGATGTACATTTTTTCATTTTTTAAACGTATCCCATAAACACCATCAAACAAGGTAGAATTGTTTATAAATAAATCTATATATTTTTGCGGAATATTTTGAAATTCTTTTTCTGATAAGTGTTCAACAAAGTCACGATGACTAACCCGAAAGCTTCTTCTTCTTTTTCTACCACTGGAAGCTTCATTATGTGTTTTTGGTGTATACTTGTTGTTGTTGGGTGAAAACTGTGATGAACTAATTGAGGGTGGTGTGATAAATTCGTCTTTATCTAAATTATGTTTTATTTTCTTGATAAGAGTTTCGAAAACATTTTACTCACGTTCCTCCTCTTCTACTGGTAAATTATTTGACTTTTTTACTAATTCGTTAAGAGGAATAGTAATAGGTTTTAAGGCTTCCTCTATTTGAGTTTTGTAAGCTTCTTTACCTTTTCTAAGGGTTTTATATTTCTTTCGCAGATCATTGGTAGTTTTAATAAGATTTTTCTTTAGTTTCACATCTATATTCATCATGTTGATAATTTTGTTTTATTTTTATTGAAACATACGGTAAATAGCTCTCGTATTCCTTGAAACTGTCTTACTACACGAGTTAAACTATGATTGATTTTACTACTATTCCGGTGAGCTGATACAAAATTGATCTCCAATCAGCGTTGAACCACTTTTAACGATTATTTGGTGCTCAGTGAATTTTTGTGAAGCACCCTCATATATCATTTTTTATTCATATGAAGTGCAATAATAAATTGATATAAAGATCTACTGATCCGCAGAATGCCGTTTCTCTTAACCACGTCAAACCTAATGCAAAACCGCTTCGATTCACATGAAACCGGTCTTTGAACCGAGTCGAAACACCGAGTCGAACCCGGTGGAAAACCGCTTCGATCCGCATGGAACCGCTAGGAACCGGTCTGTGAATCGAGTCGAACCGTATGAAAAACCGCTTCGACCCACATGGAACCGCTAGGAACCGGTCTCTGAACCGAGTCGAACCGGGTGGAAAACCGCTTCGATCCGCATGGAACCGGTCTCAGAACCGAGTCGAACCGTATGAAAAACCGCTTCGATCCACATGAAACGGCTAGAAACCGGTCGTTGAACCATGCGAACCGATAAATAAACAGCTCCTAACTGCCTAGAACCGGTTAACGGTTCTATTTGTTCTTTTACGTTTATCAAATCAATATATCCATTCATTTAATTTACCACAACACATTGCATTTTCTCATTAACATAAGGTCTGAATATTATTTTGTTATAATTATTACATTATTCCTTCTTTATTATTTGGTAATCGGACAAGGTAGCAAACACCAGATGTTTCAATCACAACACATTCAATTATTTAATATTTCATAATATCTTGATTTAAATCTTTATGGAAAGGTTTAGAAAACAATCGAACCCTTTTCTATAGCGACCTTCATTCAAAGAGTTATCCTTGTCCAGTGTTGTCACTTCAAAATTTATAAACGTGGTAGATTGAGCTACGAAAAAGTGGTAGATTCAGATTTTTCGGGGTAGATTTTAAAATTGTAATTTCTGCAGCTTTTATTTTGTTGGTATTATAAAAAAAAAATAAAACCGCTTCGATCCGCATGGAACCGCTAAGAACCGGTCTGTGAATCGAGTCGAACCGTATGAAAAACCGCTTCGACCCACATGGAACCGCTAGGAACCGGTCTCTGAACCGAGTCGAACCGGGTGGAAAACCGCTTCGATCCGCATGGAACCGGTCTCAGAACCGAGTCGAACCGTATGAAAAACCGCTTCGATCCACATGAAACGGCTAGAAACCGGTCGTTGAACCATGCGAACCGATAAATAAACAGCTCCTAACTGCCTAGAACCGGTTAACGGTTCTATTTGTTCTTTTACGTTTATCAAATCAATATATCCATTCATTTAATTTACCACAACACATTGCATTTTCTCATTAACATAAGGTCTGAATATTATTTTGTTATAATTATTACACTATTCCTTCTTTATTATTTGGTAATCGGACAAGGTAGCAAACACCAGATGTTTCAATCACAACACATTCAATTATTTAATATTTCATAATATCTTGATTTAAATCTTTATGGAAAGGTTTAGAAAACAATCGAACCCTTTTCTATAGCGACCTTCATTCAAAGAGTTATCCTTGTCCAGTGTTGTCAATTCAAAATTTATAAACGTGGTAGATTGAGCTACGAAAAAGTGGTAGATTCAGATTTTTCGGGGTAGATTTTAAAATTGTAATTTCTGCAGCTTTTATTTTGTTGGTATTATAAACCAAGGTCTTTAAAAAAAATAATCGAAATTAGCGGCAATTGAACTACATACAATTTTATACGGATACGTTGTGAACTTATAGTTCCGTCGAGTGTTGTCTTAAAGATTGAAGTACGAGGACGTACGTGTTGAATGGTACATGAAAACAAAATAAATCCCTACGGCATTCACGAAAAATCCCTACTTTATGAATTTATCCCTACACCTATAAAATCAACAAAACAACATAAACATACTTAAGGAAACAAAAATAAGATATTTTTTTAATGTGTGTTTAAAAAACTCTTTTGAAGGATTATAATAGTTTATAGTTTAAGCTTAAAATGCGCCAGCTCATGCTTTGCTAGATTTGACTTGACCTCATAAATTGAATATTGATATCTTAGGAAAGTTTCTCGGACAGAAGCTTAAAACGGAACTCAGTTCTGTCCCCATCCACATTAATAAAACCGTAGGATTCAAAAAACCAAACTGAAAATATTTGAATTCTTACTAGGTAGTCTTTGTTGAAACTTTTCTAAGTAATAATATTATAGGTATAAGTATTATAATTCTAGGGTATTTGATTAAAAAAAAAAAATTATAATAAAATTCTAAAAATCCCTACGCCCTCATTGAAAATTCTGATATTTCAAAAATCTGTGCCTTTTCCCCTACGGCATCTTTTTTAAGACAAAAATTCCTACGTGTAGGGAGTTTTCCCTACGTGTACCATCACTAGCTTGAAACAAATTGTGATAATTTTGTGCAAATCCAGAACGCCATGTTGTAGATTGATGTGTTTTTCTGAACGATTGTAGAATGAAAAATCTATAAGTGGAATACTGAGACGGGTGGAGGAAAGAAGTGCAAGCAGAACCAACTATGAATTAATGCAAACTACAAAACAAATATAGTTTAAGAGGACATTAATACTACGTTTTCATTAGAGCCGAAATAAGGTAATTTCGAAATTAGCTGGTTTAGAACGTCAAATTTGTATAGGAAATGACGTTCCAAATGAGCTAATTTCGAAATTACCTAATTTCGGCTCTAATGAAGAATTGTATGCGCCACACTGCAACACAACACACGGGACAAATATGGTTCTACGCATATGAAATACATTGTAGCGATAGCGACACACGACTCCACAACACAACACACGACACAGATGTGGATCAGGCTCAAGGTACAATAGGGACACAAAAACTCAATAAATAATCATCTATAAATTATTTCGACAATACAAAATAAGATTTGCATTTTATAAACAATTATTTTGGTATAGTTGTTTTTTTTTTGTTCAATTCAGCTGAGTTTTGTGACATTCTCCACAAAAATTTAGCTAGGATTTTAGCCACTGTTTGGGGAGAATAGTGCTAGCTTAAATTTAGCGCGATCTGAATACTTGGCTTAAAGAAAAAGGTGTTATAAGATTTTTCGAAAAAAAAAATGTTTTTTTTTTTTCATGCATTTAAAGGAATTCCTTGATTTTTATATGGCTGATAAAATGTGGTAGAATTTTTTATTACCGTGGTAGAAGTGGCGGATTTGAAAATTGCTCATAAAAAGTGGCAGATCTACCACAATTGTGGTAAAGTGACAACACTGTCCTTGTCAATTACCAAGAAACCATATTTAGTGTTCCATCAATCTGCACAGTCATACTTTTTGAAAGGTAGATAATGAAATATCCGAATTGACGTGATCATTATGAATATGTTTTAAAGTCATGTAATCGTGTTTGAAGACGATGTGGCAGTTTGCATCATTCTCGAATTAAGTGCTTTGGTATTCTTGTATACGTTTGACATAAACAAAAACTATCAATTTGATGTTGTCGACCCATACTAAAGTATGTGGGAATAGAATCTTGTTTTTCACAGGCAATGCCATCAAAAATAAATATCGTGTTTGGTTTAGCTTCTTCAAGTGGAATAACTTCGTAGTTATTGGAAAACGTAAGGTAATATTGGAAAACGTAAGTAAATATTACGCATGCCCATTGTTAAGTGTCAAAAAAGTATTTACAGAACTATTGTAAAGCTACCACTGTTGGATTAGGGCGTTCTAGAACAGTGGCTAAGTGGGTAACAGGTGTGCACAGGTGAGAACAGGTGTGCACAGGTGAAAACAGGTGTGCACAGGTGAGACAGGTGCGACAGGCGAGCACATATGAGAGATGTGCGACAGGTAAGACAGGTGCGCCAGGTGAGCACAGGTGAGACAGGTAAGCACAGGTGAGACAGGTGAGCCAGGTACGACAGGTGAGCAGGTGAAAACAGGTGTGCTCATGTGAGACAGTACAAAGTAGAAGGTGAAAAGGGTAGGTGGATGGGTCAGTGGGTGGTGGCTAAGTGTGCGGTGGCAAGTGTGGCTAATCGGGCGGTGGTTCAGTGTGATAGGGATCATGCAGGTTTCTGACCTGGTGTTTCTTCTGGTGTTGTGGGTAGATGGCCTAGTCAATAGATTGCTAAGTGGGTGGTGGCTAAGTGAGCGGTGTTTCAGTGCAAAAGGGCTCGTATAGGCTTGTAGCCTAGTTAGTGGATGGGTCAGTGGGTGGTGGCTGTTGTATGTAGATGGCCTAGTTGTTGGATCGGTAAGTGGGTGGTGGCTAAGTGGGCGATGGCTCAGTGTAATAGTGATCGTGTTAGTTGTTCTGCAGGTGTTAATAACACATACGTGTTGTTCGATACGTTGGGTTCTGTACCCTTGATAATGTGTGCTAGGAAAAATAATTATATATGATGGAAGCCCTTTATCGTCGTGTAACAAATAATGTCTGCTTGGATTTTAATAGTGATAAATAATAATAACAAGCCTAGCGATAATTTTATACGCATGAGTGTACAGGAATAAACATGCATGACTATCCGGAAATATGCGACACATATCAGTAGCACTCTAACAGGGATAATGCGTTTTTTTCTTTTCTTTTGTGTGAATTATGACGGTTATTTAATCAGAATGTGCAATGCATAGGTACCTACATTTAATATCATTTTTTGCTTCTAAGAAAAATTTGAAGAAAACTCCGCTTAGCTAAAGAAAGATAATAGATACACGTTCCTTAAAGTGAAAAACAAAAATCAACCCAAGATTTAAAATAAGAAAGACTTTTTTGTTTATTTTTTTTACATATGAGTGTGTTTTATAATACAAATTCTATATACTACTGAAATACATCAGCCAAGTAGAAGTCTTAGAGAAGACACTCATATTTAAACAATGCCAGGCCACGGGTAACGAAATTTCCAAGAATTCTTGATGAGAAATTCTAATTGGGTTGGATATAGTTCACAATTGATTTTCGCAGTAAAATTGATGTAAGCTGGACTGAACTGAACTCACTGTCAACTGAAGAGTCCAAGTGAGAACGCCGGGACAAAACGCCAATTTTTATGGACTAAAGGCTAATTTGTGTTGTTGTTTTGATGTTCCAAATATTATGATCGGAGAATGACAACGTAGGATATTCATACAGATCCCAGTTGCGGAAAGCAATTTTAATTGAATTATTCTTATTTATAGATTTGTATAAATCCTTTCATCAACCTTTTTCATCAACTGTTGAAATTAATGCATTTTCATCTATTCTGGCACGAGTAAGAATTAGATCATTTCGGGCGTTGGGTATAATTTTTTTGTAATCTTCAGCAAATCCCAAAAGCTTATTCAGTGGGATACAGTAGTTAAAGTTAGATGGCTTCAAAGAAATACTTGCCTCAGGAGACCACGAAGCATTTAAAAGCATATCGCTCTCATTTTTATTTAAGGAAAGGTAGTTTTTTTTCGTTGAAGTAATTCCAAAATTCCTATTACAGTCAATTTCTCTTCCATTCAATTTATAACGTATTTCATCAAAAAGAAAAGCCATTGAGTTATTTACCAGTTTCATACTCAGAATATCTTTTCCTTTCCGTTGTTTAAGTGATCTTTCAATGCATAAAAAACTTTCCGAAGGTACAACATTAAGATTTTGATGTTGTATACAAATCTGAATGATGTCATTCCGTTCAAAATTGTTTTGATAAGTTGAGTAAGTGTGGTACTCATATTTAGATATAAATTCATTGTACTCTGGATCTTAAAAAATGTTTGACATGATATTTCCTAGGTTTTTATTTTTTTAAGATGAACCCCAATAATAGCAAAAAGTTTTTATTTTCTTTTGTGAGGTGATGTGTTGACGATGCTGAGGTCAAAACTTGATTAGGTAATACATTTTTGATAACAGACTTTATATAAGAATTTTGTGCGTGAGAAACTTGTTCATATATAATCATGTTTCTGGCTTTAAATGTAATCGAACAGTTATTTTTTCTCCTCTAAAATTAATAATTCTACTGTCTTGATCAATGAACTTTAAACTCAACGATGTTATTTGTTTGACGTTCACAGGTAAATAAATAACATTTCTAGGAACGTCAATGATTTTATAGCCTGGGCTTACGTTGATAGAAAATTCATGTAAAATATGCGCCAACTGGTTATTAATATACGTTCCATCTATAATATTACACTCAACACATATTGCATTAACTTTTTTTATGTCAACGTAAAGATCTGATTCATGTAATATGTATATTAGGCTCCAACAGTTTCTTACTGAATCCTAAAAGCGAACCAATAGAATTTTGTTTACAGAAATCTATTGCTTCTGAACTATAAATTTCACATTTCAGAGTATTGCTGTTGGCTATGATTTTAATTTCACTTTTTCTATTTAAATTCTTTTTCTTTTTATTAATTTCACTAATTTTCTTTTATATAATATTGTTTATTTCTCCAATCTCATATGAGCCAATAGGAAACGAAATAACATTTTCGCCTATGTGCAACAAGTTATTTAAATCATCCACATTTGGTATAGAGTTATATGATTGAAAATCTATGAGGCCGCAGACATAGTTGGTTCTTAATACAATTGGTGCGAAATATTCCGCTGTAAGAGATGAGTCGTTTCCGCTAAGAGTTAATGTTACCGACATGTTGGTTAAAAGACGAATGATATATTTTTTTTTATTTCATTCACTTTATTCATTTTTATTTTTTAAAACCTTTTGAAATTAATCTAATAAATTCCTTAAACATAAATTACCACATATAAATGTATTTAAATTCTGTTCTTGAATATATTTATAATTTATCCGATTTCCAAGATATCTTATTATTTCAATTGGAGGTCTTAAATTGTATGTCAAACTTAGTTAAAGGTTGGATGGGTAGCAGATCTATTAGTTTTTTGTGTTGGTATTGTTTATAAAAAGACGAAGCCCATTTTTATAGGCCTGTAAATATAAGCCGTTTCCTTTGATTGCAACGGGTTCTCTTGTTGTGACTAATGTTTTCTTCCAACTGTTTTTTAGCAGCGCTTGCAGCATTAAGGGTTTAAACAACTCCAGCTGCTCCTCCCGTAAGAGTTCCTATAGCCGATAAGCCTGCAAGAATAGGGGTTACAAATGGAAGAAAGCCGCCTCTTTTTGGAAAGGAATTATTCTTGGTGTTTTAATGTTACGTTTTTTCTTGTTTTTTCAGAACAAGGGATTTAACTATTTATTGACGGTCATCGATACTTTTTCTAAATTCGCATGGGCTATTCCTATCAAAACCAAAACTGGTATCGCTGTAACCAAGAAATGGAAGAGATATTTATTCAATCTTCTAGGATCCCAAAAAATTTGCAAACAGATGATGGAAAATAATTTTTTAATAAAAATTTCAGAATCTTAATAGAAAAATATAAAATTAACCATTACTCAACATTTAGTTCATTTAAAGCTTCTATTGTTGAAAGATTTAACAGAACTCTTAACGAAAAAATGTGGAAAGAATTTAGTTTCAATGGCAGCTATAAGTGGATAAATATTTATAAAAAATTACTGCATGATTATAATCACTCTTTCCACAGAACTATAAATTGTCAACCTGCTAGTGTTAATAAAAAAATTCTAAATTATTACTTACACTTTTTAAAAATCATAAGAAAAATGTAGATAAACGTCAATTTAATGTTGGTGATAGTGTAAGAATTAGCAAGTATAAACATGCATTCGAGAAAGGTTTTACACCCAACTGGACTACGGAAGTATTTAAAATAAGAGCAGTCAAAAGAACAAGACCTATTACATATCTTCACGAAGACTATAAAGGTTAGCAGTAAAAGGCGGGTTTTATAAAGAAGAACTTATGAAATCCAACTGTCCAGATACATATCTTGTGGAAAAAGTTATAAAAACAAGAGGAAATGAAGTTTTTGTAAAATGGTTGGGCTTCCCAACAGAACAAAACTCATGGATTGATAAAAGAAGACTGTTGTAATATAAAGAAAAAAAATATTAAAATTTATTGACCACATATTTCGGCTTGCGTGTAGTTGGCCCACCAACTATTGAGTTGAGCAAAACTGTTAATTGCAATCGTTTGTACATCGTTTGTCTACGTTTGTACAAGTTTTAGATTCGTTTGTACACTCACCGTTTTTTTTTATATATCCGCACTTCAATTAAATTTACGGAGTTTGGCGCACCAACTATAACGCTCGAATAATCTGGAAATGCAGTTCGATAGATAATCGTTTGTCTATGTTTGTCTTTTTTTTCGTTTGTATACGTCCCAAATTTTTTTGACAACAACATTTTTTTTAACCAAATTTTATCAAAATTTTAAAACATATGCATTCGTTTTTCTCTTTTTTATAATGATTTTTCATTGTGTTAATTTTTTAAATTTATATTTATTTCTATTTTTAATTAATTATTACTTCTTTTGGGAAATGTAGTTGGTCCACCAACTTAACGCTCGGAAAATCTAAAAACGCAGTTCGATAGAAAATCGTTTGTCTTCTTTTTTTTGACAACAACATTTTTTTTAACCAAATTTTATCAAAATTTTAAAACATATGCATTCGTTTGTCTCTTTTCTATAATGATTTTTCATTGTGTTAATTTTTTAAATTTATATTTATTTCTATTTTTAATTAATTATTACTTCTTTTGGGACATGTAGTTGGTCCACCAACTTAACGCTCGGAAAATCTAAAAACGCAGTTCGATAGAAAATCGTTTGTCTTCTATTTTTTTCGTTTGTATATGTCCCAAATTTGTTTGACAACAAATTTTTTTTAACCAAATTTTATTAAAATTTTAAAACATTCGTTTGTCTCTTTTTTATAATGGTTTTTCATCGTGTTAATTTTTTTAATTTGTATTTATTTGTACGATTTTCTATCGAACTGCGTTTTTAGATTTTTCGAGCAATATAGTTGGTGGGCCAACTACATTTCCCAAAAAAGTAATAATTAATTAAAAATAGAAATAAATATAGATTTAAAAAATTAACACGATGAAAAATCATTATAGAAAAGAGACAAATTTATATTTATATATATTATATTTATATATATTTTTTAAAATTTTAATAAAATTTGGTTAAAAACAATTTTGTTGTCAAAAAAATTTGGGACGTATACGAACGAAAAAAAGACAAACATAGACAAAAGATTATCTATCGAACTGCATTTCCAGATTTTTCGAGCGTTATAGTTAGTGTACCAAACTCCGTAAATTTATTTGAAGTGGCTATATAAAAAAAAACGGTGAGTGTACAAACGAATCTAAAACTTGTACAAACGTAGACAAACGATGTACAAACGATTGCAATTAACCGTTTTTCTCAACTCAATAGTCGGTGGGCCAACTACATGCAAGCCATATTTTTGTTGTGTTTTATTAAACATATGATTGTATTTGTACATGAATGGTTAAAATTAATTATTTAAGTGTTAAAAATTTTAGTTCGTATGATTATCCTAATGGTCTTGTGATTTGGAAAGCATAAGCCATATAAAGCAAGGTGTTCGATGATAGGGAAGAATATCTGCCTGGTAAAAACACCTGTAAAGATTTATACAAATTAAAATACAATATATCAGATTATGTAGTAGCCCGTAGCGTAATGGTTAGTGCGTTCGACTGTCACGCTGGAGGTCTGGGATCGCTTCCCAACGTCGTCCACCTAAAAACTAAAAAGTTTTTTTACATCAAATCCTACAAGAGTATCACTTGTCACGAATAAGTGCTTCTCGTCTAGCCGTTCGGACTCGGCATAAAATTGTAGGTCCCTTCCATTCCTATTGAAAGGCGCAATCAGGAATGGTTGCGAGTTGTTAGTCACTAGGCCCTGGTTCTTCATGAGCCGTTGTGCCACCCGATTTATTTATTTTCATATATCAGATTAATGTTTTGTATCTTACCGTGTAATCCCCCAGATCCGCTACAACTCGATCCCCCCACTTTGTTGCAACCATTCGAATATGGTAAATATCGTAATTTAATCCGATCGTGAGATCGGATAATTTCCGTGTAGGTTTGAAACCGCTATCATTTAACGAATTTGCTTCTCGGACTGGAAAGTTTTCCACAGTGAAAACTGAATAATCTGGTTCTAAAAAATTCATAATGTCGTCAATCTTCGTCACTTGTGTAAAATAAACTATTCCTATCCTCACCAAATGCTAACGTTTTATAGTTTTGTTTTATCCTCAACCGACTCATAGTTTAGTACCTATGTATTTTTTTTTTTTGTATCATCGAATAGTTTTTTTCTGTTTTTAGAAAACTACGCGATCATTTACCCTCTTTTTTCATCTGTATCAGCATTTTTTCCATATTTGGTAAAAACCAACTAACCCTACCACTTTCTGTTATCTTTTAATACATGCGGATATGACTTGTCACTTCCACACTCGTTAAGTATTTTTTTTTTTTAACCCTTACCTCTTTCTTGTATATAGTTTGTGTTCATATGCATATATTGCATTTCGTAAATTTCCTTTTTTTGGGTAAAATGCAATAATCTAAGTACTTGATAAATATGCATAATATGTTATATCCATTTCGTATGGTTTTCCTTTTATCGTTTGATAAGCATACATACATTTGATGCATTTGGTGGTTTTCCTTTTTTTTGCTTTGGGTAAAATGCAACAATCTAAGTAGGTACCTAATTCTTATCATTTTCTAACTCTCAAGCAAATAATTCTAACACTGAACATATCAGTTATTTTGAATAGTTCTTGTTATAGAGCCATCGAATACAGTTCTTTTGAGTGTTTCCAATATCAAACTTATTGCATTTATAAATTCAAACCGATAAATACAACAAAAAAAAAAGTGTCACTTATACAATTTGTCTTCCTCTCAAACAAATAAGTGAATCAGTGAACATCTAAGTAAATTTGAATTGTTCTTGCTATAAGTCTAGTGCAGTTCCTTTAAGTTTGGAATACACCATGAGAGAACAGAAATCCACAGAAACAAAAACATGGTAAAAGTACCAATAAGCCCATTTATGAAGATCCGGAAGTGTTTTAAAGGCATGGTAGAAACCTTCCTATTGCAAAACAAAAGGGAAGATCTACTTAACATTAAATTTTTTTAGGACAGTTGTAAGACTGATGTATTGCAACCCTTGTATATGAAAACCATAGTACTATCATGGTGAATGTCGAATCCATCCATCTTGAGAGGGAACGCGAAAGAATCTCCACAACCCTATTTCACGGAGTAAATTGAATTTTGTGGAGAATTTCAAGTAAGAATAGCAAAGAAATACTCTAATTTATAATAGTTAGAGTGAAATAGGTACAATGAATGTTTTTTGTTAGGTTTACATTTTTTTTGTCGACTACTTTGCTATGCAAAGGTGCAGAGAATTAAAAAGTGTGTAAAAAATGTTGGGAATTCTCCTTGGTTTGTTGGGTTTTGTGCGGTTAAAGAGGAAGGGGTGATTTTTTTTTTACAACTTTGGGTGTCTTGTGTGCAATGCAAGAAGACATGACGTCGCGTCGGCCGGCAGCGTGAAGGTCAAGGCATAGGTACATTGTTTTTTTTTTGGTTTCTAGATATTTATATAGATCTGTTGGCAAGAATATCAGTGAAGCAATAATTCAAGAGGTTCATGCCGATGAAGTTTTTTGATGAGTATGGCTCATGGTATAGGTAGTTAGGTATGTGGCTTATTTATTTTGACCTAGAAAGGTAGGTTTGTTTGTACATAATTTGTATTAATATCTAGGTAGGTACTAGTTACATGTAAGAAGGTACGTACCCAATTTTTATGTGAATGTTTATTTATTTATATGATGAGTATGGCTCATGGTATAGGTAGTTAGGTATGTGGCTTATTTATTTTGACCTAGAAAGGCAGGTTTGTTTGTAGATAATTTGTATTAATATCTAGGTAGGTACTAGTTACATGTAAGAAGGTACGTACCCAATTTTTATGTGAATGTTTATTTATTTATATTATAGGTATAAATGAAAGAATAAAAATTGCAACAGCTTAAACTAGAAGTATTAAAAATAGGTAGGTATATACTAAAATTCATATGATAGTAAATTTTATGTAGGGCTGCAATAAGAACGGATTTTTTGAAATTCGCACATTTAATAGGTTAAAATCACTGATCTCTATATATAACTGGATAGCGTATCCATAGAAAATGTTTGACTCGATTTGAAGATTGTTATACGGTGCGCTGGTACACTCGTTTGTATAACTGTATAACAGTATAACATTTCTTTTTTGTCAAGTGACCCACTAATCTCTAAGTAGTTTATCTATGGTTTTGGACAGAATTTTTTTTGTTATAAATAAAATAATCGTGAAATTTGTAAAATGACTGAAAAGAAATCTAAAAAATCGGTAAGATTTTACTAATTTTTAGTAAAAATGTAAAATAATAATTATCTCATTACAGAAAGAAGAAATTGCTCGCGAGTTCGACTTAGCAGAACGTAAAAGCAAAATTGCTACAATAATGAAGCAGGATGGGCAGGCTTAAGAAGCAAAGCATATCAAGCACTATTATTGTCGTAAGTGCAAAGAAGAAGATCCCAGCTTACAGACAGTATTTCGAGTATTTCCAGTTGGGAAAAAACTGGTTCCAGTTGGTGCAATAACCACTTCAACAATTAGGAAAAAAGTTAAAGAAAGAGTAGCCGAAGAGTCAAACGCTGTGGAGCGTGTGAAGGATGCAAAGCTTCAAATTGTGGTACATGTGAATTTATTGAGATCAGTGATTGACAAACTAGGACGTCAAGTAAATTACTTTTTTCGTTATATTTTATTTATTAGAGTAAGTTTGTTTTCAGTCGAAGAAGCAGCGGAAGTCTTTGGAATCGTTTCCATGGGCAAAGAGAAGCCCCAAAGCATAGCATACCTTTCCATATCAAATGCAACTGTAGTTGGAGCAAGACAAATAAAGGTTAACTCCCTGGAGAGTCGTGAACTGGTGCAGACATTCACAGGACACACATCAGAAGTGACAATTTTGAGTACGTTAAAAAACAGAATATGCTGTTTCTGCTTCGAAAATGGAACGCATTATATGCCTGTGGAAGATTGGAAATAGGCAAAAACGAATGTCGTCGTCATGTACTCATGAAGGATATAGCTCATTTTTTAAAGTGTTACTCAACCATGATAATTCCTCCAATTTTTGAATTGCTAAACATAGTAAATTCAATCTTTGGCAAATGATAGACATGAAAATATTTATAGACTTATGTAGAAAGATGTATGTACAAAAGAAAAAAAAATTAGCGAGCTGCAATTCATTGAAGAAAATTGTATTGTATTTTTATGTTAAAAATCTTTACATTAAAGCATTATTGAAAATAAAAACACCCGTAAGCAATTGCACTAAAAACTAAAAATGAAAATACAAAAATAACAAAGTAACAAAGTTTTAGATATTAAATTCTAAATACATAAATCACAATTAATCTTACATCAGTTTTCAGGTTTGTTCAAATGATTTGCTCCGGTAATAAGCACTATGTATTATTTTAAAACAAAATAATAAAACAATCAAGTTGAGAATAACAATATTTTTGCTTTTTGTAAAATTTCCACAAAACTACAAAATGTCACTTCACTATTATTTGTTCAAATACTGTTTATGTCGAATTGCATTTTTTTTTCTTGTTTTTGTTTTTTTTTTTATAGATTTTGAAGGGTGCGCTGGTACATTGAGTCGACTAACTGTCATCTTCAAATGGAGTCAAAAAAAACTTTTATACATTTAGGGAATCCACTATCCAGTGTATTATAGAGATCAGTGGTTAAAATAGGCTAAAACTGAATCAAAGTCGAAAAACTAACTTCTAAACGTGACGTCGTAGAAACTTGATTTTTTTATTTGAAAGATATTGAAAAGTTAGAAAAAAATAGACACATCATTTTTTTATTAAAAATCTACAAACCGAGATATACCCGGTTTAAGACTGAAAATTGACAAATAGTCGTTTCGAAAATCACTTAGTAGTTGTATGGGGGTACATTATTTATTTTTTTTAATTTTTACAGGGGATGAACAAAAAAATTATCCATGTTTAAGGAATTCTTGACTGGATTTTTTTTATACCCAAAATGATTTTTGAAAAGGGTAAATTATTTTGGTCAATTTTTCAAAGTAATTGATTTTTATGTTTTTAACTGGTAGTTGGAAAAATCTTAAATTTCAATATCTCATAGATATATTTGATAGCAATTAAATGGTAAAAATTTTATCTTTCTAACTTATCATTTGACAGATTTATTTAAGAAAGTGTTAACATTTTTTTTTTGTTCAATAAACAGTGGTAGAGGTTTGCAATGTACTAATGAATTAAAGCTATATGTTCTAGGAATTTGCATTGAGAAAATTATATTCCTATTGTATCCACCATTGAGCTGTAATATTAACAATATAATATTTTTTACACATATCACTTAATAACATGTGAGTGTAGGCATGGATTGATTTAGTTTTTTCTTATATCTTATCTTAATAAAATAACCATTAATTTCATACCTCATTTTTTAATCTACACCTCCTATATTAGCGTCACAACTGATATTTTTAAATTCATAAAAAATCGAATAAAATCCATAGAAATGCTTTGCTTTGTTCATTGTCAACAATCGTCAACCAGTGCAAAGCACCGTTTTCTCAAATTTTTTTTTCCAACTGGTGTATGTGCTAAATATCATCCCGTTTGCATAAATTTTTAACTTGAATCGCTGATATAAAATCATTGTTTTCAATAATTCACTTCATCTCTTCATTGCCTTTATTCTCCGATCCCTATGAACAAAAAAGATCGAGTACTACGGTCGACAGGTAAATTTGCAGCTAACCAACCAAACTCATCTAAAATGGCACAAACACCCGACACAAAAAATAAATTGTAGCTTTTTGAAAAGATGATGAAAAAAGAGATGAAATATTTAAGACAGTGGATTCATGAGGAAATGATGAAGCTGACCGAGAAACTGGATAAAATTGAAAGTGATTTTAATCAACGTTTCACAGATGACAACCGCGCCGTTGCAGACATGACTCGTAGAGTCGAACAGCTTGAAAGAAAAAAAAAAAAAAAAAACAAGAAGACCCCAGCGCCACCGACACTAGACAACTTGCCCAACGCATAGACGAGCTCGAACGACAGAAGTATTTAACATGTGCGATTATAAGAGGTATTCCCAAAACAGAAAACGAAGACCTGCAGGATATTTTTTCAAATTTGAGCAAATCCGTCGAATGCACAACAGTACCCGTACTATAAAATATTTATCGCACAAAATCTAAAAGCATTCCCGCAGATGTGAACACCTCAATTTTAATAAATTTCTGCACACTAAATGACAAAACTAATTTGCTTAGATCGATCCGTCAACGTTGGATAAGTATAAAACAAAATCTTTGTTTACATGATGTAAAGCTCGCTTCTGACAGCAGAACATATGTAAACGAAAGCTTAACGTCATCTAATCACTTGATCTTGCGCAAAGCTCTTGTTTGAAACGTAGGAAAGCTCTTTCGAGTGTTTACACCAGAAGCGGGATGGTATACGTATGCATCACTGGAGTAGCGAAACCACTTTTAATTCTATCGATCGAAAGCTTGAATATAATAACTGCCGAAACTCAATCCAATGAGCTGCAAAACAACGACAACATAATATTATCGTAAGCTTTGAACTGAATTAGATTCTTTTTGTTTTTATATAATTTTAATTTATATTGCTATTCTTTTTACCTTTTCTTATTCTTTTTTTATATTTATTATTTAAATTCAAGCGAAATATCTTAATTCTGTTTGATTTTCTCTAATTTCCTCCTCTGGGTACTCCTATGTCGTGGTGATGGTTTTTATTTCATTTTCTTTGAATATGACTGACTCCATAAGTGGCAGTTTGTTTGACCGCACAAACAATATGCGCGTGATGCTTGACATTCTATGCAAGCAATGTGATGGCCTCCATGTATGCCATTTAAATGCAAAAAATCGTTATCCCAAAATAGATGAATTAAGGTATGTGTTTGAGGGCTCAGATATAGACATCATTTGTATTTCTGAAACATCGTACAAGGCAAATTTATCTGACATTCTGTGTAGCTTAAAGGGGTATGAATTGTTTCGTTCTGATAGAAGTGATCCTAGAGGTGAAGGAGTAGCTATTTATGGTCGCAGCTGCATCAAGCACTGGTTCATAGTAAGATCCGATACCTCTTCTCCAGTCGAATACTGTTTTATAGAAATTTTTAATGGTCTAAACAAATGCTTAATTGGTGTAGTTTATCGTCCAAACAAAAACATTGATTTTGAACCCCTGTTCACAGCATAAGAAAATATATATTCTATTTACTCTGAAATAATTCTGTGTGGCGATTTTAATTGCAATTTGCTCAACAGAGAAAATGAGGAGCCTCTGTCTCAGCACTAATAACTATAGTAATCCGACTCATTTTACAAACGAAGGTGCAACACTGCTAGATTTATTCTTTACCAATGACATTGAAAATATCTTACTGTACGATCAGCTCTCAGCTTCCGCTTACTCAAAACACGATTTAATTTTTGCAACTTTTAATATTGTCCCTCGCACGAAAATCATTACTTTTGAATACCGAGATTTTAAGAATATTGACATGGCTCGGCTGGAATACGACTTATATGCGATTAATTGGCAACGTATATATTTTACGCCTTCTGCTGAAGATCAGGTAAATTTTTTCAAAACTATACTCGTAACTTGTTCGATGCACATGTAAAGCTCAAAACAAAGGTGGTTAAGAACCAGCATAATTTGTGGTTTACACAAGAAATAAAAGAATTGATTATACAACGAGACCTCACCTACAAACTATGGAAACGCTTCCGATTGCAAGAGTTTCAAAACTCTTTTCGTGCTATTCGAAATAATGTGAGCATAAAAATAAGAGAAGCCAAAATTAAATTGTACTCAAATCACCTAAGTAAAGATCTACCTTCTAAAAAACTGTGGAAAAATATTCGAGATCTAAGAGTTGGTGCGTCGAAAGAAAAATACCTCGAAAATATAAACCCTGATGTTCTGAACTATGAGTTTGCCAAAGTTCAATCCAAATCCTTTAACCAAATAGTGAATCTAACCGATGAATTGGAACCCTTTAGCCCCTCGGGCTTTAACAACCAATTTCAATTTCACAATGTTGAAGAAACTGATGTTGTGGCCAACATTTTAAACATAAAATCGAAAGCATCGGGTTCCGATGAAATACACCCATTGTTTATTTAAATAATTCTACCTTATGTACTTCCTGTTCTTACACACATTCTTAATACTATTATTACAACAAGCTCATTTCCCTCCAGATGGAAAATTGCCAAAGTTATTCCGGTTTTAAAAAAATCTGCCACTCTCTTAGCACCTCCCGAATACAGGCCCATATCGATTCTTCCGTTAATCTCAAAGGTTCTAGAAAAACTTTTGCATTGCCAGATTTCTAGCTTTATAAAAAATAACAATCTTTTATGAGTAAAACCAATCGGGTTTTAGGAAGAATCATATTTGCGTATCAGCTACACTTAAAGTAACTGATGGTTTAAGGTATGCAATTGATGAGGATAAGGTTTCATTTTTAGGATGGCTAGATTTTTCTAAGTCCTTTGATACGGTTAGCCATAATATTCTTATTTCAAAAATGCAAAGGCAGTTCTAGTTTTCGAAATCAGCTTCCAAGTTAATGCTTTCTTAATTTTCTGGGAGAAGACAAGCTGCAGTGGTGGGAAAACATGTCTCCGGTTAAAAACTCAGTAAAAACTCTAATCATCCCAATAATTACATATGGATGTCAGATATTTTGAAGTCATAGCTTAGAATCCAGAAGAAATTTGAATGTTGCCTTCAACAACATAACGCGTTACGTATACAACCTTAAACGTTATGACCATGTGTCTCCATTTAAAAAAGGATTGCTGGGATGCTCCTTAATTGCATATCTAAATTACCTCTCTCTGAAGACTCTGAACAACATTGTAACTAAGAAAGAGCCATTGTATCTGTATGACAAAATTGTTTTCTCAAGTTCTATTCGGTCTTTTGTATATATTCAACCAAAATTTAGTTGTACCATTTCTGAACGCCAGTTCTTTGTTTGTGCTGTCAAACTCTGGAACTCCCTACCCATAGACGTACGAAAACTTCGAGGAGATTCTAATTTTGATCGCGTTCTTTTTAGGCATTTGGCTGAAAATTTTTAAATTTTTAAACTCTTTAAAAATTCTTAAAAATAAAACTTGCAATTTTTTGGAATTAATAAATTAATGTTAATAATTTTCTTTTTTTTTTAACTAAATTAATTCCTAATGTTAAACATAATTGTTAAATTTAAATAAAATATTTAACCAAGATTTACATCTCAAATTATAATTTAGTTTGTTATATCCGCTAATGTAATGTAACTTAACTTTTGCTATAAAAGACTTTAGTCTATTGTAAAAGATGATAATAAATATATGAAAAAATGAAATGAGAGGCTTCAAAATTGAGTAATACTTAATAGTTTATAATAAATGATACATGAAATTCAGGTAGAAATTTATAACTAAAATTTGTGTGTAAAAATTATTGCAAAATATTAAACAAATTTGTACTAAAAATGTGTTTTAATGAATAATCAACTCAATTTTTCGTACTTTAAATTCAAAAGTTTATGAAAAATGTATATATTTTCGAAAACTAATGATGCACATTTATAGGTATAACCTTCTTCTACAAATATATGAGTAATTTTGTATTTGTAAATCTAACGGGAATTTAAGATAGAAATTTATAATATAAAATGTTTGTGTTAAAATTTTTGAATAATCTTTAAAAAAAATCATACTAAAAATGTGAGTTAGTGCAAAATTAATTCGATTTTTGGTACTTTAGGCCGTGTGCGAATTGCGTTAAAATGTTGGTTAAATTTTCTACCACGGTTAAATTTTGACGTTTGTTTAAAAGAAAAATCAAATTTAATTTTTTGCTGTGCGAATCGGGTTAAATGGGACTTTGATTTGAAACTATTTTGATTAAAATTCCCCCAAGACAAAACAAAATTACCATCAAAAATGGTTTTTCCTATGTTCAACCATAATTATATTTTCAACAAAATCCAGCTGAGAAAATATAAAGTTAAATATTCTATTTTGAAAATGAAAGAAATTCTTAATTTCACATACCTACTTTTTTTATTTTTATCGATAATTTCCCACTTCATAACGATCAAAAATACAATTGTGACTCTTTGTTAATTCAGTTTTCGAACACTAATTCACAGTCACAGCTGTCAACAAAATAGAAATCCTGTTCCGCAGCCACAGTACACATATCTAAGGTAGTATCAGGCGCAGCTTGTCAAATTTCAAGATGGTTGCCCCTTGTGTAAGAACACAGTAAATAGAAACAAATTTGTGGTGATTGTTTGAAATTCAATTTTTTTTACTATTGATTTTGACAACATGCGCAGAACTGAACAAAAATGAAAACGCTAGTGATATTATCTGTAATATATGTAGGTATCTTGGTCCGCAGCTAGTTAAATTTTAACATATTTTATTCACCACCCTAGAGTCATAATTTTACCAAACGTCAAGTCTTATTACACATTTTAACGCAATTCGCACACGGCCTTAAAAGCAAAATTTAATAAAAAATAAAAAAAAAAAATAATTTTGGTAAATTTATGTTTAGTTAAAACGACTTTTTGAAAATGTACACACCTACATATGGGACCTAGTATAGGTACCTACCTAGGTTTATATAAAAAAAATTGATACATACCTACCTATTTGATTTAAAAAAAAATAAAAATGTAGGTACCTACCTAGGTGCATACCTATGTACATACCTAGGTAGTTTTAATTAAACGGACAATTTTGTAGTTATGTACGTAGGTATAGGTACATAGTATGTACCTAGGTACCAATGTATATTTCAAACATTTCTAGGTACCTACCTTCCTACACTCAAGTAAAGAAAATAGTTGACAACTAACACTTATAAAACCAACCTACTAGGATATCGCCCACTGGCTGAAATTCAACCACCACATTGACAGACTCTAGTGTCAAACAATTAAATCAGACCTTGGTAGGTACATACCTACCTACATGCCTACTTGTATGATAAATTGTGAATTAAAAGTCAAAGCAAATAAACCTACCTACCCTGAAAATCAAACAAACAAATTTTAAGCCAAAGACAGGAAATTAGTTTTTATATTCTGTACCGAAGTATACAACCTACCTACCTACCACCAATAGGGTTACCATTCGTCCCCATTTTGGGGGGATTGTCCCCCTTTAAAATCTCAGGAGATGTTTTGTCCCTCAAAAGATAAAACGTGAAAGGGGGACATAATGTCCCCCTTTTTTAAACATCCACAAATTATTTTTATTTTCAAGCAATATTTTTCTATCACAAAAACTTTTTCCACTTTTTTTATTCTTTAATTTAAAAAAAAAGTGAATACTTCCATCATAGTTATTTAAATTTTCACAGCTGAACACATCCATTCTTTTAACAAAACGTTACCAACTTCACTCGCAAAAAGTTGTTTTCCATCTGTCACTTCGTTTTTCATTTCAAAACAGTTCTATTATTTGTGTCTAAATAAAATTAAATTTGTTAAAATGTCGGATTCAAATGTTTCCTACGACACTGAAGAGGAAAAAAAGCAGACAAAATATAAAAAACGAAAAGTGTTTTACAACAAGTCATGGGAAAAAACATTTAATTGGATAACGAAAAGTGCGGAAGGCCAAGAGTATGCCAAATGTGTTTTTTGCAAATGTGATTTTAAAATTTCTAACGGAGGCCAATACGATGCAAAAAGACACGAAAAACAAATAAAACATCAGACAAAAACAAGTCAACTTCAGCTTCAGCGTGATAAAATAGTCACTTTTCTAAATAAATTGGGGAAACCAAGTTCTAACCTGTCGGAAGAAGAAAGAAAACAATTTGCTGCAGAAGCAACATTATCATACCATACGATAATTCACGCTCACAGCTATAACTCTGCCGCTTGCACAAGTTCCCTTTTCGCTACCATCTTTCCTGATTCAAAAATTGCAGGTGTGTATTATAAAAACATAGCATATATGTATGTAAATATATTTTTTTAACTTACACTTCTTTTGAAAAGATAAACTTTCTTGCGGGCGCACAAAGTGCCAAAAAATTGGGAAGGTTCTCGCAACTGAATCACAAAGAATAATTGTTGGACTATTATCGCAAAACCACCCTTTTTCAATTTCTACGGATGCATCAAATAAAGGAAACATAAAAATGTTTCCTCTGATTGTTCAATATTTTACCAAAGAAAATGGTATAGAAACCAAGCTTCTCAAGTTTTATGATTTACCATCCGAAACATCAATCACTATTGCAAAAAGTATCCTAAATAATCTTGAAGAAGCAAGTATTGTGCCTAAAAATATTGTAAGTTACTGCGCCGACAACGCAAGCGTAAATTTTGGGGTTAACCAAAGTGTGTTTACCGAGCTAAAAAAGTTTAGTCCAAACCTTTTGAAAATAGGCTGTGTTTGTCATATACTGCACAACGCAGTTAAAAAAGCTTCCAGCTATTTAATTTTTGATGTTGAAGTTATAATTATAAAAATTTTTAATGAATTTGCATCGCATACAAAACGACGACAGGAATTAATTAAAATATATGATTTTTGCGATGTTGAATACAACGAACTTTTGCGACATGTTCCAACCAGGTGGCTGAGTTTAGTTCCTGCAGTCGAAAGGCTTTATAAAGGATTCCAACCAGTCAAGGAATACTTTTTACAAAAAGAGATGTGCTCCCCATTGTTAAGAAAGTTTTTAGAAAACGAGTTAGCTGAAGCATATCTTGGGTTATTTTCTAGCATAGGATCGGAAGTAAACGATGCTATTAAAAAATTAGAATCTGAAGGCCCATTAATTGTTGAATTGTTTGAAATTATTGAACAGCTACGGTCATCGTTAAATGTAAGGCTAACCGAAAAGTTTTACGGTTCAATTGCACAACAGAAATTAAAAATCTGTGACAACGCTGATCAAAAATTTATTTTTATTAAAACAGCCAATGCTTTTTTGGAAAACTTAATAAATTATATTGAAACTCGTTTTTTTTCTGAGTATAAGCATCTGGAAAAATTGAAAGTTTTTCAGTTGAAAACTTTTTCTTCATTTCATGAATTTTTGGAAATTGTTAATTCTTTCAACATTAGTGGTATTAATGAAGATAACCTTTTTCAAGAATATATTACTCTGAAGCAAAGTTTTGTATCGATGCAGGAAAAAGAGTGTTCTTTTGAAGTAAAATGGCAGATTTTGTTAAAAGCTTGCAATGTTCCAAACTTTGAAAGAATTATAAATTTTGTTTTTTCAATTCCACACTCAAATGCTCAAAGTGAAAGAATTTTTAGTATAATGTTTAACACTTGGCGAAAAGAAAGAAATCGTTTAGTTGTAGAATCAGTTGAAACAGAATTGATGGTGAAGCATAATTATAATTTTAACTGTAAAGAGTTTTACAAATTCATTTATAAAGATGACATATTGTTAAAAAAAAGTTAAATCAGGCGAAAAATATGCCTAATAAAGACTTACTAATGTATTATACTTATGTACCTTTAACTTACTGAATGTTAATATGGAAACAACAATACCTGTACTTTATGTTCCTTTTTTTTAATTATTTTATTTCGTTTTTATTTCATGTCTAAACATATGGATGTATTTATAGTTTTGTCATTAATTTTTTTTCTTATAATAAAATTAGAAGTTGAAAACAATAAAAAATTGGTTTTTGGTTGCTGAATGGAAAAAAGAACAATTTAATGTTCGATAACTTTTTGTCCCCCCTGGATTTAAAATGCCCCCCCCCCCAAATTAATCAAAATGTCCCCATTTTCTCATTTTTGGAAATGGTAACCCTAACCACCAATCACTTAACTACCTCAACATTGCATAGAAATTCTCCCTTTTTTCATTAACTTTTTTTCATACCTACCTACATATAGGTATGTATTATGTATCTATGGACCTACATATATTCGTCGGCATAATAAATTGTTGTAAATTTCTTTGCAAAAAATTTCAAGTCAAACTCAAATAATGCCTAAATATTAATAAAACCTACCATTCATAATTTATACGAATATTATCTACTTATGTAGGTATATTTTCCTTTTCCGCAAAAAAAACATGCTCAAAATCTTGCACTTGCAACAAATTTCACGGCAAATAAGAAATCTTTGCAAGACAATTTGATATAAAAACTACCCTCAATAACATACGATTGCATATATACCTACAAATATACTTACACAACATGACCATATTTTTCTTTCCCGCATTAAAATCAACCAACCCTTGATAATATACGAATGTATACCTCCACACCACGCATTATTCTTTCCCGCAAAAAAACTATATTCCTTGCTTCAAGGTTGATGACAACGACGACGCAAAAAGCTAACTTACATGTATGTATGTCTACTTCTCTTCTCGCGTATAGCAGTATAGCACATCAGTAAATAAAGCAAAAAAAAAAAAATAACCTTGCATTGCACATTCAATCAAAGAGGATGCGAACATTTTTTTGCCATTCTCTTCACCTTTTTCTCATCATTGACGTTTAAAATAAAACATCGATTGGTAATCTCGCTTACTCCATTTGATTCTTACCAGAATCGAAAAAAATACACTCTTCTTGCTCTAACTACCTAGTTTCGATTCTCTGATAAATGGAAGTCTCCGCCGACAATTGTCTCCCAAAAATTAAAGTTTCCGGCGAGCTAAAGTGGCGCCACCAACGTAGCATTGTTGCACTAAAAAATTTTGTCCATGACAGTACTTTGGTTTCCATATACAAGGATTGTAACTCATTGAAGATTTGTTCCAAAAAAACAGTATTGAGCTTTTCGCTGAATATGTAAAGTATTCAACATTGACTGGAGGAGAAGAGCATGCTGTTATAAGCACAAAATCGTTTAAATCTCCGATGAAAATTGCTCTACAAAGCCAAGATATTTCGGAAATATTTACGAAGATGGTAGAATGCATTGACAACAAAAGCGAAGAGTTTGAGACCATGGACTCTGGTTGGAGTCTTCTTTTCATCAAACGAATCGAAGTCAACATCAATGAGTACAAGCCATAGAGATGATCGAGCTACATTAGACTGCCAAAATCTATTGAAATTAAAATGGCGTGTGTAAATATACAAAATAATGATGAATACTGCTTCAAATGGGCAATTGTTTCGGCTATCCATCCGGCCCATACCAATGTTCAAAGAACCAGCAGCTATCAAATTAAAAATATCGAAGATGATATAATAAATTTACCAAGTGGTGTTCGCTTGAATTTCTACAATTTAGCTTTCCCCTTAAAGCTAATAGATATTACGCTCTCCGAAACGCTTAACCCTACTAAAGTATTAACGTTATTGGAATCGAGCCAAAAAGTACTGGGAGTGAAGACTATAAAGTTGTTGGCCTATATTACATTACAAGGAGTGTAAAGGATATTCGTATCAAATTACTGCTTATCCAAGATTAAGCTAATAACCATTTTATATGGATTAAAAATATTTCGAGGGAGATAAATCATGGGAATCACTCCATAAGTTTGTGCAATGCGTGCTTGTTAACGTTCAATGCCGATAGTGCTTTTCGAAAGCACCAAAAGGATTGCAACGGTATCCTAACAGAGCTGCCAAAAGAGGATTCTAAAATATTAAAATTCGACCATCACTCAAGATCTATTGAAGTTCCCTTTACCATATATACTGACTTCGAATGTGTGCTGGTGAACGTCCAAAATTGTCATCCGGACCCCGGAAATTCCTCAACAAAAGCTATTAAAGAGCATATACCTATATCAGTTTCTTACTACTTGAAATGCTCGTTCGACTCATCTTTGGACAAACTGTTTAAATACACGGGTTAGCATAGCATATTAAAAAAAAAAAAAAAACAGAAACATTATATATTTAATTTTATATTTATAAATTTCTAAATTTGATTTTTTTTTGTTTAATTGCAGGTGATGACTGTGCTAGGGTATTCGTAAATTCTATAATTGAGGAATCGAAACGCATACATAGGGATTACCTCACAATAAATAAGCCAGTGGATGAACACACATTCAATGATGCTATCAATTGCCACATCTGTAGCAGACCTCTGGGGCTAGATAAAGTCCGAGACCATTGCCACATCAGCGGCAAATTTAGGGGTGCGGCGCATTCCTCGTGCAATTTAAATTATAAGGTAACAAAATGTTTGCCTATATTTTTCCACAATTTAACTAGCTATGATGCCCATTTATTTATAAAAGAGTTGGGTAATACAAATGGGGACATAAGAATTATACCATTAAACAAGGAAAAATATATATCTATTTCAAAATTTATCGCAATAGATATAATAAATAAGGATCATAACGATCTTCTAGAGTTGAGATTCTTAGACTCTTTTCGATTTCTCCCCTCGAACATTGACAATATTTCAAAAGCCCTTGCAGAGGAAAATTTTGGCCAAGTTTTGTCAAAGCAATAAGAGATCTTTCTAACTAATGACTCGAAAGGGTGTCTTTTGCTATGATTGTATAGATTTCAAAGAAAAACTTTTTGAAACGCAATAACCACCTATTTCAGCGTTTAAGAATTCATTGCTCGACCTAGATTGTAGCGAAGATGGTTATGAGCATGCTAAATGTGTTTGGAATAATTTCAATTGTTCTACATTAGCTCAATATCTTGAACATTATTAATAACGGATGTTTTAATTCTATCCGATATATTTGAAAAATTCCGTAAGGATTCAAGGCAAACGTATGGTCTAGATCCATGTCATTATTTCACGTTGCCTGGTTTTTCATGGAGCGCTATGCTTAAGCATACAAATGTGAAATTAGAGCTCCTTACGGATATAAATATGGACAATTTTGTAAGCAAGGGTATAAGAGGAGGATTGACCCAGTGCAGTTTACGGCACTGTAAGGCTAATAATAAATATATAAAAGAATATGATGAAAGTAAGCCTGAAGAATACTTAATCTACTTAGATACTAATAACCTTTACGGTTGGGCTATGTCCGATTACCTCCCACATTCAGGCTTCGAATGGATTGATCCTCCAACAGATTTGTCTTTGATAAAAGAATGGTTGCTAGCAGATAAAAACATTGGTATCCGCAATATATTTATGATCACCATAACGATCTTCCATTCCGTCCGTCTAGTATATCCATTAACAATAAGCCATTATCAATAAGCCAATCTATTATCTTTCTTTAGCTAGTGGGAGTTTTCTTCAATTTTTTCTTAGAAGCAACAAATGATATTAAATGTAAGTACCTATGCATTGCACATTCTGATTAGATAACCGTCATAATTCACACAAAAGAAAAGAAAACAACGCATTATCACTGCTAGAATGCTACTGATATGTGTCGTATATTTCCGGATAGTCATGCATGTTTATTCCTGTACACTTATGCGTATAAAATTATCGCTAGGCTTGTTTGGTTATCAATTTTTTTCCAAAAATTAATTATTTATCTCTATTAATATGCTAGCAGACATTATTTGTTACACGACGATAAAGGGCTTCCATAACATATATATATTTTTGCTAGCACACATTATCATGGGTACAGAACCCAACGTATCGAACAACACGTATGTGTTATTAACACCTGCAGAACAACTAACACGATCACTATTACACTGAGCCGTCGCCCACTTAGCCACCACCCGCTTACCGATCCAACAACTAGGCCATCTACCTACAACAGCCACCACCCACTGACCCATCCACCAACTTGGCTACAAGCCTACACGAGCCCTTTTGCACTGAAACACTGCCCATTTAGCCACCACCCACTTAGCAATCCAAAAAACTAGGCGACCTACCTACAACAGCACCACCTAGGTCAGAAACCTGCATGATCCCTATCACACTGAATCACCGCCCGATTAGCCACCACACATTTGCCACCGCACACTTAGCCACCACCCACTGACCCATCCACCTACCTTTTTCACCTTTTACTTGGTACTGTCTCACCTGAGCACACCTGTTCTCACCTGTATCACCTGCTCACTTGTCTCACCTGTTGTTCCTGTCTCACCTGTCGTACATGCCTCACCTGTTGCACCTGTCTCACCCATCGCACCTGTGCTCACCTGTCGCACCTGTCTCACCTGTTACCCACTTAGCCACTGTTCTAGAACGCCCTTAAACTAACTACTCACAGATTTTGTTGGGTGTTACAAAGTTTTATAAATTCAACAAAATTAATTCAACAAAAAACAAAAAAAAAAATCATGTATCGAAAATAAATAAATGAATTTCACTATGAAAGGGTTTCAGAGTATCAGGAAGTTGTATTGATTATAATTATTTATTACTTTTTTTTCTATATTCTAAGAAAGATTTAACTTATCGAAATTTAACTAAAGCTGAAACACAAAAAAAAAACTTGCTCCTTTTGTTCAAATTGCATCTTAGGAACACCTACTCTTTAAATAAAAATTCATAATATTTGCTGTGCAGAATTATTCATTCTTTCTTTTATTTTCTAAAACATCCTATTTTATATAAAGCACTGAAAGCAAATCTGTCACCTTGTGGCTACTAGCTCCAAAATAGCGCTTTTACAGCTCTGAAGTGCTATTACAGCTCTTTTTGAAGAGAAACTTTTACCCTAATAAAAATATGGCGATGAAAAGAAAAATGATTCGAATAACCAATTCACTGTGCAAAGGTAAAAGGGCTAAAGTCGACTTAAGCTAAAAATGATTTTTTTTTAAATTTAAATAAAGTGAAAAATAAACTACATTTCTGTGTCTTCAGATTGTTTCTATTCCATCTAGCAGTCACTTTTCAGGATTTTAAAAATGGCTTACTACCAGCATATTTAAAAATTTGCTTTTGGTAAAGCGTCTTAAGTACAGGGTCATTTTTTCGACAAATTTTGTTTTGGCTAATGTGTAACTAAGCCGTTTTAAAAAACGTACAATTTCAGTTTTTCTGATAAGGAAGAATATTTTAAGTGCAACTAAGCCACTTTTCCAAGACAAAATCTCATTTGAAGTAAAATTTTATGTACACTTAAGCTGGATTTCCCTTTTAAGTTATTCATTTAACTGACATAAGCCTTTTTGCCAAAATGAAATCTGTGATTTTGTTTGAACTATGTGAACATAAGCCACTTTTTTAAATGAAAGAAAAAAAAAGAAAAAAACTTTTTTGTTTGGAACTACGGTTTAACGGACATAAGCCACTTTACCCGATACATTTTTCAAATAAACGCTGTTTTAAATTCAAATAAGCCATATTACTCCGATCGAAGTATCCTGGATTTAATAAAAAACTTATAGGGGAGACTGACTTATGTAGACATACGACATTTTAATTTGAGTTGTGAAAGCGTAAAAAGGGTCGTTTGATAAAAGTGAAATAAGTGTATATTTTAATAAATCGTTATATACGAGTATGTAAAGAAAGTATTTTGTGAATAATATGTATGTATTAATAAAAGTCGGAAAAAGAAACCGTTTTGAAATAAAAAAGAAAAGGTTTTAAACAAATATAAAAAAAACATTTGCAATAATTGCGTTCTTTTTACTATCATAAACAATAAGTTTTTTTTTAACATAAAAATGAATAGAGCAATCAAATGATTCTTCTTGCACAATTGAAAGCCGCAAGGAATAAAAATCAGAATCCTGAACCTAAAGGTTTAATTAAATCTAGTAAGTTGGCTCTCCTCTGTCTATGTAGTTTTTGAGTGTCTATAACCACGTGATTGATCTTGTTATTTTTAATTTTCATTTTAGCTCATATAATACGTACAAAAATACATATTAATAAACTACATACACATTATTATGGGTATTCATGCAGTGATTTTAAACACAAAAATAAAGATTTTGCTGCGGAAAAGTATTTATACAATTTGATTGATAAACTTATACACCAACCATCTCTCCTTTTTCGGAAAAACACAAAAATAAAGATTTTGCTGCGGAAAAGTATTTATACAATTTGTTTGATAAACTTATACACCAACCATCTCTCCTTTTTCGGATTATTATTATCATTATTATTATTTTGATGGCGCTCACAGCCCAGGATGGGCTTCGGCCTCAACTAACAAGCCCCTCCAGCCAGCTCTATCCCTAGCTAGCCGCTTCCAGTTGCGCACACCGAGTGCTTTGATGTCGTCATTCACTTGATTGCGCCACCTGTTACGGGTTCTTCCTCTGCTGCGTACCCCATCGGGGTTGGATTCGAAGACTCGTCGGGTAGGTGCGTTGCTGTCCATACGCTCCACGTGCCCCAGCCATCTCAGCCGCTGTATTTTCAGCTTTTTGACCAGGTCAACGTCGCTGTATAGCCCGTATAGCTCGTCGTTGAATCTTCTCCTCCATACTCCTTCGATACACACCGGACCGAAAATCACACGAAGAATCTTTCTCTCAAAGCACCCGAGCAGATTTTTATCCGAATCTTTCAGTGTCCATGCTTCTGACCCATAAAGCAGGACCGGGATGATTAGGGTTTTGTATAAAGTCTCCTTGGTTCTCTGAGAGAGGGCCTTACTACTTAAATGCCTTCTTAGACCGAAGAAACAGCGGTTGGCAAGAGTAATTCTTCGCATGATCTCTGCTCTGATGTCATTATACGATGTAATAGTGGAGCCCAGGTAGACAAAGTCCTTGACAACTTCGAAATTATATCTGTCCATCGTGATATTTTGCCCGAGTCGACGATGTTGAGATTCCTCCCTCGATGACAGCATATACTTCGTCTTTTCCTCATTAACCGCCAATCCCATTCTAGCCGCCTCCGATTCAATGCTCGCAAATGCCCCTGCCACAGCTCGCTTCGTTCTGCCGACAATGTCTATGTCATCCGCATATGCAAGCAATTGAACGGACTTTTGATAAATTGTACCGCTGGTGTTGACATGTGCGTTGCGTACAATGGCTTCAAGAACGATGTTGAATAGGTTGCATGATAACGCGTCGCCTTGCCTCAATCCTTTCTCAACATCAAAGGAATTGGTGGTGTTTTACCAATTTTGACGGAGCAGCGAGATTTCTCCATCGTCATCCTGCACAGGCGGACGAGTTTGGCAGGGATGCCGAGACTCAACATGGCTCTGTATAATTCGTTCCTTTTCACGCTATCATACGCGACTTTAAAATCGATAAAAAGGTGGTGTGTATCGATCTGGAATTCCCGGGATTTTTCTAAAATCTGTCGGAGTGTGAACATTTGATCGACGGTTGACTTGCCTGTCCTAAAACCGCACTGATAAGGGCCAATCAGATCGTTGACAAAAGGTTTTAAGCTGTCACAAAGGATGGCCGACAAGATTTTATAAGCGACGTTTAGGAGACTAATTCCTCTGTAGTTGGTACATTTCAGAACATCTCCCTTTTTATGGATGGGGCACACTATACCGAGGTTCCATTCATCGGGCATACTTTCCTCCGACCAAATTTTGCAGATGAGCTGGTGTATGCTCCTAGCCAATTCATCTCCCGCTGATTTAAATAGTTCGGCTTGTAAGCCATACGCACCAGCAGTTTGGATATCGCCAGCCGCACTTCGGTTGGGTCGGGTGGACGGAACTCTTGGCCATCATCGTCCAAGTTGAATGGAGCGTTCTGCCTATTAGCGGCATCTTGGCTGTCTTCGCCATTAAGCAGTCTAGAGAAGTGTTCTTTCCAGATCCTCAGCACTGACTGTATTTCTACTACCATATTCCCACTCTCATCTCGGCAGGCTTCCGTTCTAGCCTTGAATCTTTGGGTGGATCGCTTCACCCTCTGATAACATTTTCGAACATCTCCCCTACCGCTACAGCCCTTAATAGACTCTACCGCCCGCTTCTCGTGCTCTCTCTTTTTCCTCCTGAGAAGTCGGCGTTCCTCTTTTCGTTTCAGCCCGTAGAGCTCCCGGGCCACTCTCTCAGCAGCTCTTGTTCGAGTCTGCAGCATTGCCTGGTAGGCCTCGTCCTTAGCTGCATGCGCTAGCCGGCACTCTTCATCGAACCAGGGGTTTCGTTGTATTCGCCTAGTGAAACCCAGCACATCAGAGGCGGCACTTCTGATGGCTTGTTGACAGTGTTCCCACTGGTCCTCTGCACTTGATGCTGTTGGCGGACCTCCTGAGAAATTAAGAGTTACGTAGTCTGCAAAAGTTCTGGCAGTCTCTTGCGATTTAAGCTTCTCGACATCGAATCTTTTCACAGCATCTGCTCTGCGTTGTCGCGTCATGGATATCCGCATACGTAGTCTAGCTACCACCAGGTAGTGATCCGAGTCAATGTTGGCCCCTCGGAACGTTCGGACGTCCAAGATACTGGAAGCATGTCTCGCGTCTATCGCAACGTGGTCGATTTGGTTGACGGTTACTTGATCACGCGACCGCCAAGTCCCCTTGTGTATATTGAGGTGTGGGAAGTAGGTGCTTGAGATGATGACATTTCGCCCCGCCGCAAAGTCTGCCAGCCTGTGTCCGTTGCCGGAAGTTTCGTCGTGTAGGCTGTGTCCTCCGACTATCGAACCAAAGATGCCCTCCTTTCCGAATCTTGCGTTGAAGTCACCAAGACTGATCTTCACGTCATACTTCGGGCACATATCATACGTTGTCTCCAGGAGATCGTAGAATGCTTCTTT
Organism: Melangyna quadrimaculata; assembly: GCA_949320155.1. Lineage (NCBI taxonomy): Eukaryota > Metazoa > Arthropoda > Insecta > Diptera > Syrphidae > Melangyna > Melangyna quadrimaculata. The sequence goes on along the minus strand of OX439483.1, from coordinate 251,759,329 downwards.
GGTTGAGTTCTCTCTCCTTTCATGGGGGGCGTGAACACAGATCAGCGAAATGTTCTTAAATTTGCCTTTGACGCGGATTGTGACCAGGCGCTCGCTTACACTTCGGAAGCCTAAGACTTCTTGCCTTGGGCTTGTTGTTATTTCGGAACAACTTTTTTTTGCGTGGTAGGGAAGTTACCCAGACGCACAATCGCCGACCCGGAGGACCAGACCCTTCGTATAACTCCAAGGGTAGGGAGCCGGATAAACCGCTCCTTATAGGCCTGAGCTACAAATATGTCGTAGTAGCCCATATAAGGTGTTCACTAAGTAGTTCAACCTAACTGGAACTGTAGACACCACCGTTGATTCCATCTAGAGAATTCGTCCGCTGCCGCCTCGATGAAAGGAGAAGTGCCTTAGTGGGAACACTCCTCCCCCCCTCTCTCGTTGGCTGTCCCCAACAGCTTTCCACGGGGATTTAAACCCCGTCTCCAGCTGAGGTACTAGACACCCGATGTTCACCACGTGGAGGTGAGAGTAGGAGTTGGTAGACAGAGGTGGGTTTTGAGAAAAACCTGTGGACGCTTGTGTCCTCTTGAACGTACATACATAACTACCCTTTTGAACATCCTTTTTCGGAATATTTCTTAAATTTATAAATCATAAAAAAACATTTGAAGATAGTTAATTGAATTAATTTAAGTATTTTGCTTCTCTTTGGAATCTTTGAACTAACTTTTATAAATTTTTGACATTTTTCGATCAGATATTCAGTTATAACATACAGAGCATTTAAGTAAATGAATTATAAGGCCGTTCATGCAAACTTTTATGTAAACTTATCATTTTACACAAATTTTACACTTGAAAGAATTGAATACCCTTATTACTTGCCAATATTAAATTCTTAAGAAAAAAAAATATATTTTTTTAAATAATAAAAAGCAGATCATTCACGTTAGATAGAATCATTATTTTCGATTTAAAGTTATAGTATCTTATGAGTTTGTTTTAAATAAGGTGAAATGGGTTTAATTCCAAGCTGCTCTGGGGAGAACCTAAGAACTTTAACTCGTCCCAGGGTGTCTGATGGTACAATTTAGTTATAGACATATTGTCTAGGTGAATTAATTTAAGTTAGCTTTCGCTTTATTAAATACAGAAAACGGAATATTTGTGCCAGTTGTGGTTAATGAAACAGCTACAACCAGTGTCAATGACCACTGACATTGTCCACTGATATGATGTCAGATGAATCATTTGACGAAGATGATGATGATAGCTTTAAAGATCCAGACTTTATTTTGCCAGAAAAATCACCACAAACTTTCTTTTCTGACTCAGACATTGAAGAAATGGCCACCAAATTAGAACGAAATTTCCTGCAAAAAGGATGAGACTGTTGACAGATTGCAAAAGAAAATGTATGCCTAAAATATCACTATCAGAACAAAAAATGATTTTTAAACAGTATTGGAGTCTGGGCAGTAGTAGTAACTAGCGGGTACGGGAACACCGGTGCCACCGGTGATACCGGTGTTAAATACCGGTGCTAAATACTATTTTAATTTTAATTTTAATATTTTGGGTTCTGATCTATGCTAGGCTAAATATCGGTGCTATTTTGGGTTCTAGAGCATGCTTAGCAAATACCCTGAAACACTGGCCAATACCTGAACCACTAAATTTTGGGGTTCTGCTGCTCGTGCTTCCGTGCAAGTACGTTAGAACGCAAAATTCAAGTTAAAACATAAAATTCACGTTCACGTTAAAACGCAAAAACGTAAAATTCACGTTCGGAACGCAAAAATCACCATAGGAAGCTGAACAAAATCATGACCCAAACATGATGTATAAGAGTTAAGTTTTTCAGAAAGAGAGAAAAGAATCTTTAAATAAAAATACATGTTAATTTTTTTTATTATTTTTTTTTCTATCAGTTTTATATTTCATTTTCAAGTTCTATTCGATTATGACCCCAAGCTAGTGAATTTATATTATTGGTACATATAAATCTTTTGTCATCAGAACAACTTTAACTTAATTTGTTTATACATTCGGTGTGTATAGTATGGTGCTTAGATCTAAAGTTCAACATTTTACTATAGAAGATTTGTTTGTGTAGCAAACAGTCTCTGTAATTTTGTAAAGACATTTTTTTACAGCTGCTGATTTAACACCCTTAGCTTTTTTATTAGTGCTGCATATTCTATGTCCATACTAAACATTTTAGCTCTTAATCCTATAAATTCCTTGATTATTCTACCATTATTTTCATCCTTCATAAACCCTAACTTTTTCACATTGAGCTGGGCAATAACGTATCGGTTTTCGAGTGGATAGCCTGAAGTATAAAATTTATCTATTATATCATTTCTTGTATCATTATAAAAATCATCTGTTCTTATTTTATAAATAAATGAATTGGTATCATGTAAGGGGCCAGTTATAGCTATCATTGAAAACCATCATTGAAAATATTAATTGTCAATTTTGAGACATTTTGAAGAAAAGATATGTGATTATTTTAATGCCAAAGTAAAGCTTATTGACTTAATAATTATTTCCAGGTAAAACAAAATTCAATTTGGCACAACTTTTCTCATAAAATGACTTTTAATTTTTCAATGATGAACTACCTTACCAATGATCATTGAAAAAATTAAAGTTACGTTATGGGGAAGATATGGGTCAAAATGATTTTTTTGGAGGAGAAATAATTCTGAAGTCGTAAGCTATATTCCTGCATTAAAATATTCAATGCTTAAGCTTTCGAAGGGTCTCAAAATCAACAGCTAACTTTTTCAATTATGGTTTTCAATGATAGCTATAACTGGCCCCTAAGCCAGATGTAGGTTGTCAGTAAATTTAGGTTTCATGTATGCATAATGAAAGTCGTACATTTTGTACTTTAAAATCTCTAAAACACAAAAACCTAAGTATATAGGCTTATTTTATACACTGTAAAATCGTTTTAACTGAATAGCAGCCATGGTTTCCGAAAATTCTAATATGCTATGAAAATTAGGTTTAGCTATAAGAGCGCGACTACCGAGATGGGTTCCTTTGCTTTCTAATGAATTGACAATTCGAACATCTTTTCGTTTGTCTACATTTCAAATCTCTACAAATCTCTAAAACACAAAAACCTAAGTATATAGGCTTATTATATACACTGTAAATTCGTTTTAACTAAATAGCAGCCATGGTTTCCGAAAATTCTAATATGCTATGAAAATTAGGTTTAGCTATAAGAGCGCGACTACCGAGATGGGTTCCTTTGCTTTCTAATGAATGGACAATCCGAACATCTTTTCGTTTGTCTACATTTTCCATAGTTTTTCCGAATACAGCATTATTGCAGAGTTTACGCTGATCCCTTTCAAACTTTGTGGTGGCTTTTTTTCTTAGTTCATTGTTTAAATCGATATATTTTTTCAGACATTGAGGTTGTTTGAATTGCTTCACTCTATGAATTTTCTTAAGCATCAAACCATTATCAAGGCATTGAATTAATGTTTTGTAATGAATTATATAATAAGTTTTATTATTCAAACCTGCAATAATTTTTTTATCGGATTAACCAGACAATGAAATGTTTGAAGGACAGAATGGAAGATCATTGTGATTATCATGTATTTCTAGGGGATACTCGAGATCCACTTCTAAAACATAATCAATGTTTATATTTGAAATTAACCAGCATTTAATCTCATCTAAATTAGTTGGAGGTTCAACCCATTTAAAGTCTGAATGTGGGAGGTAATCAGACATGGCCCAACCGTATAGGTTATTAGCATCCAAGTACATTAAATAATCAGATGGTTTACTTAAATCAAAATCAACCATATATTTATTATTTGCTTAACAGTGTCGCAAGCTACATTGTGTTAAGCCTCCTTTTATACCCTTAGCGAAAAAGTTATACATGTTAATGTCTGTCAAAAGTTCAAGCTTAACACCTGTTTTTTTCAACCTAGCATCCCATGAAAAACCTGGCAATGTATAATAGTGACAGGGATCTAGACCATTAATTATTCTAGAATCAATTCTAAATTTTTCAAAAATGTCTGCTAAAATTAAGACGTCTGTAATTAAATAGTGTTCAAGATATTCTCTTAAATTACTACATTTAAAATGTGACCAAACTTTCTCAACGTGATTATAATCATCTTGGTTACAATCCTCTTCAACCAAAAAATTTCTAAATGATTCTATTGGAGGAAGCTCCGTCTCACTTAATTTTTCTATAGAATCTAAATAATCATAACAGAAAATACCCTTACGAGTCATAAGTTGAATAGATTCATCATCTTTGAAAAATGTTGATAAAATTTTAAAATCTTTTTTTTTCATCAAGGGTTTTTGCTATCTTATCAATACTTGAAGGTAAAAATCTAAATGAGTCTAAGAACTGTAATTCTAGAAACTCGGTTTGCTTCCTATTTGTTTATAGTTTTGTTGATATGAATATATATTTCTCTTTGTTGAGAGGAATAATATAGATAAACCCTTTGATATTACCCAGCTCTTTTATAAATAAATGAGAATCATAACAGTTCAAATTATGGAAAAATATTGGAATGAATACAGCTGCTGATTTAACACCCTTAGCCTTTTTTATTAGTGCTGCATATTCTATGCCTATACTATACATTTTAGCTCTTAATCCTATAAATTCCTTTATTATTCTACCATTATTTTCATCCTTCATGAACCCTAACTTTTTCACATTGAGCTGGGCAATAGCGTAGCGGTTTTGGAGTGGATAGTCTGAAGTATCAAATTTATCTATTATATCATTTCTTATATCATTATAAAAATCATCTGTTCTTATTTTATAAATAAATGAATCGGTATCCATGTAAGCCAGATGTAGGTTGTCAGTAAATTTATGTTTCATGTATGCATAATGAAAGTCGTACATTTTGTACTTTGAAATCTCTAAAACACAAAAACCTAAGTATATAGGCTTATTATATACACTGTTAATTCGTTTTGACTAAATAGCAGCCATGGTTTCCGAAAATTCGAATATGCTATGAAAATTAGGTTTAGCTATAAGAGCGCGACTACCGAGGTGGGTACCTTTGCTTTCTAATGAATTGACAATTCGAACATCTTTTCGTTTGTCTACATTTTCCATAGTTTTTCCGAATACAGTATTATTGCAGAGTTTACGCTGATCCTTTTCAAACTTTGTGGTGGCTTTTTTTCTTAGTTCATTGTTTGAGATTGTTTGAATTGCATCAATCTATGAATTTTCTTAAGCATCAAACCATTATCAAGACATTGAATTAATGTTTTGTAATGAATTATATAATTAGTTTTATTATTCAAATCAGCAATTAATTTTTTATCGGATTTACCAGACAATGTAATGTTTGAAGGACAGAATGGAAGATCATTGTGATTATCATGTATTTCTAGGGGATACTCGAGATCCACTTCTAAAAAATAATCAACGTTTATATTTGAAATTAACCAGCATTTAATCTCATCTAAATTAGTTGGAGGTTCAACCTATTTAAAGTCTGAATGTGGGAGGTAATCAGACATGGCCCAACCGTATAGGTTATTAGCATCCAAGTACATTAAATAATCAGATGGTTTACTTAAATCATAATTAACCATATATTTATTATTTGCTTTACAGTATCGCAAGCTACATTGTGTTAAACCTCCTCTTATACCCTTAGCGAAAAAGTTATACATGTTAATGTCTGTCAAAAGTTCAAGCTTAACACCTATTTCTTTCAACATAGCATCCCACGAAAAACCTGGCAATGTATAATAGTGACAGGGATCTAGACCATAAATTATTCTAGAATCAATTCTAAATTTTTCAAAAATGTCTGCTAAAATTAAGACGTCTGTAATTAAATAGTGTTCAAGATATTCTCTTAAATAACTACATTTTAAATGTTAAATGCTTATTATGTACACTGTAAATTCGTTTTAACTGAATAGCAGCCATGGTTTCCAAAAATTCTAATATGCTATGAAAATTAGGTTTAGCTATAAGAGCGCGACGACCGAGATGGGTTCCTTTGCTTTCTATTGAATTGACAACTCGAACATCTTTTCGTTTGTCTACATTTTCCATAGTTTTTCCGAATACAGCATTATTGCAGAGTTTACGCTGATCCTTTTCAAACTTTGTGGTGGCTTTTTTCTTAGTTCATTGTTTGAGATTGTTTGAATTGCATCAATCTATGAATTTTCTTAAGCATCAAACCATTATCAAGACATTGATTTAATGTTTTGTAATGAATTATATAATTAGTTTTATTATTCAAATCAGCAATTAATTTTTTATCGGATTTACCAGACAATGTAATGTTTGAAGGACAGAATGGAAGATCATTGTGATTATCATGTATTTCTAGGGGATACTCGAGATCCACTTCTAAAAAATAATCAATGTTTATATTTGAAATTAACCAGCATTTAATCTCATCTAAATTAGTTGGAGGTTCAACCTATTTAAAGTCTGAATGTGGGAGGTAATCAGACATGGCCCAACCGTATAGGTTATTAGCATCCAAGTACATTAAATAATCACATGGTTTACTTAAATCATAATTAACCATATATTTATTATTTGCTTTACAGTGTCGCAAGCTACATTGTGTTAAACCTCCTCTTATACCCTTAGCGAAAAAGTTATACATGTTAATGTCTGTCAAAAGTTCAAGCTTAACACCTATTTCTTTCAACATAGCATCCCACGAAAAACCTGGCAATGTATAATAGTGACAGGGATCTAGACCATAAATTATTCTAGAATCAATTCTAAATTTTTCAAAAATGTCTGCTAAAATTAAGACGTCTGTAATTAAATAGTGTTCAAGATATTCTCTTAAATTACTACATTTTAAATGTGACCAAACTTTCTCAGCGTAATTATAATCATCTTGGTTACAATCCTCTTCAACCAAAGAATTTCTAAATGATTCTATTGGAGGAAGCTCTGTCTCACTTCTATTTTTCGAGAGGAATAATATTGGTAAACCCTTTGATATTCCCAGCTCTTTTATAAATAAATGAGAATCATAACAGGTCAAATTATGGAAAATGATTGGAATGAATACAGCTGCTGATTTAACACCCTTAGCCTTTTTTATTAGTGCTGCATATTCTATGTCTATACTATACATTTTAGCTTTTAATCCTATAAATTCCTTTATTATTCTACCATTATTTTCATCTTTCATAAACCCCAACTTTTTCACATTGAGCTGGGAAATACCGTAGCGGTTTTGGAGTGGATAGTCTGAAGTATCAAATTTTTCTATTATGTATATCATTCCTTATATCATTATAAGAATCATCTGTTCTTATTTTATAAATAAATGAATCGGTATACATGTAAGCTAGATGTAGGTTGTCAGTAAATTTATGTTTCATGTATGCATAATGAAAGTCGTACATTTTGTACTTTGAAATCTCTAAAACACAAAAACCTAAGTATATAGGCTTATTATATACACTGTAAATTCGTTTTAACTGAATAGCAGCCATGGTTTCCAAAAATTCTAATATGCTATGAAAATAAGTTTTAGCTATAAGAGCGCGACGACCGAGATGGGTTCCTTTGCTTTCTATTGAATTGACAACTCGAACATCTTTTCGTTTGTCTACATTTTCCATAGTTTTTCCGAATACAGCATTATTGCAGAGTTTACGCTGATCCTTTTCAAACTTTGTGGTGGCTTTTTTTCTTAGTTCATTGTTTGAGATTGTTTGAATTGCATCAATCTATGAATTTTCTTAAGCATCAAACCATTATCAAGACATTGAATTAATGTTTTGTAATGAATTATATAATTAGATTTATTATTCAAATCAGTAATTAATTTTTTATTGGATTTACCAGACAATGTAATGTTTGAAGGACAGAATGGAAGATCATTGTGATTATCATGTATTTCTAGGGGATACTCGAGATCCACTTCTAAAACATAATCAATGTTTATATTTGAAATTAACCAGCATTTAATCTCATCTAAATTAGTTGGAGGTTCAACCCATTTAAAGTCTGAATGTGGGAGGTAATCAGACATGGCCCAACCGTATAGGTTATTAGCATCCAAGTACATTAAATAATCACATGGTTTACTTGAATCATAATCAACCATATATTTATTATTTGCTTTACAGTGTCGCAAGCTACATTGTGTTAAACCTCCTCTTATACCCTTAGCGAAAAAGTTATACATGTTAATGTCTGTCAAAAGTTCAAGCTTAACACCTGTTTCTTTCAACATAACATCCCACGAAAAATCCTGGCAATGTATAATAGTGACAGGGATCTAGACCATAAATTATTCTAGAATCAATTCTAAATTTTTCAAAAATGTCTGCTAAAATTAAGACGTCTGTAATTAAATAGTGTTCAAGATATTCTCTTAAATAACTACATTTTAAATGTGACCAAACTTTCTCAGCGTGATTATAATCATCTTGGTAACAATCCTCTTCAACCAAAGAATTTCTAAATGATTCTATTGTAGGAAGCTCCGTCTCACTTAATTTTTCTATAGAATCTAAATAATTATAACAGAAAATACCCTTACGAGTCATAAGTTGAATAGATTCATCATCTTTGAAAAATGTTGATAAAATTTTAAAATCTTTTTTTTTCATCAAGGGTTTTTGCTATCTTATCAATACTTGAAGGTAAAAATCTAAATGAGTCTAAGAACCGTAATTCTAGAAACTCGCTCATCTCCCTATTTATTAATAGTTCTGTTGATATGGATATATATTTCTCTTTGTTGAGAGGAATAATATTGATAAACACTTTGATATTACCCAGCTCTTTTATAAATAAATGAGAATCATAACAGGTCAAATTATGGAAAAAAATTGGAATGAATACAGCTGCTGATTTAACACCCTTAGCCTTTTTTATTAGTGCTGCATATTCTATGTCTATACTATACATTTTAGCTCTTAATCCTATAAATTCCTTTATTATTCTACCATTATTTTCATCCTTCATAAACCCTAACTTTTTCACATTGAGCTGGGCAATACCGTAGCGGTTTTGGAGTGGATAGTCTGAAGTATCAAATGTATCTATTATATCATTTGTTATATAATTATAAAAATCATCTGTTCTTATTTTATAAATAAATGAATCGGTATCCATGTAAGCCAGATGTAGGTTGTCAGTAAATTTATGTTTCATGTATGCATAATGAAAGTCGTACATTTTGTACTTTGAAATCTCTAAAACACAAAAACCTAAGTATATAGGCTTATTATATACACTGTAAATTCGTTTTAACTAAATAGCAGCCATGGTTTCCGAAAATTCTAATATGCTATGAAAAATTAGTTTTAGCTATAAGAGCGCGACTACCGAGATGGGTTCCTTTTCTTTCTAATGAATTGACAATTCGAACATCTTTTCGTTTGTCTACATTCAAATCTCTACAAATCTCTAAAACACAAAAACCTAAGTATATAGGCTTATTATATACACTGTAAATTCGTTTTAACTAAATAGCAGCCATGGTTTCCGAAAATTCTAATATGCTTTGAAAATTAGGTTTAGCTATAAGAGCGCGACTTCCGAGATGGGTTCCTTTGCTTTCTAATGAATTGACAATTCGAACATCTTTTCGTTTGTCTACATTTTCCATAGTTTTTCCGAATACAGTATTATTGCAGAGTTTACGCTGATCCTTTTCAAACTTTGTGGTGGCTTTTTTTCTTAGTTCATTGTTTAAATCAATATATTTTTCAGCCATTGAGATTGTTTGAATTGCATCACTCTATGAATTTTCTTAAGCATCAAACCATTATCAAGGCATTGAATTAATGTTTTGTAATGAATTATATAATTAGTTTTATTATTCAAATCAGCAATTTATTTTGTATCGGATTTACCAGACAATGAAATGTTTGAAGGACAGAATGGAAGATCATTGTGATTATCATGTATTTCTAGGGGATACTCGAGATCCACTTCTAAAACATAATCAATGTTTATATTTGAAATTAACCAGCATTTAATCTCATCTAAATTAGTTGGAGGTTCAACCCATTTAAAGGCTGAATGTGGGAGGTAATCAGACATGGCCCAACCGTATAGGTTATTAGCATCCAAGTACATTAAATAATCAGATGGTTTACTTGAATCATAATCAACCATATATTTATTATTTGCTTTACAGTGTCGCAAGCTACATTGTGTTAAACCTCCTCTTATACCCTTAGCGAAAAAGTAATACATGTTAATGTCTATCAAAAGTTTAAGCTTAACACCTGTAGCCCGTAGCGTAATGGTTAGTGCGTTAGACTGTTAGAGTGTCACGCTGGAGGTCTGGGATCGCTTCCCAGCCTCGTCCACCTAAAAACTAAAAAGTTTTTTTTCAGGGTTACTGCCTCTTGCGAGGAATTGACAAATCCTCCAAGAGTATCACTTGTCACGATTAAGTGCTTCTCGTCTAGCCGTTCTGATTCGGCATAAAATTGTAGGTCCCTTCCATTCCTGTCGAAAGGCGCGCACAGGAATGGTTGCGAGTTGTTAGTCACTAGGCCCTGGTTCTTCATGAGCCGTTGTGCCACCCGATTTATTAATTTTTTTTTATACTGCCTTCTTACAAATATGACATCTATTTGCCTGCTGAAATTTGATTACATCCTGGGGTGTCATTGTAATTTTGATCTTCTTACTCAAATGATGTTGATGAATATGTTTGGAGTCTTCAATCGAGTTCGTTAAAAAAACTCGTGTACAGTCTTCACCTAGAATTAAAAAAAAAAACAAAAAAAGAATTGATTTTTATATTACATTGCTATATAATTTTCATATAACATAAGAGATAAATCTTTAAAACAAAATTACTTACCGGTGTATTTGAACAATTTATTTAGAGATGGATCAAATGAGCATTTGATAAAGTATGAAACGGCAATCGGGACATGTTTTTTAATCGATGTAGTCGATGATTGTGAGGGATCTGGTTGGCAGCGATCAATATTCACCAGTATGCATTCAAAATCTGCATAGATCTGTATATTATTTGTCTCATTTGGTAGGGCTGTCAGAATTTTGTTGCATTCAGTTTCATGCTTCTCAAATCCTTTATCCGTGTTGAATATCACCAGGCATGAATTACACATTCTAATTGATCGCTTACCATGACTTATTTGAGCTCCTATTAATCTGGACATATTTTGTATCCACACATAGTGATTGCATTCGCCTTCTTGTATAAGTAGCAAGTTTATGCGTAGGTCTCTCTTATGTTTAGAATTATAATATAGCCCAACAACTATATAATTTTCTCCAGTTCCATTTTTGTCTACTCCGAACACATTTTCACTTATTGTAGGATTTAGAGTTTCAAAAATCGAAATATCTTTAAGTTTCAAAGGGAAAACTAAATTTGTAAAGTTAACTAGAGTTCCATTCTTTAAACTTATCACTCCATTTTGAATGTTTTCAATCCGATATTTTCTAGCTCTATGCGAATTGTCATCCATGGGGGAAAGAGCTGATATGTTTATACAAAATAGTGTCCGTCCAGAATCTCTATCCTCAAACTCTACACTTTTAGTCTCAATGGTCTTACTCATATTTTCAAGTATATCTTCCAAGTTATAATTTTGTAGAGCTATCTGCATTGGACATTTGAAAGATTTTATACTTATCTCAGTTTTTTCTGATTCACCATGCACTGTTATATATTTTATAAACTCTGCAAACAACTCGATGCTGAACTTTACACTTCCTTTTGTTTCAAATTTTTTTTTCAATTAGTTGTATAATATCAGTTTTACAACTTTTCAAAAATGTATTAATGTCTATAACCCTCTCATCGGTATTTTCTAATGAGTACGTTTCCACATTACCTTATTCTGTTAAACCTTGTATTAATAACTGGAACTCTACTTTTTCTCTTATGATCATTGGTTCTAATGTGATGTGACCATTCAGAAGTACTCACGTCTATTTCACAAGTATTGCATCTAGGTTTTTTCGGTGCGTTTGACGAAGATGGTGGGTCATCATTATCAAGCAGTTTTCTTTTATTATTAAACTTTTCTATTTCATTATTAATTGACAGATTATCGGAGGGATTGTTCATATGCTTCTTACGGAAGTGTTCCTTCATCGAATTCGTTCGCGTATATGTTTTTCACATTCAGGACATTTTATCTTATCACCATGTACAGCTTTTACATGCCCCTTAAGAGTACGCATTTGTGTAAATTTGCTACTGCATACGTTACAAACAAAATTCTCCATTGTATTATATTAACTTTATAGTTTATACATATTGCAAAACACACACTTTTTGGATAACTTTCGTAAGATATGAATATATGCTACAAATATCTTTAATAAAATTGAAAAACTGATATGGGGAGCGATGTCTTCTACTCACGATATGGAATAAGACTGTTAAATAGTGAGCATAACATTTATACGTTTATATAACGATAGAAATACAAATTCAATAAAGTCACCCGCATACTTTCTATAACATAAGTCCTACCGAGAGATCTCTTTTTTTTCATAGTTCTGCGATTGAGATTCTCTATAAATAAAAACAAGGGGTTGAACTCTGAGGGAGGAGTCATTTCATAAGAAACACCTTACCACACAACTTACGTGTTTCAACATGAAAATAGTAGAAATGTTTGTGTCTTTTACTTTTTACGAAGTTCCAGAAGTTTTTTCTATATTTAAGCCATGCTTTATTACTTTTATTTTTTAAGTTTTTTAGGTGAGTGTCAAACCATGGTGGAGTTTTAGAATTATAGCAAGATTTTCGTAATGGTGTAGTTTCATAAAAGCAGTTAAATAGAATACTATAAAATTTAAGACACATATCATCAATATTAAGGTTTAAGAGCATTTGATTCCAGTCAACATTACATAACAAATTAATTAATTCATTAAAATTACATTTTTTAAAATTGAATTCAAGTTTTTCATTTGAAATGAAAGGGATATTGCATACGTTTATACTGAGTGATATATTTAAAGCTGGATGGTGACGGTCTTCTTCTAATAGTATAACATCGGCTGGAGTTACAGATACGTCAGCATTTATTGTGTCGGAGAAAAATATTTAGTCCAAATATTTATTAAAACGGTTAGAAACCCCATTAAGTTGACTAAGTTCACAAGAAGCTAGACCATCAATGACTAAGAACTCATTAGTACTCGTTGGGTTTACAGGAGATAAATAGTTGAGATCTGTTGATTTTGTCCAGTTCAAATTCGGAAGATTAAAATCACCAAAGATTAGGAGCTCATCATTTGGTTCCATTTGGTCATGAATGTTCTCAATTAAATGTATGCAGTTTTCGTAGATGCAGCTTGTAGATCTTGGAGGTATATACACAGAGATGGTATAAAGATAACCTGTTTCCAATTTGATTTTAATACAAAATATTTCGACGTCAGAAAGATCAAAAGAATCAACCAAAGTGCATATTAAGCAGTTTTTGACTGCAAATAAAATTCCTCCACCAACTGTCTCTGAGTCGTTCGAGTGGTGCCTGTCTCGCCTAAAGACTTGGTAACTTGAGTCGAAGAGTTCGGTATCTAAGAAAGAATTATTTAGCCAAGTTTCTGTTAGTATAATTATGTCATGTTGGAGATTGTTTATGTTTTTGCAGCCGCATTGATCTTTGTCCTTAGTCCATTGACGTTTTGGTAATAAATCAAAACTTGTTGGAGCTGCTTCTTCAATGATATTGCATTGTCCTGGTCTCTTGAAAAGGGTTATGGGATGAGGTTTTTATGTATTATTATCCGTTTTGGCCAAAGCGATGTTGAGTTGAGAAAAAGGAAAATTGAATCTGGAACTCTTATCTTAAAAGATGCATATTTCGAGTAGTTTCGATGGATCATTTTCTCAACTTTAAATAGCGAAGATGTACCAGTCTTGTTCGAAATAAAGGTTTTTATATCGAGGGCATTTGTTGAAGGGTCAAGTTTAGATATAAACAATGTTCTATGACCTTCTACAACTTTCAATCCTCTTGATATGGGTGAATTACAATGATGGACAAGACTTGGTTTTTTGGTTGAATGAAAAGATGAAGATTTTATATTAAGTAACGTTAATGAAGATGGATTGTCATGTGCATGTGCAGGTATAGGCTCAATTGATGATGGTGAGGTTACTGGTGCTGTGATTGGGTCAAGTGATGCTGAAAAAGTAGATGGTGGTAGAGTTGATTGAAGAGGTTTAGAAGGTGGCAGAGATGCAGAGATAGAATTAGAAGTGGCAGGCTCCTTCGTTGAGGGATTAACTTCACAAGATTCGGAATCAGTATCGTCAATTTTTCGCTTTAAAGATGATGTGTCATTTTGAGATCGGTTATCAGTCATTTCGATTTCATCATTATGTGATTCCGTATTGTGTATTGTAGGCGAGGTTGTTATTTCGTTAACTTTTTCGGTAAGATGCAGTAATTGAGCATGTAACTTTTCGAGGTTATATTTATTTTGTAAAACATCTCGAGTAATGTTAGTGTACGCAAACGGATCGCACTCGTCGCAAAAATAATAGAAAGATTTCCTTTCCTTGAAAAGCTTGATAGTGCTATATGGGGCGTCACTACAATCTAAATCAAATGATCTTCAACAGTTACCATGACATATTATTGAATCAATCAAATAGTCCGCAATTTTTTCGCATAAAGTGCAAGATGTCATTTTAATTCAATTTTATTATTGAGTTTTGTCTGTTAATTTTTGATGAGGATGTGTATAATTGTCACAGCATATAGGCACCCAATTAAAATTTCGCTGCGGGATGCGGGTTGCGGGTTGCATGCAAGGAAGAATACAAATATTTGATTGTGTGTAGCACCAATTTGCTTCAGAGGCAGAACATATACAACAAATGTTTCACTCACCACGGCAGATGAGGCAGCAATTGTATTGTAATAGCGAATGCAGCAACGGGCGAGCGGGATGGGTGAAAGCTTATGTTAATATCACTCAATTAATAGAAACAAAAAATGTATGACTTAAATTTTTTCTGTTTATCGGAAATTATATTTTTGTAAAAAAAAAAAGATCACAATTGATACAGATCACTCGCGTGAAGATGAAATAATCAACAGAATTTTTTAAATTATTTAAAACAATTGTTTATGAATTAAAATATAATAATTAATTAAAAAAAATGTCAATAATGTCGCAGAGGAAAATTTACACAGCCAACACAATGGGAAAGAGAGCACTATAGTGGCAAATCACAGAAAGTTCTTTCCCCTCTTTACTTTATTATATTTTTATTTTGCCTCTCTTTCGTTACATAGAAAAAAAAAAACAGTAGTGGAAAAGAATTAGAATTTAAATAAAGTCAAGTGTATTTAGGTATCTATTGGGCGCATGAGCATGTGCAAGTGCATGTTCCTTCGCTGTCTGCTTCCGCATTTGTGCATATACGATTTTTGTATGAATGAAAAGTAGGTAGGTATATACAAATTAAAAATAAAAACGGAGAGACATGTGAGTTTGTGTTGTATTGAGCGATTCTTAAGTTCATAGGTAAATGAAATGTAAACTGTTTTTTTTACACATCTACAAAGGCCTTTGGATTTGAAAAAAATCATTAGCGGAGAAGAATTAGAATTTAAATAAAGTCAGGTGTAATTAGGTTAGTCCAGTCAAATGGTGTTTTGGTCAGGAAAAAAATAAAGAAGTTTTTTCCTCACTTGTCTTTTATGTTTTAGGGGTCGCTGAAGCCGAATTTTAACTTTGCTACTTCCTACGGATATGGCTTCACAGCGAAAATCGCAAAAAACCTCAACACTTTTGACCTTTTTTTCAGGTTTTTTACAAAAAGTCAACAAAATATACACTTTTTTGATAAAATTACTTTCTAAACTTTATAGAACATAAAATTTTCTATAAAAATTGCATATAACTTTTTTTTTGTAGAATTAACTGTTTGGCCGGTAGAGTACGGTGAAAGAGGACCAAAATTTCGTACTTTTTGGAAAACACAGTTCTCTCAAAATTATTAAAAAGATCAATTTCCCTTATTGACTACAAAAATTAAAAATTTTACAATAAAAACACGAAATTTAATTTTTCAAAGCGTAACGTATTTTTATTTGCAAAATTTAAAAAATCGTATGCATTTCGAACTGACATACAGCTCATCATCAGCGAAACCTCGATTAACACTAAAACAAAATAACAAGAAAAATCAAAAAAACCCAATAAATGGGTATGTACACAAAAAAACACAAACAATTCAATAAAAAGTTAACGTTAAAATTATTGTGGTTTAAGTTAATGAGAATAAGGGAGACAGAATGTTTCCATTATCACCATTCATTACATTCTTAGCTTTGTAAATTAATAGAGACTCAAATGCATCAAGCTTTCTTTCATTTTGCACGCTCTTTAACAGTTCTCTCGTTAGATTTTTGATTGTAAGTAGTAGTAACTAGCGGGTACGGGAACACCGGTGCCACCGGTGCTACCGGTGTTAAATACCGGTGCTAAATACCGGTGCTGTCTGCTATGTCTCTTCTATACATTTTAGCTCTTCATCCTATAAATTTCTTTATTATTCTACCATTATTTTCATCCTTCATAAACCCTAACTTTTTCACATTGAGCTGGGCAATACCGTAGCGGTTTTGGAGTGGATAGTCTGAAGTATCAAATTTATCTCCGACTCCGCTTAACTGGAACACCATAATTGCACAACATTTGTTTCAGTTAAGCGGAGTTTTCAGTTAAAAGAACTTCGGATAACTGAAACTTGTTTCAAATAAGCGGAGTTTTGTCAAAACAAATGTAGCCTGAAAATAAAAAAAAAATGTGGGTATGCTTTTTTATATTGTGTAAAAATAGTTATTTTTCCATGAGAAACAATTCAAACAACAAAAGTATCTACATTTTTAATCACAAATATTGCGTCAGCCATACGTTTTCTGTGAAAATTTTTGAGGATAAGCCAAAAATAAACGAATTTAATAGAATCGACTGACACCAGGAGGGCATGACAAGAAATGAGACTTTGATATTTCAGATTTGACATTCCAAATTCAAAATGTGTGTACGATTTAAAATTGAATTGCAGGGTTCAACGCTCGTTTCACTTATGCGGAGTTGATTAAGTGAAAAATGTTCATTTGAGGCAAGCAAAATTGTTTCAACTAGCCGCAGTTTGCAATTAAGCGGAGTTCAGTTATGCGAAGCAGTTTGTGTGCAAAATTCTCAAATAGGCCCCGGAATAATTTTCTTGTTTCAGATAACCGATATTTTCAGTTAAGCGGAGTGCAGTTAAGCGGAGTTGACTGTATATAATTTCTTATATCATTATAAAAATCATCTGTTCTTATTTTATAAATAAATGAATCGGTATCCATGTAGGTTGTCGGTAAATTTAGGTTTCATGTATGCATAATGAAAGTCGTACATTTTGTACTTTAAAATCTCTAAAACACAAAAACCTAAGTATATAGGCTTATTATATACACTTTAAATTCGTTTTAACTGAATAGCAGCCATGGTTTCCGAAAATTCTAATATGGTATGAAAATTAGGTTTAGCTATAAGAGCGCGACTTCCGAGATGGGTTCCTTTGCTTTCTATTGAATTGACAATTCGAACATCTTTTCGTTTGTCTACATTTTCCATAGTTTTTCCGAATACAGCATTATTGTAGAGTTTACGCTGATCCTTTTCAAACTTTGTGGTGGCTTTTTTTCTAAGTTCATTGTTTAAATCAATATATTTTTTCAGCCATTGAGATTGTTTGAATTGCATCACTCTATGAATTTTCTTAAGCACCAAACCATTATCAAGGCATTGAATTAATGTTTTGTAATGAATTATATAATTAGTTTTATTATTCAAATCAGCAATTAATTTTTTATCGGATTTACCAGACAATAAAATGTTTGAAGGACAGAATGGAAGATCATTATCATGTATTTCTAGGGGATACTCGAGATCCACTTCTAAAACATAACCAATATTTATATTTGAAATTAACCAGCATTTAATCTCATCTAAATTAGTTGGAGGTTCAACCCATTTAAAATTCTGAATGTGGGAGGTAATCAGACATGGCCCAACCGTATAGGTTATTAGCATCCAATTACATTAAATAATCAGATGGTTTACTTGAATCATAATCAACCATATATTTATTATTTGCCTTACAGTGTCGCAAGCTACATTGTGTTAAACCTCCTTTTATACCCTTAGCGAAAAAGTTATACATGTTAATGTCTGTCAAAAGTTCAAGCTTAACACCTGTTTCTTTCAACATAGCATCCCACGAAAAACCTGGCAATGTATAATAGTGACAGGGGTCCAGACCATAAATTATTCTAAAATCAATTCTAAAATTTTCAAAAATGTGTGCTAAAATTAAGACGTCTGTAATTAAATAGTGATCAAGATATTCTCTTAAATTACTACATTTAAAATGTGACCAAACTTTCTCAGCGTGATTATAATCATCTTGGTAACAATCCTCTTCAACCAAAGAATTTCTAAATGATTCTATTGGAGGAAGCTCCGTCTCACTTAATTTTTCTATAGAATCTAAGTAATCATAACAGAAAATACCCTTACGAGTCATAAGTTGAACAGATTCACCATCTTTGAAAAATGTTGATAAAATTTTAAAATATTTTTTTTCATCAAGGGTTTTTGCTATCTTATCAATACTTGGAGGTAAAAATCTAAATGAGTCTAAGAACTGTAATTCTAGAAACTCGCTCTGCTCCCTATTTATTAATAGTTTTGTTGATATGGATATATATTTCTTTTTGGTGGGAGGAATAATATTACTGAACCCTTTGATATTACCCAGCTCTTTTATAAATAAATGAGAATCATAACAGGTCAAATTATGGAAAATGATTGGAATGAATTTATGTATATTATAGTTAAAGTTACAATTTGAATGCGCTGCTCCTCTGAGTTTACCAGTTAAGTGATCATGATCTCGTACCTTTACGGCGCCCAAACTGCCTTCTTTAAAATATGACATCTTGTTGCCTGCTGAAATTTGATTTCATCCTGGGGTGTCATGTTAATTTTGATCTTTTTACTCAAATGATGTTGATGAATATGTTTGGAGTCTTCAATCAAGTTCGTTAAAAAAACTCGTGTACAGTCTTCACCTAGAATTAAAAAAAAAAGAAAAAAAAATTGATTTTTATATTATTTTTATATATAATTTTCATATAACATAAGAAATAAATCTTTAAAACAAAATTACTTACCGGTGTATTTAAGCAATTTATTTAGAGATGGATCAAATGAGCATTTGATAAATTATGAAACAGCAATCGGGACATGTTTTTTAATCGATGTAGTCGATGATTTTGAGGGATCAGGTTGGCAGCTATCAATATACACCAGCTTGCATTCAAAATCTGCATAGATGGCAAATGACACTTCGAGTGACCTCGATTGATGCTCAAACTGTAGTATATTATTTGTCTCATTTTGTAGGGCTGTCACAATTTTGTTGCATTCAGTTTCATGCTTCTCAAATCCTTTATCCGCGTTGAATATCAGCAGGCATGAATTACACATTCTAATTGATCGTTTACCATCACTTATTTTAACTCCTATTAATCTGGACATATTTCTTATCCACACATAGTGATTGCAATCGCCTTCTTGTATAAGTAGCAAGTTTATGCGCAGGTCTCTCTTATGTTTAGAATTATAATATGGACCCACAACTATATAATTTTCTCCAGTTCCATTTTTTTCTACTCCGAACACATTTTCACTTATTGTAGGATTTAGAGTTTCAAAAATCGAAATATCTTTAAGTTTCAAAGGGAAAACTAAATTTGTATAGTTAACTAGAGTTCCATTCATTAAACTTATCACTCCGTTTTGAATGTTTTCAATCCGATATTTACTAGCTCTATTCGAATTGTCATCTATGGAGGAAAGAGGTGATATAACTGCCCATTTGGAACAGAATTTATCTTTATTTTGCACATTAACACAGGCTTGTTTCAATTCAATACTTCTCGGTATTTTTAATTAGCTCGAACCCCTTAAGGGCTTATATTCGTTAATATTGACTTCAATATGTTTTATACAAAATAGTGTCCATCCAGAATCTCTATCCTCAAACTCTATACTTTTAGTCTCAATGGTCTTACTCATATTTTCAAGTATATCTTCCAAGTTATCCTTTTGTATACTTATCTCAGTTTTTTCTGATTATATTATATATTTTATAAACTCTGCAAATAGCTCGATGCTGAACTTTACACTTCCTTTTGTTTTAAACAGTTTTTCAATTAGTTGTATAATGTCAGTATTACCATTTCCTGTTATTGTAATCAAATCAATATTCATACATAAAGACTTAATTAATATTCTGAGAAACAAAGCGCTGACAAAGCGATTCATATACACAAAAGATAAATTATGAAAAAGACTAGCCATCTGCGATAGCATAAGTTCAGTTCTAAAATTATACTCAAACAATAAAGACATAGGAATTAAGAGCTCCGCTCTTTAATTCCATTTTTTTTAAAGTCTTTTATTTAAATTACTTATATTATTGGCGCAGTCGGTAGGATGCTTCACAAATAAAAGAAGTATCCGTAAATAAAAACCAACAAAAAAATATTTTAAATTTCGGTCAACCTATGAAAAAGGAAAAGTTAGTATTGAAATTAAAATCATTTTTTATCGCTCGTTTTTCCGTTTAAATAGTGAAATATACTCGCTTTGAAAACTCTACGCAAAAGAGCATCGCGAAATAACAACTAATAATAAACGGTATACTTTTTAAAAAGTGAATTACACAATTACAATTCAGTGACTCTCAAAACAAGATTCAGTGAATTTACAAGTTATTAGAACACTTTATAAATCTAAACCAAATAAATTAGTTAAGTGACTCAAACCAACGTATATGGTAATGCCACGAAATCCATAGAGGAGACTTATTGTCCAACAACAACAAATGAGTTTTATTAGCAGAAGATTTTCGAAGAAGAAGCCAAATCCATATCCAAAGTACACAGACGAATCCTCAGAAGAAAAGCAACAAAAATAATAACGATTGTAAGAATAATTTTAAGCTTAAATTAAGTGAATCTAGTGATATTTTAGGAACAGATTTATCATATATTAAATTAGATACAGAGCCTACTATATTTGAAAAAATAAATAAAAATAATATCAAAATGTCTCTCACACTAACACTCGACCCTCTAAAATACATAGAAAAATTAAATACATTCGACGGACGACGTGAGGATCTATACACATTTATAACGAATGTGGATGGAATCACTCCAACACTAAACAAGTACGACACCCAAAGTCAGACAATGTATATAAACATATTAAATAGTAAATTAATAGGAAAAGCAAAAAGATGCATGGAAATACATGCACACTTAAATACTTGGATAGAAATAAAAGAATTGTTATTTACAAATTTTGGAGGATTCAAATCTTCTTTCCAATTATACGATGAATTAAGGCAACTAGTGTACAAGGGAAATGTTATAACATTTTATAACGATATCCAAAAAAGCCTCTGTGAACTAAATCAGAAAACTGTTCAAGAAGGTAAAAGTTCTGAAATAGAACATAATAATAAAACAGCACTCAATATATTAAAGAAAAGTTACCAGTACATATGCGAACAGTACTCTTCGCACTTAAACCTCTTAATCTTCAAGCAGCTTTACACGAGCTAACCCAAGCAGGTTTTATAGATGAAAAAAATGAAGTAACACCTAGAAAATTGGTCAAAACACCAAAAAATAATAATCAAAATTTCATTCCCAATCAAAAATATTATCCCAACCAAAACAACTTTGTACCTAAAAATCCTGTACATATTAAACCCCCTTTTAATCATAATAACCCAAATCCAAACTACAAGGGTATTAACTATAATCCAAATTATAAACCCCCATCCAAACAAATCAAACATATGGAGGTAGATCCTACTTCAAGCCAACTAAAGAAAGTTCAGGTAAATCATAATAACAATAAAGAAGAACAGGGTTTTCGGGAAGTAGCCTCGGACCAAACTCACAACTCCCCTTTATTGTGTTAAGAAAAGCAAATCAAATAGTCAAATTATTAATAGACACTGGTGCAACTAATAGTTTGATAAATAGGGAAAAAGCACCATCACATTTAATAAAAAAAAAGAACAACCCCTTTAGAAATCAAAACTGTGGGAACACCTATATTCATAAATGAAGAATTAGTTATCCCCAAAGGAAAATTTATTTTTCCAACTCAAACAGATTGTGTTTTTCAAATTCACAATTTTAATAACCAATTTGACGGTTTGATTGGAAATAATATTTTATATCCAAACAATACCGAAATTAATTTCAAGAACAAAACATTTAAATTAAACAATGAAATAATTCCTCTGTTCTTTTCCGAGGAAGATGAACAAGAATACAACAAAGAAATAAATCACTTGGAAAATATGATACCAGATTATACACTGTTCGAAAATTTGGAACAGCAAAGAATCGACCATCTAAATTCCGAGGAACATACAAAATTAATGAAACTCTTAAGTAAACACAAAAGAGTCTTCCATCACAAAGGTGATGATCTAACTTTCACAAGCCACGTGAAACATAGAATCCCCACCACTAATGAAGAGCCCATCTTCACTAGAATCTATCGCTACCCTGAAATGCATAAACAGGAAGTAGATAGACAAATAAAAGACTTACTAGACCAAAAAATCATAAGGACTAGTGTCTCCCCGTACAACGCCCCAATATGGGTTGTACCTAAAAAAGCCGATAAAACAGGCGAAAAAGACTGGAGAATAGTTATCGATTACCGTAAACGGGAACGTTACGATTGGCCGCAGATCAGTTGACCGGGTAACGTTATCTCGCCAAATTTTTAGGATCATTTTTTGCCTCTAACCCGCCGAACGTAATCTCGCGGCACGATATCTCGCCAACTAATCTCGCCAAAAATTTGGCGAGATTGACAGTACATTTAGTACTATGGAAAAAGTACTATTTGGTACTAGAAAAAATATTTTTTTTTTTTGTTGGGTATTTTGTAAGTTTTTTTTTTTTAATAAAATTAATGAAAATAATAATAATAGCAAGTTAAATCTCTTTAAGATTTTTTTTAGTTCTTAGAAGAACTGAAAACGTACAACAGCCCACAGTCTGGGGCATTGAATTTCATTTTTCATTCGCTTAAGTACATTCATTGGACGACGAATTTTTTCACAGGAACGAATAAAATTTCTCGTCCAATGAAAAGTATTTAACCAAGTTAAATTCCGGAATTGAATTCAGTTCTTCTTAGAACTCGGTCGTGGCAGGACCTAATAACATATATCACTAAAATTGTGGTTTAATTTTGTTGATAAAAAAAAAAGAGTTTCTACAAAAAAATAATTACCTTTTTTGCAAAATAAAATTAACTCTTTTACAAAAAAAAAAATTAACTTTTTTTCAAAAAAAAATAACATTTTAACAAAAAAAAATTTTTTGGAAGAAAAACTACTTATTTGTTATTTTTACAAAAAAAATAATTTTTTTTTACAAACAAAAAATTAACTTTTTTTCAAACAAAAATTATAATTTTAACAAAAAAAAAATAACATTTTTACAAGACAAATTAACATTTTTATAAAAAAAAATCAACTTTCTTACAAAAACCTTTCTTAACCCGAAAAGGGGGTTAAAATCCTTAAACCCGCGAAGCGGGCCACCCAAGGTACTGTTTACTATAAAAAACTTTGATAACAGATCGACTGACGACATAGGCGCCTGCCAGACGACTGAGCATACCCTAAGCGGAGCGACGGAGTCGCGTGAGCGGGACAGAGGACCCGAAAAGGGGGTTAAAATCCTTAAACCCGCGAAGCGGGCCACCCAAGGTACTGTTTACTATAAAAAATTTTGATAACAGATCGACTGACGACATAGGCGCCTGCCAGACGACTGAGCATACCCTAAGCGGAGCGACGGAGTCGCGTGAGCGGGACAGAGGACCCGAAAAGGGGGTTAAAATCCTTAAACCCGCGAAGCGGGCCACCCAAGGTACTGTTTACTATAAAAAACTTTGATAACAGATCGACTGACGACATAGGCGCCTGCCAGACGACTGAGCATACCCTAAGCGGAGCGACGGAGTCGCGTGAGCGGGACAGAGGACCCGAAAAGGGGGTTAAAATCCTTAAACCCGCGAAGCGGGCCACCCAAGGTACTGTTTACTATAAAAAATTTTGATAACAGATCGACTGACGACATAGGCGCCTGCCAGACGACTGAGCATACCCTAAGCGGAGCGACGGAGTAGCGTGAGCGGGACAGAGGACCCGAAAAGGGGGTTAAAATCCTTAAACCCGCGAAGCGGGCCACCCAAGGTACTGTTTACTATAAAAAACTTTGATAACAGATCGACTGACGACATAGGCGCCTGCCAGACGACTGAGCATACCCTAAGCGGAGCGACGGAGTCGCGTGAGCGGGACAGAGGACCCGAAAAGGGGGTTAAAATCCTTAAACCCGCGAAGCGGGCCACCCAAGGTACTGTTTACTATAAAAAATTTTGATAACAGATCGACTGACGACATAGGCGCCTGCCAGACGACTGAGCATACCCTAAGCGGAGCGACGGAGTCGCGTGAGCGGGACAGAGGACCCGAAAAGGGGGTTAAAATCCTTAAACCCGCGAAGCGGGCCACCCAAGGTACTGTTTACTACAAAAAACTTTGATAACAGATCGACTGACGACATAGGCGCGTGCCAGACGACATAGAAGCATCGTAGAACCCCCAAAGTTTGCACATTCAAACTTGATTTGCGGCTAAACTAAGCATCATACAAAACTAAAAATTGCATATTCGTGATCTAGGGACTGCCACCTTTCTATCGATGTATCGCATGATATGAAAAACCGACTTTTATCTTTAAACTCGATTTGCGAGCCATAGAAGCATCGTAGAACCCCCAAAGTTTGCACATTCAAACTTGATTTGCGGCTAAACTAAGCATCATACAAAACTAAAAATTGCATATTCGTGATCTAGGGACTGCCACCTTTCAATCGATGTATCGCATGATATGAAAAACCGACTTTTATCTTTAAACTCGATTTGCGAGCCATAGAAGCATCGTAGACCCCCCAAAGTTTGCACATTCAAACTTGATTTGCGGCTAAACTAAGCATCATACAAAACTAAAAATTGCATATTCGTGATCTAGGGACTGCCACCTTTCAATCGATGTATCGCATGATATGAAAAACCGACTTTTATCTTTAAACTCGATTTGCGAGCCATAGAAGCATCGTAGAACCCCCAAAGTTTGCACATTCAAACTTGATTTGCGGCTAAACTAAGCATCATACAAAACTAAAAATTGCATATTCGTGATCTAGGGACTGCCACCTTTCAATCGATGTATCGCATGATATGAAAAACCGACTTTTATCTTTAAACTCGATTTGCGAGCCATAGAAGCATCGTAGACCCCCCAAAGTTTGCACATTCAAACTTGATTTGCGGCTAAACTAAGCATCATACAAAACTAAAAATTGCATATTCGTGATCTAGGGACTGCCACCTTTCAATCGATGTATCGCATGATATGAAAAACCGACTTTTATCTTTAAACTCGATTTGCGAGCCATAGAAGCATCGTAGACCCCCCAAAGTTTGCACATTCAAACTTGATTTGCGGCTAAACTAAGCATCATACAAAACTAAAAATTGCATATTCGTGATCTAGGGACTGCCACCTTTCAATCGATGTATCGCATGATATGAAAAACCGACTTTTATCTTTAAACTCGATTTGCGAGCCATAGAAGCATCGTAGACCCCCCAAAGTTTGCACATTCAAACTTGATTTGCGGCTAAACTAAGCATCATACAAAACTAAAAATTGCATATTCGTGATCTAGGGACTGCCACCTTTCAATCGATGTATCGCATGATATGAAAAACCGACTTTTATCTTTAAACTCGATTTGCGAGCCATAGAAGCATCGTAGAACCCCCAAAGTTTGCACATTCAAACTTGATTTGCGGCTAAACTAAGCATCATACAAAACTAAAAATTGCATATTCGTGATCTAGGGACTGCCACCTTTCAATCGATGTATCGCATGATATGAAAAACCGACTTTTATCTTTAAACTCGATTTGCGAGCCATAGAAGCATCGTAGACCCCCCAAAGTTTGCACATTCAAACTTGATTTGCGGCTAAACTAAGCATCATACAAAACTAAAAATTGCATATTCGTGATCTAGGGACTGCCACCTTTCAATCGATGTATCGCATGATATGAAAAACCGACTTTTATCTTTAAACTCGATTTGCGAGCCATAGAAGCATCGTAGACCCCCCAAAGTTTGCACATTCAAACTTGATTTGCGGCTAAACTAAGCATCATACAAAACTAAAAATTGCATATTCGTGATCTAGGGACTGCCACCTTTCAATCGATGTATCGCATGATATGAAAAACCGACTTTTATCTTTAAACTCGATTTGCGAGCCATAGAAGCATCGTAGACCCCCCAAAGTTTGCACATTCAAACTTGATTTGCGGCTAAACTAAGCATCATACAAAACTAAAAATTGCATATTCGTGATCTAGGGACTGCCACCTTTCAATCGATGTATCGCATGATATGAAAAACTGACTTTTATCTTTAAACTCGATTTGCGAGCCATAGAAGCATCGTAGACCCCCCAAAGTTTGCACATTCAAACTTGATTTGCGGCTAAACTAAGCATCATACAAAACTAAAAATTGCATATTCGTGATCTAGGGACTGCCACCTTTCAATCGATGTATGACACGATACGAAAAACTTAGGTTTCGCTTAAAACGTGATTTGTGGTCAAACTTTGCGTAGTAGAGGGTTTAAAGTTTACGATTTAAAGTTGAAAAAAGTTTTATCTCTTTGTTATTTTTTGGTCGTCCTGAAAAGGACGGATTGGGAATCGTCAGTGTGTGGTAATCGTACCTAAGCAATATTTGAGTGATGAGCAATTTGCTTCAAGAACGCGGTCTTTTCAATGTTTCCTCTGTTGTTAACAATCTCCTGGAGTTTTTCATTTTTCTTTATTGCCTTCGTGACGGTTGGCGTTTCTCCTCGGCGTAACTTTTCGACTGCCAATTTAGCGATAACTGTTTCTTTTGCTAGGTCAGATATCAGCTTATATAGTCCAGCATGCTTTTGGCCGACCACAACCTTCAGACGCCTATGCCAAGCTTCGACGCTGTTTTGCGTCCTTGGAAAGTGTCTGTCATTGGCCGAGGCTGCAGTTGACCAAAATGCTGGATCGTATAGCGGCCTCGTTGTTTCACTGCCAACATAGTTCACTTTGAACCATTTGGCTAGTGTCTTCGCCTCAACAGTGTTGATTTCGGCATAGTATGCTGAGAAATAATCCATTATTTCCTCATGAGGGACAAATGCCAGGGCTTTCAGCATACGAACTTCCAGTGAGAATGTTTCATCCGTTCCATATTTAATGGCCATTCCAAAATGCTGCACTCTTCTCCATATAATTTGCCCAAAGTGAAAGAAGCAACCTTTCGTTTGGGCTCTTGGAAAATGTTCTGATGCCGTTGTAATAATGGCTCGTTCGAAGTCTGAAATTATTACATCTGGGTCCAGGTTGAAATTAAATTCAACCGCGCATCTCAGGAGTTGCAGCCAAAATTCTTCGTAGCCTTCTTTGCTTCTGTTGCTCATCAGGCAGAAAACCAATGGGACAACAGTTCCCTCGACAAAGCCATGAATAGAGAACAGCTGCCCCATTATTGTCGGAACCACTGCAAAAGTCCCGTCCACGAGCCAGCACTTGGCTTCTGCAAGCAGTTGCAGGGTACTCCTTGTGCCTAGGAGGATATTGAGTCCCGTTGCATGAATTTTTTCCGAGAGGACGAATAGTTCTCCCTCAATCCACCGGATGTTTTCGGGAATGCACACTTCCTCGATGTTCTCTGGTTCCTTCACAAGGCTGGCTCGGACGCGATGGATCTTCATTTTTTGCGCTGCTTTTGATGGAAGATAAGGACGACAACCTGGATCAACTTCCATGATTGTGTCTCTTATTATTGTGGCTGGCGGCAACGGTACGAGCGCTTTCTTTTTTAGTGCGTAATTAGCATCGGAGACTTGCTTTTCATAAGCAAGAGGAGCATGGCTGTGCTCGTTCAGCTGCTTTTTGATGGCATATCTATCATCTACTTGGACCGTCTCAATCCTGGCATTGCATCGAAGAGCCTTTTTTTCCGCGCAACACCAGAATGCTTTACTCTCCTTTTTTCGTTCAAGGTGGAACAAATACCCATCCTTTTCCAGCTTTTCTGCTCCACGTTTAGAAAAAGTTACCTGAAAATACAAATAAAAAAGAGGTAATTAGAAAAACCTAAAATTAGGTAGAAAAACATAAAATATTATTTAATAAATATTTCCGCTCAGTTAAAACAAAACAGCTTTTTAGTGCTTGAGACAACCAAATTTTTAATCACACAAAGCAATAGTCAAAATATCATGTTTCATGCTTTGAACTAAAAAAATAATTATAAAAAACGCATTAGAACCACGGAATCTAGTCACAGACACTGACATTTCTCAACACCTGCAATTAAATCTTTTCACGTTTAACTTAATAGAATGAAAACAAATTGACATTAACATTCAGTATTACGCTATTGAGATACCACAATCGCGGAAAAACTGGATACTAAACTCTACGTTTATCAAACAAAATTTAAACGAACCACGTAAAATATTTATGCACAAAAACAAGATAAAAATCAAAATCACTATCAAAATCACTGTCGAAATATTCGACTTTCAAAATTGCACTTTTTTATTAAGTTTTCTTACCTGGGCAAAATTTTCCATTATTTACTGCTTTTTTGTTTTATTTATTTATGTTTTGCACTGAACACTGATTTTACGGAACACTGACTGCACTGAAATAAACTTTTCACTTTCACACTGATCACTTTTTTACGGATTGGTCAAAACTGGTTACTTAGCTTAATATTTTAAGAATCGACAAGAAGCAACTATCCAAATTTCACCATTTTTGGTAGTGTTTTGGACAAAAAACAATATAAAATTTTTCGAAATTTAATTTTAATGGAGCCAAAACTCTATAGTTTATTTTTTTTTTTGTTGATGGGGTCTTGACACTGTCTTAAGCGACAAAAATCAAAGATTTTTAAAAACTCGAAATATTATTCCCTACAGTTGTAAGCTTATGAAACATGCAGACATTTTCAAAATACATATATAATATTTCAACTGATGTACTGTCATTTCTTATGACGCTTCATAATCCTTTTACATAAACAAAATTGTTTCAGCAGAAGCGTATTGATCTCCTTACAATTTATTTTATAAATATTTTGTTGGAAATCGCTTGAAAAGATGTTTGAGCGACAAGAAATATTTCTAGAGCGTTTTGTGTTCTATTTAATTACTGTAAAACAAATTTGATTTGAAAGCGTCTAAACAGCTATCAAATTCGTCTCTTTAAAAACGCTTAAAACGCCCTTTGAGCTTTAAGTGCGATTTATTCATCTAGAGCGTTTTGGGTTCTATTTAATCACTATAAAACAATAAAAAATTGAAAGCGTTTAAACAGCTATCTATTTACCAAGAATTTTCGTCGTCCTAGCTAGCTTCCATACTGCTCCACCAACCCTGCCCTAATATCCAATACCGACTTTGTTCCGAAAACGCTTAAAAAGCGTGACCCACTCCACGTTTACCCAGCACAAAGCGTCCAAAACCAGCTAAATAATGCCCTAACGCTTACCTTTAGCATAATACCAACCACCGGCTTCGTAGCACCATACAAGTCCTCCGCCATCTCTAACAATAGCAACTACAACTCAATTCACCACCAACCAACTATACCGCAAACTAAAATTGACTCACCGGAGTCAATTAAAGTACTGATTTAAACTCCGACATTACATTTGTTTAAATAATTTTTTTTAGACGAGAAATTTTACAACGAACAAAATTTCTCGTCCAATTACTAGATGTAAAGTTTTGTTCCTTCTAGTTGATTTCCACCAACGAACAAAACTTCTCACCCTAGCACACACTAACTATCCTTCCACACAAAACAATCACCCTCCTAAACACCTAAAACCTAGGCCAAACATTCTCTAAAATCTAACCAGCACCAGCAACCCAAACAACCTCACAGGTCACACCACACAACATACAACACGCAAGAAAATCAAAAATAATATCCCTTTAAGAGGTGCTATCTCCACTGAGTCCTAAGAAGAACTGATTAATTTCCGAAATTACTCTTGTTTATATACCCTTCGTTGGACGGCGAATTTTCAATTGGTTGTGACTGGCTACATTTATTTGAATTTTATGTTCGTTCTCGGTGATTCTCACTGAATCGAGTGACCTTTGATAAAGTATTGACATTCTCAATACAGTGCTGTCTTCGAAAATGCAAAAGGGATTTTGATTGGCTGTAATCACAAAGTCCGTGATTTTGATTGGCTGTCCATATGAAAATTGATAATTCAATACAGTGCTGTCGTTTTTTATAAAGAAAAGTAGGAATTGGCGAGATAACGTTACCCGAGCAAACGTGAGAAGAAATATCGTTACGCGGGAAACTGACGTACGGTCAAACGTTTGGGCGAGAAAACGTGTGCGAGAAAACGTTACGCGGTCAACCGTTTTGCGGTAAAACGTAGCCAACCCCCGTAAACTAAACAATGTTACAAAGGTGGATAAATTCCCTATCCCTTTAATCGATGACATTCTAGATAAACTAGGTAAAGCAAACTATTTTACCACTTTGGACCTTACGAAAGGTTTTCACCAAATAGAAGTCGATCCCGCAGATCGAGAAAAAACAGCGTTCAGTACGTTGTCTGGCCACTACGAATGGTTGAGAATGCCATTTGGGTTGAAAAACGCCCCAGCGACCTTTCAAAGGATGATGAACGAAGTGTTAAAAAACTTCGTTGGACAAAATTGTCATGTCTACCTTGACGACATAATTGTCTTTTCCACATCCCTAGAAGAGCATTTAGATTCCTTGGATAAAATATTTAAAACACTCCAAGAAGCAAACCACAAGGTTTCCCTAAATAAATGTGACTTCTTAAAAAAAGAATCCGAATTCTTGGGACAAATAGTCACCCAGAATGGAATCAAACCATATCCACATAAAATAGTAGCTATCAAGAATTTTCCAATACAAAAACGGTAAAAGAAATTCAGTCATTCTTAGGCTTAACTGGATATTAACGCAAGTTTTTCTAGGACTATGCAAAAATTATAAAACCAATGGACAATCTGTCTCAAAAAGAATGAAAAAATAGATATAAATGACCCTGACTGCAAAGAATCATTTGAAAAACTAAAATTAGCAATGTCTGATGACCTCCTAAACAGACATCCCGACTTCACCAAAGAATTTACCTTAACAACTGACGCATCCAATTACGCAACTGGCGCAGTATTGAGCCAGTCTCATTGTCCACTCTGTTTTGCTTCTAGAACCCTAAATAAACATGAGTGTAGCTATTCAACCATTGAGAAAGAGCTATTGGCTATCGTTTGGGCAACCAAACAATTTCGTCATTATTTATATGGTAGAAGGTTCAAAATACTTACAGACCACCGACCCTTAGCATGGTTACAAAATTTACGAGAACCAAACTCAAAATTACAGAGGTGGAAAATCAAGTTAGAAGAATACGACTTCAACATTGAGTACATCCCAGGTAAAGAGAATAGAGTAGCAGATGCTTTATCTCGTATAAAATTGAATGAAATGGGTTGGCTACGTTTTACCGCAAAACGGTTGACCGCGTAACGTTTTCTCGCACACGTTTTCTCGCCAAACGTTTGACCGTACGTCAGTTTCCCGCGTAACGATATTTCTTCTCACGTTTGCTCGGGTAACGTTATCTCGCCAATTCCTACTTTTCTTTATAAAAAACGACAGCACTGTATTGAATTATCTATTTTCATATGGACAGCCAATCAAAATCACGGACTTTGTGATTACAGCCAATCAAAATCCCTTTTGCATTTTTCGAAGACAGCACTGTATTGAGAATGTCAATACTTTTATCAAAGGTCACTCGATTGAGTGAGAATCGACGAGAACGAACATAAAATTCAAATAAATGTAGCCAGTCACAACCAATTGAAAATTCGCCGTCCAACGAATGGTATATAAACAAGAGTAATTTCGGAAATTAATCAGTTCTTCTTAGGACTCAGTGGAGATAGCACCTCTTAAAGGGATATTATTTTTGATTTTCTTGCGTGTTGTATCTTGTGTGGTGTGACCTGTGAGGTTGTTTGGGTTGTGCTGGTTAGATGTTAGAGAATGTTTGGCCTAGGTTTTAGGTGTTTAGGAGGGTGATTGTTTTCGGGTGGAAGGGTAGGTAGTGTGTGCTAGGGTGAGAAGTTTGGTTCGTTGGTGGAAATCAACTAGAAGGAACAAAACTTTACCTCTAGTAATTGGACGAGAAGTTTAAAGATAAAAGTCGGTTTTTCATATCATGCGATACATCGATTGAAAGGTGGCAGTCCCTAGATCACGAATATGCAATTTTTAGTTTTGTATGATGCTTAGTTTAGCCGCAAATCAAGTTTGAATGTGCAAACTTTGGGGGGTCTACGATGCTTCTATGGCTCGCAAATCGAGTTTAAAGATAAAAGTCGGTTTTTCATATCATGCGATACATCGATTGAAAGGTGGCAGTCCCTAGATCACGAATATGCAATTTTTAGTTTTGTTTGATGCTTAGTTTAGCCGCAAATCAAGTTTGAATGTGCAAACTTTGGGGGGTCTACGATGCTTCTATGGCTCGCAAATCGAGTTTAAAGATAAAAGTCGGTTTTTCATATCATGCAATACATCGACTGAAAGGTGGCAGTCCCTAGATCACGATTATACAATTTTTAGTTTTGTATGATGCTTAGTTTAGCCGCAAATCAAGTTTGAATGTGCAAACTTTGGGGGGTCTACGATGCTTCTATGGCTCGCAAATCGAGTTTAAAGATAATAGTCGGTTTTTCATATCATGCGATACATCGATTGAAAGGTGGCAGTCCCTAGATCACGAATATGCAATTTTTAGTTTTGTATGATGCTTAGTTTAGCCGCAAATCAAGTTTGAATGTGCAAACTTTGGGGGGTCTACGATGCTTCTATGGCTCGCAAATCGAGTTTAAAGATAAAAGTCGGTTTTTCATATCATCCGATACATCGATTGAAAGGTGGCAGTCCCTAGATCACGAATATGCGATTTTTAGTTTTGTATGATGCTTAGTTTAGCCGCAAATCAAGTTTGAATGTGCAAACTTTGGGGGGTCTACGATGCTTCTATGGCTCGCAAATCGAGTTTAAAGATAAAAGTCGGTTTTTCATATCATGCGATACATCGATTGAAAGGTGGCAGTCCCTAGACCACGAATATGCAATTTTTAGTTTTGTATGATGCTTAGTTTAGCCGCAAATCAAGTTTGAATGTGCAAACTTTGGGGGTTCTACGATGCTTCTATGTCGTCTGGCACGCGCCTATGTCGTCAGTCGATCTGTTATCAAAGTTTTTTGTAGTAAACAGTACCTTGGGTGGCCCGTTTCGCGGGTTTAAGGATTTTAACCCCCCTTTTCGGGTCCTCTGTCCCGCTCACGCGACTCCGTCGCCCCGCTTAGGGTATGCTCAGTCGTCTGGCAGGCGCCTATGTCGTCAGTCGATCTGTTATCAAAGTTTTTTATAGTAAACAGTACCTTGGTTGGCCCGCTTCGCGGGTTTAAGGATTTTAACCCCCCTTTTCGGGTCCTCTGTCCCTCTCACGCGACTCCGTCGCTCCGCTTAGGGTATGCTCAGTCGTCTGGCAGGCGCCTTTGTCGTCAGTCGATCTGTTATCAAAGTTTTTTATAGTAAACAGTACCTTGGGTGGCCCGCTTCGCGGGTTTAAGGATTTTAACCCCCTTTTCGGGTCCTCTGTCCCTCTCACGCGACTCCGTCGCTCCGCTTAGGGTATGCTCAGTCGTCTGGCAGGCGCCTATGTCGTCAGTCGATCTGTTATCAAAGTTTTTTATAGTAAACAGTACCTTGGGTGGCCCGCTTCGCGGGTTTAAGGATTTTAACCCCCTTTTCGGGTCCTCTGTCCCGCTCACGCGACTCCGTCGCTCCGCTTAGGGTATGCTCAGTCGTCTGGCAGGCGCCTATGTCGTCAGTCGATCTGTTATCAAAGTTTTTTGTAGTAAACAGTACTTTGGGTGGCCCGCTTCGCGGGTTTAAGGATTTTAACCCCCTTTTCGGGTCCTCTGTCCCTCTCTCCGTCGCTCCGCTTAGTGTATGCTCAGTCGCCAGGCAGGTGGTATTTTCATTAAAAAAAAATAATTTTTCGGTTAAAATAAGTTGTTTTTTTTTTTTTTTATTTGTAAGAAAGTTGATTTTTTTTTATAAAAATGTTAATTTGTCTTGCAAAAATGTTATTTTTTTTGTTAAAATTATAATTTTTGTTTGAAAAAAAGTTATTTTTTTGTTTGTAAAAAAAATTATTTTTTTTGTAAAAATAACAAATAAGTAGTTTTTCTTCCAAAAAAATTTTTTTTGTTAAAATGTTATTTTTTTTTTGAAAAAAAGTTAATTTTTTTTTTGTAAAAGAGTTAATTTTATTTTGCAAAAAAGGTAATTATGTTTTTTTAGAAACTCTTTTTTTTACCTAACAAAATTAAACCACAATTTTAGTGATATCTGTTATTAGGTCCTGCCACGACCGAGTTCTAAGAAGAACTGAATTAAATTCCGGAATTTAACTTGCTTAAATACTTTTCATTGGACGAGAAATTTTATTCGTTCCTGTGAATAAATTCGTCGTCCAATGAATGTACTTAAGCGAATGAAAAATGAAATTCAATGCCCCAGACTGTGGCCTGTTGTACGTTTTCAGTTCTTCTAAGAACTAAAAAAAATCTTAAAGAGATTTAACTTGCTATTATTATTATTTTCATTAATTTTATTAAAAAAAAAAAAACTTACAAAATACCCAACAAAAAAAAAAATATTTTTTCTAGTACCAAATAGTACTTTTTCCATAGTACTAAAAGTACTGTCAATCTCGCCAAATTTTTGGCGAGATTAGTTGGCGAGATATCGTGCCGCGAGATTACGTTCGGCGGGTTAGAGGCAAAAAATGATCCTAAAAATTTGGCGAGATAACGTTACCCGGTCAACTGATCTGCGGCCAATCGTAACGTTCCCAATGAAATAAATGCCATAGAATTAGTTTCTACTCAACATTCAAACGAGTCAGACAGTTCTAACCTAATCTCTATTACAGAAAAACCTTTGAATTCATTTATTAGACAAATCATCGTAAAACTCGGAGGAGAAAAGAACGAGAATATCAATAAACGCCGAATAGAAATTATCCGAAAAACCTTTAGAAACATAGATTTCGAAAAAATTATATCTGAAATCGATGTAGACCACCAAAACGCAATCTACAAAGAATACGATGAATTATTTCTGAAATTCCAAAACCATTGGAAAAACAATCACAATAACCAAAGATTGTTAAGGACAAAAATCTTCTTAATTGACATTTTTGACATACCAGAAATAGAAGACATTATTCACAAAACGCACTTAGAATTCAACCACATAGGCATAGAGAAACTTTATTTAGACCTTAAAAGGAAATATTATTTCCCGAACCTAAAGAATCGAATCACTAAGATAACAAATAATTTTGAAACCTGTAACTTAAAGATAGAGCGAAATCCTATCAAACTCCATTTTGAAAAAACTATAACCCCTTCAGGACCACATATCCATTATCACTTAGATATATGGATCTTGCCTAACAACAACAAGTATCTCACTTGCATTGATAAATTCTCAAAGTTTGCAGCAGCAGAAAGATTAAAGTCAAAAAATCAAAAAGATATATTGAATGCATTAGAAAAACTATTCAGCTATATGATTCAACCGGAAAAAATAACAATAGATAACGACCCCACGTTTAAAACCTATTCTATAGATAATTATTTCAAAGAAAAGCAGATTTTAATTCACTTTTCCACTCCCTATAGGCATACTGGAAATTCTGACATAGAACGTCTTCACAGTACCTTAAACGAGCACATCAGGTTGCTGGAAAGATCAGAAAATATCTTCGACCTAGTAATCAAATCTTTAAATATCTATAACAAAACAATACATCTGACAACCATAGAAAAACCTATAGATATACATTTAGGAAAAATAAATAACAAAACAATATTCGAAAGAATAGAAAAAAACAAAAAACAAAATCTTAGAGAAAATTAATAAAAATAGAATAGATATAGATATAAACCCAAATTTCACGAAGGTTAACAACCCCGAAAACTTTAGTAAGTTAAAGACAAAACACAAAAAAGTAAAATTAATTAGAATTAACAATAAAAAGATATTAGTTAAACCTCACCTTAGAAAACAGTTACTTCATAAAGATCAGTTTCGAAAGAAAAAGAAATTCACCAAACCCCATAATGAAGACAATAACAGTAATAACTCTCTTTTCAATAACTATCCTAGTGAGATCTAATCTCGAAATAACCAAAATAGACAGAGAATTCTTTCTATTACAAGAAGGTCAAGTAAAACTGATTACTGACTATGATATAATTCTACACTTAATTAACCTGACAGAGTGCCAAATACTAATTAATCAATTAAAAGATCAATACCAGATCTTACCTGATAAAGATGATCAGCAAAAACAGAAATTAGACACTCTACAAATAAAAATTCAAACTATAATCCCCCACCTTATAATACACAAAAGAGGATTAATCAATATTATAGGAAATTTATGAGACTCGTATATGGAACTATGGACAATGACGATAGAGAAGGTATAGAACAAAGCTTAAAAGCTCTAGAAGAAAATAACGAGGAATTATTGAAAAATAATAATAAACAGGTAAAAATTAACCAACAGTTCAATGAACAATTTCTACAATTAAAAGACATTTTTAAACAAAGTTCAAAAACATTAAACAAATATAAAGAAATCAAAAACGAAATCAATTCCCTACGTATGGAAATTGAATTAAATAAAAACCTATTAGAAGTACAAGAAATTATAGGGAAGATATCTGACATCATAATGACCAGTAGAACAGGTGTCCTATCGCAAGACATTTTAACAATTCAAGAGATATTCGAGTATGAAATAAATTTCGATAAACTTAAAGAATTAAAGATAACTTTGGCAACTTATAATGAAAACTTATTAATTATCTTAAGCATTCCTAAATTTAATGATAAACTATTTAACAAAATTTATATACAAACGTTCCCTGTAAAGAATAAAATAATTAAACTACCAAGCAACGAATTGATTGAAACAAACAAAACTCTTTATTATGTAACAAAAGAAATAAAGAACTTACATGAAATAAAAGACAATTGTATTAGAAACTTATTTACAAATAGCACCAACTTAGATTGCAAAACCGAAAAATTTGAAGAAGAAAATATAATCATAAATAAAGAAAAATATCTAATAATCAAAAATTTGCAAAAAGAAAAGATCAAACAAAATTGTAACAATCTAGATTACACTCTAGAAGGAAATTATATTCTAGAATTAGAAGATTGTAAAATAGAAATAAGAAATAAAACTTATAACAAAAAATTATACCAAAATAATTTCAAAATTATACCATTGATAAATAATAACTTTGCAGAAGATTACTATAAAAGAATTAAACTTTAAATCAATCGATAATATAGAAATGTTAGAATCCAAAATACATAAACACATAACTTACAACTTGGTAACATTTGCGGTTGTAATAATAATTGTTATATTTGTAATTATCTATTTAAGAATAAAATTAAAAAATAAAAAATCCATTACAAACATGAGACTCCCAACGGTTACTATTAAACCATTGGAATCCTCTAAGGAGGGAGGGGTTATAACCACAGAATGCAAGAAAAGCATTTTTTAATCTCTGCATTTTATTCTAAACAAAGGAAATGAAATCATATTCATATTCCTTTATCGAATATGCACATGATACCATTTCCTGTTATTGTAATCAAATCAATATTCATACATAAAGACTTAATTAATATTCTGAGAAACAAAGCGCTGACAAAGCGATTCATATACACAAAAGATAAATTATGAAAAAGACTAGCTATCTGCGATAACGTAAGTTCAGTT
This sequence comes from Melangyna quadrimaculata, assembly GCA_949320155.1. Taxonomy (NCBI): domain Eukaryota; kingdom Metazoa; phylum Arthropoda; class Insecta; order Diptera; family Syrphidae; genus Melangyna; species Melangyna quadrimaculata. Next base: position 251,721,112 of record OX439483.1, on the reverse strand, counting down.
CTAAAATTATACTCAAACAATAAAGACATAGGAATTAAGAGCTCCGCTCTTTAATTCCATTTTTTTTTTTTAAAGTCTTATTTTTTTATTAATTTTACAGAATTTTGTTTTTATCGATCCAAGAGTTATGTTCTAGTGAGAATCCCAACCATTTTATAAAAACTTTATTTCCCCTCGTTTGTAGAACTTTTACAACTAGATATACATCACCACAATCAGTTTCCAGCAGTTCTAGTTCATAAAAGCCCCCTTTAGCAGGTTTTCCTTGAAAGTCTTCGAGAAGATATGTTACAGGTTTTGTTGCTTGGACTTTTCTTATTTTAAAAATCTCAGTAGTCCAGTTGGGTGTGTAGCCTTTTTCGAATGCATGTTTATACTTGTTAATTCTTACTTTATCGCCAACTTTGAATTTTGTTTTACTCAACACTTCTTTCTTATTTTTGAAAAGTGATAACATGGACCTTGAATTTTTCTTGTTTACATCTGCAGGTTACATGGTTACATGGTTCGGTGGAAAGAATGATTATAATCATAAAGCAATTTCTTATAAATATTTATCCACTTATAGCTTCCATTGAAATTTAATTCTTTCCACATTTTTTCCTTATAGGTTCTATTAAATCTTTCAATAATTGCAGCCTTCAATGAGCTGAATGTAGAATAGTGATTAATTTTATGTTTTTCCATCAAACTTTTGAAGTTTGTATTGAAAAATTCCTTTCCATCATCAGTCTGCAAGTTCTTTGGAATCCTAGAAGAATTAGTAAATATTTCATCCATTCGTTTTGAAATAGTAATGCCATTTTTTTTTTTTATTGGGACAACCCAAGCGAATTTTGAAAAAGCATCAAATAATTAAACCCATTGTTTTGGTCATTTCAACCAGATCTGGTTGCCACAAGTCATCATACCCCTTTATGATAACATGACGACGTTTGAAATTTCGCCATGTAGCCTTATGTAACTCTTCAACAACCTTTCGCTTACTGATATTTAAAAAGAGTGACTTCATAAAAATAAAACAAATCTTTTATATATTTTTATAAATGTATGCTTTTATTCCAATCTTTTATATAATAACATCAATTTCTTAATTCTAACCAAACGGTTTTCTATCATACAGCAGGCGCAAGTATCGGGTCCTAGCTTATATTGGTTGAATGCCCAGCAGCAATTGGAGTAATGATGTCCATGGATAGATTCAGTGTAATGGGCGTTTTGGAATCTTTTGATTAGGGAAATGCAATTTTAAAACTCTTCGAAATATTCATCTAATATAAGTTGTCTTTTAGTTTTTAAAAATTCACTAATATTTTTTAGTATTATTTGTGATTCTATTTGTGATGTTGATGCTGATGGTGTAACACTTGAATCCATACTAACAGTTCAATTTTGTTGGAACAGAAATTAAAGCAGGTTGCTGTAGATTTTTTCACACATAATCTTAAAATATAAGTATGTAAAACTAAAATAAGTGTCTCTCTTCTATTAATTGTACAATTTTATTCCTGATGATATCATCAAGATACTTTTTTACGATATCGTCTATAATTTTTAGGATTGCTTATTTCAATAATATTGTTTATTTGATCATCAACATATTCTTTAGTGACTGCTTGATGCGGTTCATTGGGTCTACCAATATTGCTTAGACGTTTATTTATATTTTATTTATTCCATGTTAAAATCACCAGAGGGTAATACTACGTTTCCACCAGACACTAAACCGGGATTAAGCAAGATTATCACAAATCTCCTTGAAATCTACAAGTTTTACCATACAAATTTTAATCTCCCCAAATAAAGATTTCAAATAAAACTCATTCAAATCTACTTGGAAAAATTAGTTTGTCAAATCAAACAAACTTTTTTTCCGAAGAATAATTGTGGAACCGACCTATTTTCGTTTATTGACAGATGGAAATGTAAACAAAAACTATCTATCTCACTTCCACTTCAAATCAAAAAAATGAAACACAATTTGAATGTTTTGCCATAATCCTCTTTTTGTGCAGTGGAAACACCAAACAAATCTCATTACCTAAATCTCGGTTTAGTGGTTGGTGGAAACGTAGTATAAGAGTTTAAATCCTAATCCTGGAGGACCCACAATACCTTTGGTTTATGGAGTAGGTTTGAAGTTCCTACCGAACTTGTCAACGTTCATTGTTTATATGTTAAGTTTTCTGTTTTACATGATAATAATATATAATATTTGTTTCCTTTAATTCTTCAATTATGAAACTGATTTCATTCTGATGGTTACCGTTACCAGCATTTTTAGATACTATCAAAAGTCGTAGTCTATCCACAAGTTCATTTGGATCATTCCAGTATACACATGCAATATTTTTGTTTGTGTATTTGATTTCAGTAATACTAGAATAGGATTTTTCTATTTTTGCATTATCATTTTTATGTCCAGCGACAATAGCCTTTATTATTTGTGTATATTTCACACCTCTGTTACTCTTAATTCGAGAAGAACTATCATGATTCATTCTGTATGCATTAGTTTTTTGGAGGATTTTCGAATATTGTTCTAAGTCATCCTTAGTATATTTTTGCTTACAAGGATTTTTCTTTAACACCAATTCAATGAGACCTGGAGTTCGAGTTAAAATTTCATCATCAATGATAATATTCTTATCATTCATTTTAAAGCTACATTTTCCTATTTTTACAGATTGAGTGTTTGCATCAAAATATGGTCCATAGGCCGTATCACGATTCGACTCTGACAGCAGTTTTTGTTGATTGAAAGACGATGATTTATTAGGACTATCAAAATTTGTTGGTGTACTGAATAAAAAAGTATTATCTGGGCTATTCAATTCTAATGAAGGTGAATCTGCTCGCTCACGATCCTCCTCATCCTTTTCATTAAAAGATTTGAAATGTAGCTTGCGGCGTTTAGGTTTTTTAATATTACCCTCTTGTCGTGATTCTTCTTTTTTAATATTTCCAACCAATTTTTTCAACGGCTCAACGATGGGTTTGAAAGTGTTTTCCAACTCAGTTTCTCGCATCATTTTATCAGTTTTTAGTTGAAAATATTTATTTTTTAGCACATTTCGCGTTTTTATTAGATCATTTAACACACATTCGTCCATTTTTTGTAGTACAAAATATGAGACAGTATTTAGAAATTTATTTTATTATGATTATATGAAGGACTAGTGCATCCAAACAGTGTTGCTGATGTAATGTGTTGCTTTCAAATGATAAATGTATATTTATTATATTGCAATTTTGTGAAAACTGTTTTTATATCGACCTTTTTCAATGGTGCTTTCCTTGTCTATAACCAGAAAACCGAAACTATCAGCCCAAAACTGAGAACATAATTCTTTAAACTGATTAAATGTCATATCAGAGTTTATATGATCTTTGTAAACATGCTTCAAATTCAATTCATCTTGTTTGAAAAGAATAATAAAATTAGCATTGTCTCTAATCAAATGTTTTGGTATATGGGTATAGGACTGACATAAGTAAAAACTATCAACTCCATTATGACGACCCATGCAAAAATAATCTCTTATGTTATTTTGTTTCTGGCATGCAACATCATTGAATAATTATTTTTCGCGTCTGATGGGGGCATTATCTCGGAATTATTTGAGAATTCATTGTATTCCATTCCTTTCAAGGACGTAATTTTTTTTTTTTTATATTTAGCGCGCGCTAAAGGGGTTGTGAATACCCTTAAAGTGAAAAACACAGCACGAGCGGTTAGGTAGGTTGGAGGGGATTTGAAAGGAGAAACCGATGTACATTGGTTTTGAATGTCTGTAGATCACAATGGGAGGGGAAGATAGAGCTGGGTAGAGCATTCCACATTCGTGTAGTGCGACTAAAGAAAGAATCTCTGTACTTAACAGTACGTCCGAAGTTGGGCTCAAGGGTAAACTGATGGGCATTCCTAAAAGCTCGAGTATTACGGTTGAATTGATTAAGGGGAGGAATGCAACTGGCTATTTCACTAGAGCAATGTTTGTTAAAATAACGGTAAAACAACGAAAGGCATGAAACGTTTCGACGGTGCTCCAGAGATGTAAACGTTTCCGTTATATTTCTTTCACCTATCATCTTAAGAGCTCTCTTTTGAATTCTATTTAATATACTCAATTGGGTTATTGGAGCACCTGCCCAAATATGGGAGTTGTACTCAAGTTTTGGACGAATAAAGGCTTTGTAGATCACAGCCAGATCAGCTTTTTGAGCTATAGTAGGTTGATGTAAGGTTTTAGAATAAATATAAACATATTAAATTTCGAGCTCTGTATTTATTTCTTTTTTTAAGTGTAAAATAATTTAAAAGTTAAAATATTTTAATGTTTAAACAAGTCTTTAAGTGATATTTTTTGTCAAATCACTGAAGTTTGAGTAAGTCCTAATTTATAAGACCCATAAAAATAAAAAATTAAAATCGGCATATAAATAACCTCACTTATGAACAAAAGACTGAGGGACAATACTTCACCCGGTAATTCCCCGATAAACAAACGTCCTACAACAGAAAATAAAACTTTAACTATGTCTTCAACTAGTATCACCGTTGAGCAAATGAAAGAAATTTTGGAAGCAAACAATAAGAAGCTTTGTAAAGAACTAGTCACTAAAACTGATTTCCACTTGATATACTCAGAACTCAGAGTGAATTAAAATCTAAACACGAAGAAGTCTCTGCAAAAGTAATTAGTTTGGAAGACCGAAATAGGTTTCTTGAGGCACAAATAGACAAACTGTTGCAAAAAAGCACTGAAGAACATTTAATTGTTCATATTCCATCAGAAGCTAACACCGATCCGGTCGCGAAGGCAAGGTCTATCTGTGTTGGCTTATTAGGCACTCATGGAACCGAAGATGCCATTGAATCTGCTTACAGGGTGAACAGACAAGATGCCCGAAATGCTATTATAGAACTAGGTCCCGCAACACAGCTTTCAATGTCCTCCGAAACAAAAAAAATCTCAAAGGAACAAATAAAAGCATCCATAAGGATCTACCTCCAAATGTACGTCAAAAAAGGAGCAAGTTGGTGGCTGTCATGAAGGTGCTTCGTGAGTTGAACCCAATGATGAAAATCAATTTGAGGGCTGATAAACTGTTGGTATCAGGCAAGATGTTTACTTGGGACTTGGCGGAAGGGCTGAAATGTGGCATGGAAGATGGTTTAAGTTGTTTGAATCTACTTTTTGGTGAAATCCCGGCACGTTTACTGAATTGTATTCAAGACATAACAAAAACTGATAACAATCAAACGTCAAAGAGAAGATATGTCAGTTCGTTTTGTCAAAAACAGCAAGGTATAAACACAAGGGAAACAACCGCTGTACTGGATGCGGATGTTCATGCATCGTAGTCAAGTTTAGACGGGGCTACAAATCATTGACATGCTCCCGTCTATCAGACAACTTCCAAGCTTTCAACATTAAGAATTTTAAGTTATAATGTTGCAGGGCTTAAAAACAAATTTCTATATGTAGATTTTTTCAATTATATAAATGAATTCGATGTTTTTGTTTTGTTTGAAACACACGTTTTAGGCAACAAAGTTATTAGATTTAAAAATATGTTTACAAACTATAAATTAGAATATATACTGGCGGTGAAAAGTTCCTTGTTTGGAAGAGGAAGTGGTGGAGAGCTTTATGGATATCGTAAGGAACTAGGTGGAGTCCAGGTTAAATTTATTACAATCGAAGGCACGTGCATTCTGGAGCTTAAAATTAATGACATAACTCATCACATAACACCAGTTTACCTAAATTGTAGTCACTGGCAGCCTGATTACAACAAACTACGGGATTCGTTAAATAATTTGGGATCATCAGATTTAATGTTTGTTGGCGATTTCAACGGAAGGATAGGCCTGTCTCAAAATAGCTTTGCCTTAGGAATGGTAACACCAATGTTGCACTATAATCGCAAATCGAAAGATGAATCAAGTGATGTTAAAGGTGATAAGATTTTAGAGCTATCAGACGCTTTTGACTGTAAGGTTCTGAATGGAAGCTGTGGTGGTGACTCGCTTGGTGAATATACGTTTATAAGAGGTTCAGCGAGTTCAGTTTTCGATTACTGCTTTTTATCTGGAAACTGGCTAACGCATTTTAGTGATTTTCGAGTAGCGATTAAACCCTTTTCTGATCATATGCCCTTAGAAGTACTGTTTAAGTTTTCTGGCTCTGTAGAAGAAGCTGCTATTACACAACTAGAACTTATTCTAAAATTAATATGGAGGGATAGTCATCGTGCCATTTTTCAACGAAATTTAAACAAAGAAATTGAGCTTTAAGGTGCTTCGAATGGGTGTATAGAAAATATCAAATTCGAAAAACTAACTGATATAATAAAAACCGCAGCCCCAAAATTCAACAATCTAGCTTCCAGAAGCAAACAAATTAAGCAAAAGTGGTTTGATGATGAATGCAGAAAAGCAAGAGATAATTCCTTTGCAGTTTTACGACTGTTTTGGAAAATGAATAACAGCTTTATACAAGCAAACTAAGCAGCAGCAAATAAAAATTTTAAAAACATATGCTCGGCAAAGAAAAAAGCATATGACCTAAAAAACATAGATTTTATTAACAAAGCCAGATCGCCAGCAGAGTTTTGGAAAGCAGTTAAAGTGGTTGTAGGAAAAAGAAATTCCATTGCAGTTGGTCTTCCTGCAGAACAGCTCAAAACTCACTTCACGCAGCTGCTTAACGCAGAACAATTCTCTCCAGCCATTCTATACGCAGCGCCTCTTACATTGGATGTACAGTTGGACTCGCCAATAACACTGCTTGAGATAGAAGAGGTCATTTACAAATCCAAAAATAATAAAGCACCAGGTGAAGACGGAATCTCGTTTGAATTTTTCAAAAACTGCACACCGGAGTTCAAAAACCTACTCGTAATAACATTCAACAGGATCTTTGAGAAAGCTGAAGTACCTGATACCTTCCTGAAAACAATTATATATCCGCTTCACAAAAAAGGAGACTTCGAAAATCCAGATAATTATAGAGGTATATCGTTTCTGAACACAGCCGCTAAACTATTCTCATCCGTTCTTTATGAAAGGCTTACTCATTGGGTGGAAAATAAGCTGGCTTCAGGAGAGGCTATTCAACTGTTGACCAAATATTTTCGTTGTTAAGCTTAGCAGAGATATACAAAAATAGGAATACAAAACTTTATGCTTTCTTTGTCGACTTTCAAGCAGCCTTCGACTCCATACCACGAGAAGCACTCTTCTATAATTATATATGCTAGGGATATCATCAAAAATGATAAATGTATTGAAAGCTTTGTACCATAACAATACTGCTCGTATCTGGGGCGGAAAACGTCTTTCCGAAGATTTCGAAACAACAGTAGGAGTAAAGCAAGGGTGCGTTCTTAGCACACTACTTTTTATCTTATACATAAATGATATCACAGATGCTGTTAAAGGTGGAATTGAGCTCCATCAGACGAAAATCCCAGGGTTATTGTTTGCAGATGACATTGTTTTCCTCGCAGAGACAGTTGAAGGCATGCAGCTTATGATCAACAGATTAGGAAGATATTGTAAGAGTTGGAATCTATCTCTCAACCTGGTTAAATCTAAAATGATGAAATTAAGAAGTGGAGGAGGAAGATATTCACGGCTGGAGAAGTGGACGTTTAACGGACAGGGAATAGTAATCGTAAAGGAGTATAAATATCTGGGAGTGTTGATTTCATCGAATTCCAATATGAAAAAACATCTTCAAGGCAAACTAGCAGATGCGAAGCGAGCTATATGTTCTGTTTGGCGCAGCTGCATAAACAAGAAGAGTATTTCACATACAGCAAAGCAAGCGATATTTCGTGCAACTGCAACAACCATTCTTCTGTATGGAGCACAAGCATGGGGTTACCGACCGTTCGAAACAGTAGAGAAGTTTCTACGTTATTTTATTAAGAGATTTTTTAGAATACCCACTAGTTCCCCAAACTATATGATACATTTGGAGACTGGTATTCCGCCTATGTTTTCGGATACTCTTAAGATTCACTTCAACTATATAATACGTGTATTAGCAATGCATGAGCAGAGAACGCCAAAAATAGTACTTATGCACTTATTGTCGATTGAAGGAGGATGTGTCCAAGAGTGGAAGAAACTGGCATCCGAATGTGGAGTAAACCTGCTATTTACAGTTGAAGAGCAAGTGGAATCGCTAAAACCAAAACTTGACGAATTGCTAAAGAAAACAGGAAACCGAATGTACCATAAATTCATGGAAGAAGCGCAGAATTCGCAGTACAGGTTGTACTATAGCAAATTGGACCACTACTTAAATGAAAGAACTTACTTTTTAGCTAACCATTCTACGGAATTAATAAGTACAATCTTTCGATTGAGGGGTGAACTATTAAACCTCAATTTCATACCACACCGTCCAGATTTACCTATTATATGTACTTTATGCAACCGTTATGAAAGAGAAGATGTGTTCCATTTTATGGCAGTCTGTCCCGTTTTAAATGAATTTCGAGTGCAGTATTTTGGAGTGCAGTCATTGGAATTAGAGGAAGTGCTAAAAATTTTAAATGGATCACGTGGCTGGGAAGTACTTTTTAATTTCACTAGAAAAACATTAAAATATCGAAATTGCATTGTAAACGAACATTTTTGAAAAAAAAAAGATAAATATGTATATATGTATGTTACTTAATATAATCAAAACTAAAATAACAATGTTAATTATGTCAGTCTGGTAGACGGCTTTCGGCCAAACCACTTCTTTGTTAAAATAAGCAAAATATGTTTGTACACTAATTATTATTTTTTATAAGCCAATAAAACTAAAACTAACTAACTGTAACTGTAACTGTATAAATATTTTCAAACTTTAATCCATTAGGGTCGAGAAGAATACTAAGCATAACAATTGTTTTCCCACAGTTTGATGGTCCAACGATAATTCCTCGAATACTGTTGGGGAAAAATGAACCATGTTTTTTTTTTTTTTTTTTGTTTGACTTTGGAATCAAAGTTTTTAAGTTTAATTACTTCTGACTGCTTTACGAAGCGCATAATGCCGACTGATAGCTTTTACAGTAAAACATAGCATTTTTATGTGATTATATTCATATGTGTTTCAACCTCCAAGTAGGAAGGTATACAAATTATAATATGATTGAGTACACTGTTCGAAATCATACTCATAATAAAAGAAAATCAATTGAAGGAAAGGGGCTTTTAATACGGTTATATACAAATTACCATTTGAGCTATATCTTCCTTCATATAATTATTGTGACCCCGGAACTAAATTGGAAAAACGAATACGTAGAGGAGACAAGGGGATTAATCAACTGCATATTCTAAGAATAGCTCTGTCTCAGATAAAAACGTTGCTGATAAAATTCTAACTGAGCAAGCGTGGAACGATTCAAAGCAAACGACTCTTCAACGTCTGAAAAGTTAAGCGGACTTTTGGTCACCAACATGATGTCAAATCAAAGTTCGGTATGGGTAACAAAGAGAAATAAAAAAAACTACCCGAGCTAGTAAACAAAAGAAACAGCCTTTTAAGAAAAATATTTTAAAAAAGGACATAACTGAAGCAAGAAATGCTATTAAAAGCAATATCAATTGTTGTGGTACAACATCTATGGCAAATATTGCTCTGAAAGCTGCAAAAAATGTTTTTAAAAATAAAAAAAAAAAAAATATACAAACTCCAAGAATAATCCCACTTCCAAAGAGAGGTGTTTTTCTTTCGTTTCTAGCTCCTATTCTAGCTGGTTTATCAGCTGTTGGATCTTTAACAGGTGGAGTTGCCGGAGTTGCAAAAGCACTCAATGACGTTCATGTTGCTAAAAGAGCTTTTGAAGAAAACAAACGACATAATAAGGCTATGGAGGCAGTCGCCATCAAGGGAAGGGGTTATACTTGAAACCATATAAAAATGGTCTTGGTTTATGTCTAAACACACCATATACAAAAAACTGATTGATTTGCTACCTAAGAGACCCTTAAACAATCATGATATTCTACGGTTTGGAAAGAACCATCTCAAGCACTTTAGAGGAGCTTTTATGCGAGACTCATTACCAAAAACCTCTACGGATCAAGAGTGTGGCGTTATAAATTTAGATAATGAAGCTGGTATGGGTACTCATTGGGTAGCATATATTAAAAATAAAAAAAAAACTATTATAAAGTATTTTGATAGTTTTGGTAATTTAAGACCACCAACTGAAGTAATAAACTATCTAGGTAATCAAATAAATTATAATTATATTCAAGAACAATCCGTGACAACCGGTTGTGCATCCGCATGCACTTTTTCTAACCAAAATATCTGGTGATATTTAGATATTTTCCACCCCCGCTCGAGAGGATTCAAATTTTTTGACTCCACTTCATTATTTAGAAAAAAGTCCTGTGGAAATTAGTCCTCAGTATCAATATAAATATGAGTTGATACCTAAAACCATGAATCAAGCTCCTTCACCAGATATTTTGGTTAGAAAAATTACATGCGAATGCACAAGCGGTTGTCACGGAAGCTGTGGTTGTAGAAAATTAGGACTAATGTGTTCTATGTAGATGTGTAAAAAACAAACAGTTTAAATATCATTTACCTATTTACTTAAGAATCGCTCAAAACAAAACAAACTAACATGTCTCTGCGTTTTTATTTTTAATTTGTATATACCTACCTACTTTTCATTCATACAAAAATCGTATATGCACAAATGCGCAAGCAGACAACGAAGGTCCACGCACTTGCACATGCTCACGCTATTTTTTTTTTTTCTAATTCTTTTTACTAATGTTTTTTTTTCTAAGTACAAAAATATAACTGGGTGTTAATTTGGTACAAATATTTTAAAAAGTCTTTAAATTATTCTTTTTAAAATTATTATTGGATTTTGTTTTGCTTTTGATAATGGATGTAAATAGGTTGAATAAGGAAGAACTCCTCTATGAGTTGCAGGCCCGTGGTCTGAAAGAGGGTACCGTCGATAACATGAGGACGACACTTCGAGCAACGCGTACGTTAGAGCGCGCAGGTTCCATTTCGAGCGAAAGCCCTCACTACCCCTTTTCTTTTATACACGATCCGAAAGCAGTTCGAGCTAAAATTTTTTCGCAGGAGTTGTTAAAAATACAAGCCAAAATAGAATGGTATTTAGGTAGGATTACTAGGGCTAAAGCAGAATCTTCTGAAGAGGTCAATGAAGCGACCGAAATTGGGGGGAGCTATTGTTTCTAATGGGGAAATTAACGGAAGAGGATGAGGATGCATCCCAATATAAACAGCCCTATTATGGCTTTCAAATATCAATTAATTGATAACTGATAACTTCTATCAATTCATTGATAGTTTGGAACTATGAGTATCAATTGATAATTTTTCACCCATTGTGAATACTTATCAAAATCCAATTGTGCATAGCCTCTTATTTGACATTTGACGTTCCTTATTTGCATAACTTTCTGCGTTTTTGTTTTATAAACATAATAAATTTGGTTGTATTTAAGTTGTTTGTATTAAATACAATTCGTTGTTTTCTTCGTAATGTTTATTTAGGAGTAGAATAGTAAGCACCAGAAGACAAATTGAAAGGCTGATAAAACTGATAGAGGAAAATCGAGACGTTGCAAAGGAAATAAGCCAGTATTTACCAAGAAATGGGAGGACATAACTCTGGAACTAAATAGCTTGGCGCCTCCACAAGGGAACTATAATAGGTAGCAAAGAGTGAGCGTTTTAATTTGGCTTATTTTGATTCATTAATTTATAATTTATTCAGTGGGTCTGAAGAATCTCTGCGTATGTTGGCTTGCACGATAACACTTCCTCCCTCATCACAATTGCCTTTAAAAAACAATTCTACTGAAGACATTTTGTTCTTCAATTTGTATTTTCAGTAAAAACTACAAAAAAACTTTTATAAATTGTATTTAAATTGGAATTGTTTACCACCTGTGAATATTTGATACATTGTCAACGAAGAATTTGTGGCTGATAGAATATTTGATGGATATCAATATGTTTGACAGCCGTAATACCAAAGTTATCAGTAAAACTATTCACAATAGATCTTACAAATCAGAGTTTATCAAAAATATTGATAATTGATCACCATAATACCGATTCATCAATTTTGTTGATAATTATCAAATATTATCAAATATCGTGTTGATATGTATTTGATAACCATAATAGGGCTGAAAGAAAAAGATTGAATTAAGAATAAAAACAACACGTCGACAGCAGGCATGGGTGCGTTACCAACTGCACAGGTCGGCCAACGTGCGAGTTCAGAATTTCAACTACAGGATACCTCCTGTGACGAAATTCTCCGGTGAGCGATGCGGTTCATCGGTGAATTCTTTTATTGAAAGGGTTGAGGAACTTATAAAATCGCGCGGAGTTTCGGAGGCAAGAGTTTGTAGGTCGGCTTCAGATCTGTTTACAGGAAAGGCTCTTCTTTGGTTTATGGCGGTCAAGGTCACAGTTTCAACATGGAAAGAATTAATTAGGGAGTTGAAATTAAAATTTTAACCCCCCAATTATGATGATCTCTTATTGGATGAGATCAGGTGGCGTACCCAGGGTAGAGATGAGACAATGGGTATGTACATTGCTCTCATGCAGACCCTTTTTAAAAGATTCTCTGAGCCGTTGAGTGAGAATAGAAAATTATCTATTCTCATGAAAAACATAGCTCCTTTTTACCAAACGTAATTGGGCTTGGCCGATATCAAGTCAGTCAATTAACTGGTTGCGTTGGGTAGGAACTCCTACTCTCACCTCCTAGTGGTGAACATCGAGTGTCTAGTACCTCAGCTGGATACGGGGTTTAAATCCCCGTGGAAAGCTGTTGGGGACAGCCAACGAGAGAGGGGGGAAGGAGTGTTCCCACAAAGGCACTTCTCCTTTCATCGAGGCGGCAGCGGACGAATTCTCTAGATGGAATCAACGGTGGCGTCTACAGTTCCAGTTAGGTAGAACTACTTAGTGAACACCTTATATGGGCTACTACGACATATTTGTAGCTCAGGCCTATAAGGAGCGGTTTATCCGGCTCCCTACCCTTGGAGTTATACGAAGGGTCTGGTCCTCCGGGTCGGGGGTTGTGCGTCGGGGTAACTTCCCTACCACATAAAAAAAGAAACAACAAGCCTCGGATATGGATGATTTTAAAGTTGACGACCCCAGCAAACGAAACAAGGACAATGAATTTCGGATCTGCACGTGGAACGTCCTGTCCTTATATAGAACACGTGCAGCCGAACACTAATTAGTGGAGAACCTGGACAGGCTAAAGGCTGACGTAACAGCCATCCAGGAAGTGCGATGGGATGGAGAGGGCATACGGAGACTGAAAACGTGTGACATCTACTACGGCGGGTGCTTGAAGGAACCGGATAAGCGGCTCCTTGGTTGTGGTTTTGTGATGAGGGGAAGACTTAGGCAAGAAGTCTTGGGCTTCCGAAGTGTAAGCGAGCGCCTGGTCACAATCCGCATCAAGGGCAAATTTAAGAACATTTCGCTGATCTGTGTTCATGTCCCCCATGAAGGGAGAGAGGACTCAACCAAAGAAGCATTCTACGATCTCCTGGAGACAACGTATGATATGTGCCCGAAGTACGACGTGAAGATCATTCTTGGTGACTTCAACGCAAGATTCGGAAAGGAGGGCATCTTTGGTTCGATAGTCGGAGGACACAGCCTACACGACGAAACTTCCGGCAACGGACACAGGCTGGCAGACTTTGCGGCGGGGCAAAATGTCATCATCTCAAGCACCTACTTCCCACACCTCAATATACACAAGGGGACTTGGCGGTCGCGTGATCAAGTAACCGTCAATCAAATCGACCACGTTGCGATAGACGCGAGACATGCTTCCAGTATCTTGGACGTCCGAACGTTCTGAGGGGCCAACATTGACTCGGATCACTACCTGGTGGTAGCTAGACTACGTATGCGGATATCCATGACGCGACAACTCAGAGCAGATGCTGTGAAAAGATTCGATGTCGAGAAGCTTAAATCGCAAGAGACCGCCAGAACTTTTGCAGACCACGTAACTCTTAATCTCTCAGGAGGTCCGCCACCAGCATCAAGTGCAGAGGACCAGTGGGAACACTGTCAACAAGCCATCAGAAGTGCCGCCTCTGATGTGCTGGGTTCACTAGGCGAATACCACGAAACCCCTGGTTCGATGAAGAGTGCCGGCTAGCGCATGCAGCTAAGGACGAGGCCTACCAGGCAATGCTGCAGACTCGAACAAGAGCTGCTGAGAGAGTGGCCCGGGAGCTCTACGGGCTGAAACGAAAAGAGGAACGCCGACTTCTCAGGAGGAATACGAGAGAGCACGAGAAGTGGGCGGTAGAGTTATTGAGGGTTGTAGCGGTAGGGGAGATGTTCGAAAATTTTATCAGAGTGTGAAGCGATCCACCCAAGGATTCAAGGCTAGAACGGAAGCCTGCCGAGATGAGAGTGGGAATATGGTAGTAGACACACAGTCAGTGCTGAGGATCTGGAAAGAACACTTCTCTAGACTGCTTAATGGCGAAGACAGCCAAGATGCCGCTAATAGGCAGAACGCTCCATTCAACTTGGACGATGATGGCCAAGAGTTCCGTCCACCCGACCTAACCGAAGTGCGGCTGGCGATATCCAAACTTAAGTCGTACAAGGCTGCTGGTGCGGATGGCTTACAAGTCGAACTATATAAATCAGCGGGAGATGAATTGGCTAGGAGCATACACCAGCTCATCTGCAAAATTTGGTCGGAGGAAATTATGCCCGATGAATGGAACCTCGGTATAGTGTGCCCCATCCATAAAAAGGTTGATGTTCTGAAATGTACCAACTACAGAGGAATTAGACTCCTAAACGTCACTTATAAAATCTAGTCGGCCATCCTGTGTGACCGCTTAAAACCTTGTGTCAACGATCTGATCGGCCCTTATCAGTGCGGTTTTATGTCAGGCAAGTCAACCGTCGATCAAATGTTCACACTCCGGCAGATTTTAGAAAAAGTCGGGGAATTCCAGATTGATACACACCACCTTTTTATCGATTTTAAAGTCGCGTATGATAGCGTGAAAAGGGACGAATTATACAGAGCCATGTCGAGTCTCGGCATCCCTGCCAAACTCGTCCGCCTGTGCAGGATGACGATGGAGAAATCTCGCTGC
The DNA here is from genome assembly GCA_949320155.1 of Melangyna quadrimaculata. NCBI lineage: Eukaryota > Metazoa > Arthropoda > Insecta > Diptera > Syrphidae > Melangyna > Melangyna quadrimaculata. The sequence goes on along the minus strand of OX439483.1, from coordinate 251,705,916 downwards.
TCCGTCAAAATTGGTAAGAACACCACCGATTCCTTTGATGTTGAGAAAGGATTGAGGCAAGGCGACGCGTTATCATGCAACCTATTCAACATCGTTCTTGAAGACATTGTACGCAACGCACATGTCAACACCAGCGGTACAATGTATCAAAAGTCCGTTCAATTGCTTGCATATGCGGATGACATAGACATTGTCGGCAGAACGAAGCAAGCTGTGGCAGGGGCATTTGCGAGCATTGAATCGGAGGTGGCTAGAATGGGATTGGCGGTTAATGAGGACAAGACGAAGTATATGCTGTCATCGAGGGAGGAATCTCAACATCGTCGACTCGGGCAAAATATCACGATGGACAGATATAACTTCGAAGTTGTCAAGGACTTTGTCTACCTGGGCTCCACTATTACATCGCAGAATGACATCAGTGCAGAGATCAAGCAAAGAATTACTCTTGCCAACCGCTGTTTCTTCGGTCTAAGAAGGCATTTGAGTAGTAAGGCCCTCCCTCAGAGAACCAAGGAGACTTTATACAAAACCCTAATCATCCCGGTCCTGCTTTATGGGTCAGAAGCATGGACACTGAAAGATTCGGATAAAAATCTGCTAGGGTGCTTTGAAAGGAAGATTCTTCGTATGATTTTCGGTCCGGTGTGTATCGAAGGAGTGTGGAGGAGAAGATTCAACGACGAGCTATACGGGCTATACAGCGACGTCGACGTGGTCAAAAAGCTGAAAATACAGCGGCTGAGATGGCTGGGGCACGTGGAGCGTATGGACAGCAACGCACCTGCCCGACGTAAAGTAAAGTAAAGTAAGTTGGTTAGGAAGTTAGAGACAATTAGGTCTAATGTGGAGTCTTTTATCCCTCTGGTCGTAACAGGCAGGCTTTGGAGCCTGATGTTGCGTATGTTGCTTCCCTTCAGGAAGCCACAGTGGCAGTTAACCGAAACCCACCACCCAATGGAACTATTCGTTGCTTTAACTGCAACATGGAATGTCACCTTTCTAGTAACTGTTCCGCTCCTAGGCGTTGTTTTAGTTGTGGTACCGTGGGTACTACACACCGAAACTGTAGGCGTTGCTCGGGAAACGGGCAACGGACTCTTGGGCCAGCAGGTCAAGAGCGCCGTCGAAATTAGTTAGGTCGCCTACTGACGATCAGCTGGCAAATCAGGCTAGATTAGGTTTCACGTTAGATACTAGTGGGGATGATAGACGTCCATATTTAGGTGTAAATATTTACGGATTTAGATTTTTAGGGCTTTTAGATTCGGGGGCATCGCGAACGATAGTTTGTAGGGATGTTTGGAGGGTCTTAAAAGACTTAGGTTTAGAGTTAGATAAAACAAATATTAGGCAGGCACAGTTAGCAGATGGTGCAGGTGTAGGAGTTTTAGGAGTAGTAAATCTACCTATTGTTGTTGAGGGTAAATCAGTTTTAGTTGAGTGTTTGGTGATACCCTCCCTCTCCCATGCGATGATACTCGGTGCAGATTTTTGGGCACTGTCGGGAATCGTCCCGGATCTTCGTTCACGCATGTGGAGTTTTTCGAGCCAGGATATGGTGGCTCGAAAAACTTTGATTGAGGATTTGTTTAGGGATATGCCGCAAGGGCTAGGAGTAAAAACAATGGTAGAACATATTATTAGGACGTCGAAAGAACCTATCAAGCAGAGGTACTATCCGGTATCACCAGCAATGCAGGTGCATATTGATAAAGCTCTTAACGAGATGTTGATAGAGATGGTGATAGAGAAGTCAAATAGTCCTTGGGCTTCTCCAATAGTTTTGATTAAAAAGAAGGATGGTACTTTAAGGTTCTGTGTCGACTATAGAAAACTTAATCAGGTAACAGAGAGAGATGCTTATCCACTTCCGATCATTTCAGCCATTTTATATAAACTAAGGAACGCGAATTTTTTAACATCGCTTGACATTAAGTCAGCCTATTGGCAAATTCCAATGGCGGCGGAGTCTCGCCCGTTTACTGCCTTTACGGTACCGGGTAGGGGACTTTTTCATTTTAAAAGAATGCCTTTCGGTTTGCATAATGCTCCTGCTACGTGGCAGAGGTTTATAGATAGTGTTTTAGGGCCTGAGTCGGAGCCATACGTTTTCGTGTATCTCGACAAAATTATTATCGTTACAGATACTTTCGAGAAACATCTCGAAATTTTAAATGAAGTTTTTAGGAGATTGCATGAGGCAGGGTTAAAAGTAGGTCGAGAGAAATGCAACTTTTGCAGACCCTCTCTTAAATTTTTAGGGTATGTGGTTGATCGGAACGGGTTACATGTTGACCCGGAAAAAGTGGAAAGTATGGTTAAAATACCTGCACCTAAGAACGTTAAAGAGGTTAGGAGTTTTGTAGGGACTGTTTCATGGTACAGGCGTTTCGTACCTAATTTTGCAACATTAGTTAGGCCCTTAACAGATTTGCTCAAGAAAAGCAAAAAGTTCGTCTTGACACATGAATGTGAAGATTGCTTTAGGAAAGCTAAAGAATGCTTGATTACGGCTCCAATTTTGACATGTCCCGTTTTCAATCTTCCATTTTTTGTCCAAACAGACGCGTCTGACTCGGGGCCGTACTTTCACAGACTTTTGAGGAGGGGGAAAAAGTAATATGTTACTTAACTAGGTCACTTAATAGAAGCGAAAGGAACTACTCCACTACAGAGAAGGAGTGTTTAGCAGTTTTATGGGCAGTTGAGAAGTTGCAGCCGTACATAGAATGAATTCGTTTCACGGTCGTAACTGATCATTACTCACTAATATGGTTGAGTTATCTCAAAGACCCACAGGGTAGACTTGCGCGCTGGGCAGTAAGGCTTCAGCAGTTTGATTTTCAAATCATTCACAGGAAGGGAAAAGATCATGTCGTTCCGGACATGTTATCTCGGGGAGTTCCAGTAGTGGCTGGGATTTCAGATGATTATTTGACCCTTGGGTGGCGAAAATGATCTCGGAAGTTGAGTCAAACCCATTAGCTTTTCCGGCCTGGAGAGTAAATAGTGGCCGCTTATGTAAATTTGTAAAGTCGAATCATGTAGTAGTACATGAAAGTAATGATAAGTGGAAGTTAGTAGTAGGTAGAAAAGACAGGTTAGGAATTTTAAAAGAATGGCACAATAGTCCATTAGCTGAACATATGAGGGTAAGAAAAACGTTTGTGAGAGGAGGAGCAAAATATTATTGGCCTAAGATGAGAGTAGATGTAACGAGATATGTAAGGAAGTGTAGTATTTGTCAACAGGCCAGCCGGTCTTATGACTGAGAGAGTAGGAGCATCTTCTCCGTGGGAGATGATAAGTGTGGACTTAGCGGGTCCTCTGCCCAAGTCTAGTAAAGGTTTTATACATATCCTCACAGAAGAAGATTACCTAACGAAATTTCCGTTATTGTTTGGGTTGAGGTCCGCCACTGCAAAGGCAGTGTGCAAAGAATTAGAAGATATTGTTTTTCTTTTGTTTGGAGTTTCGAAGATTGTCATTTGCGACAACGGACCTCAGTTTAAGAGTAGGAAACTTAGAGCACTCTGTGATGGATATTCTTCGAAGATTAGGTTCACTCCACATTATCATCCACAGGCTAATCCTGCGGAGAAGATCAATCAGATTATAAAAACAACTTTGAGGGGATATGTTTTGGAGAATCACCGTAGTTGGGATTCCCAGTTAGCCAAAGAAGCTTGTGCTATTCGCACATCCCAACATAAAGTTTTAGGAGTTATACCATATTATGCAAATTTTGGAAAGGAGATGTTTACTAGTGGTAGGGAAGAAATAGGAATTAGTGATGAGAATTTATATAGAGCAAATGGTGTACAATCAGGAGGTGATGTAGGTGAAAGATTTAAGAGGCTCAGAGTTGATATTGCTACCAAGTTACAGGCATCATCTAAGAAATCAGCGAGTGCATACAACCTCAGGAGACGTGATGTTCAATATCTCCCAAATGATGTTGTATAGCGTAGGAATTTTGTCTTTTCGGATGCTGCAAACTATTATGCAGCTTAGTTGGCACCAAAGTTTGTGCGCCCTTTTAAAATCAGGAAAAGATTGTCTCCTTGAACTTATGTCCTGGAAGATGAAAATGGGAAAGATCGTGGCACTTGGCACATAAAAGATCTGAAGCCTTTCGCTACATTAGCAGAAAATGATTAGTCTAAAGACCCAAGTAGAGTAAAGTTTTGTGATGGTAAAGATTTTTTTTTTGGTTTGTTTTTCTATTTTGTTTTGGATTTTTACTTAAAATTAAATTTTGAAAATTAAGACTTGCCATATTTGGCCTGGTGGGTTCCTTTCACCAGGTCCAGCCGCAGGAAGTTGTTTACTTTTTTTGTAAAAGTTAAACACATTTTCAAGGAGGATATCGTCCAAGTCCTTTTTTCTCCCTCGCCTTTTTCTTCTTTCCCTACAGGGATATACTGAGAGAGAGAAGGGCAGCCATGGTCGATCAGCCATCGGTTCACTCTCCCAGTATTTCGGAGAAACAAGAAGTTTTTGTTTTTAATAAATTTTGAGGGGACCAATGCGTTGTGCTCTCGAAGTTGAATTGTTTGATTTTTTTCTTGAGATCGGGGGAAAATGGCTGGATGCATTCATCTCGTTCGCCGCCCCTGACAGTTGAAACCAGCGGTCAGCGAATTCCACGATGACAGTGCATAGCCAGGGAAATAGGTGCGAGTAAGCAGGACCGGTGTGTTTCGATGAACGGTAAGGCACTACAGCAAGTAAGCTGAGTGTAGCTTACAAGAAGACGTAATCGAAATCCGCGGATTCTGATTGGCTGAAAGCCTGGTGATATTGGAAAAGAAGAGGTTCGTACGGACATTAAAAAATCCGAAAGTACACTACTGGACTGAAGAGCTTACGAACACGATTGATTGAGAAAATTTGAAGAAACAAAAGAAAGTGATAAAAATTGAAGAATTTAGTTTCGAGTTAAAGATTGTTTTAGTTTTTGGAAAATTGAATAAAAGAAAAGAAGAGATTGTGAGTTAGTGGGAAAAGAAAAATTGAGCAGAACTGAAAAGCAGAGGAAGGAAAGATTTTGAACACAACAGGAAATAGTATAGAGGATCTGTTAAATTCATTTAAAAGATCTTGGGTTTAAGCCCTCCATCAGCAAAGGTTTCCCAAGCTAAATTTAATTTCAATAAAAACCTTTAAATTCCAATTCAGAAATTCAAAAATATATTCTTTTGATATCAAAATACTTTCACCGTCGGTTTCGCTTCAAAAGGTTTGCGATTTCCTTTTTGTCCAAAAAAAAAAATAGCTGGCGCCCTTTAATTTTCAGGTATTAAACCCCTGCGGTAATGAATAAAAAAACGTAATCATTTTGATTATTAAATTTAATTCACTTTTAACGATCCGTAAAAAGCGCATCGCGAATAGCATGGGCATAACTGTGGTGGCAGCATTTTGTTGTTGCCTGTTGAACTTTTTTCGTATTCGCTTTAATTCTCTACTTCGCCCAACTTTGACAGTTCGGCTTTCTGTTAGTATTTATTTAATCATTGTAAATTTTGCGTGTCGATCGTCGTCGACGCATCGTGTTTTCTTTTATAATAATTAAATATAATAATTCGGTTCGCGAAAGAAAAGTTTAACAACTTATATTTGTTCCTTTAAGTTTCTTGGCGTTTCGTAAGATATTAAAAGCAGTTGTTTGTGACTTTAGTTTGACAACACTATAACTGCCGTGGGTGCATTTGGGGCATTTACCCTGTGCGCAGATTCAATGTCGGCGTTTGTTCCATACCTGTCGAGCAGCTTAGCGCATGGTGTAAGCATAGCTGATAGCAAAATAGAAGTTCTCCTTTACGCTGATGACATCTTTTTTTTAGCTGAATATCCACATAGCATGCAGTTGATGATCAATAAAATCAGTGAATTTTGTAAAACCTGTAACCTTGCAGAAAATTTAGGAAAATCAGGATACACGAAAAATGGTTCTTTGATGGCGAAGAAATTGAAACAGTCAGTCAATACAAATACCTTGGAGTTATTCTCAGTACAAACATGAGTTTTTCTTGCCATCTAGAAACAAAACTTGCCGCTTCAAAAAATCTTATAAACGCCTCCTGGAAGAATGTATTAGGAAACAATGAAATCATACCCTCAGCTAAGTACAAGGTCTTTAAATCAATCATGCGCTCAGTGATGTGCTACAGTTGCCAAACCTGGGAATACCGTCCATATATGAGGAAGTAGAAAAACTTCTAAGAAACTTTCTGAAAAAACTTTTCCGTTTGCCGTTAAATACCACAAACTACGTTCTCATGTTGGAAACAGGACTACCATCGCCTTACAACTTTACTCTCAAGATGCATTTTGATTTTATCCTCAAAACCCTCAGATCTCCGATGAGTAGAATACCCCATATACTTGCAAGAAACGTTATAGACAGGAAAGTGGAATGGACTGATGAATGCAAAACTTTATCAGATAAATGTAGCTACAGCTATAATATTCAATACGCAGATCAAGGAGAATTGAAATGAAGCCTGCGTATTGTATAAGCTGCTGGAGATACATGACATCCAACGAATATACCCAACAAGCTACCCACTCTGCCAATAGGATGAATTACCATGAGCTGAATTTCAGTTTAAACAGCAATAATTAATTTAGCGACTCCAATGGAATTCCATCGATTCCCCTAATTTGTAGAGCTAGGTGTGATATAGTGAATTTAAAAGGTTCCACGGGTTGGGTATAAGCAATCATGGTCGAAGCGAACATACACCAGCTCGACAACCCACAAGTAATCACCTTCGCAAGTCATCATGGTCATTTTGGACACCGGGACACCTGATCAAAACTCATCGTGTTCATTTTCGGAACGAATTTTGTGTATTCCTTATATGTGTGCGTAAACTTTTGGACTTGTGAGATTGTGTGAGTAAAATGAACTAAGAATAATTATTTTGTCAGTGAGAGCGATGAAGAGAAAGAATTTGTATTGGTTTAGGGCAGAGTGAGGCTGGTAAATGAAAATGTTTTAGAGTAACTCCTTCGATTAACCCCTTATATTGGATGGGAGTGAAGACAATATCAATGTTTTTTGTGTAGATATTTAATTTAAATGAGAGGAATAAATTATTACATTATTATATTACAGATCTTTAAAATTAATATCTTAAAATGGAGGAGATACAATGGTTTATCAGGCAGCATTTTACAAAAATAAGGTTAGTTAGTTAGGTATTTAAATTTGCAAAATATATGAAAATCGTGTCGTTATTTTGAGAAAAAATTGTAAGTTTTGTATTGACGAATGATAACTTCTAGATACGTTTAAGGAAAAAAAAAGTATCGTATCGTACGATATATTTATGGAAAGGTGGCGCATTTTTTAAGTCGCTAGGGCGTTAAGCTTATAGCCGAAAATCGCATTTAAAAAGATCATCAGTCTATTTTAAAAAATTGGCTTTTCATATAGTGCGATACATTGATTGAAAGGTGCAACTTCCAAGATTACAAAAATGCAATCCCGCAAATGGGGTTTAAAGATAAAAGTCGGATTTTCATATAATGCGATACATCGATTCAAAGGTACCAGGTACCACTTCCAAGATTACAAATATCCATTTTTTAAGTCGCTACGACACTTAGTTAAGCCGCAAATCAAGATAGAATGTGCAGACTTTGGTAGGTCTACGACGAATAGTTTGCCCGCAAATGGGGTTTAAATTTAAAAGTCGGATTTTCATATAATGCGATACATCGATTGAAAGGTACCACTTCCTAGATTAAAAATATCAATTTTCTAAGTCGCTACGACGCTTAGTTAAATCGCAAATCAAGATTGAATGTGCAGACTATGATAGGTCTACGACGAATAGTTTGCCCGCAAATGGGATTTAAAGATAAAAGTCGGATTTTCACATAATGCGTTACATCGATTCAAAGGTACCACTTCCAAGATTACAAATACCCATTTTTTAAGTCGCTACGACACTTAGTTTAGCCGCAAATCAAGATTGAATGTGCAGACTTTGATAGGTCTACAACGAATAGTTTGCCCGCAAATGGGGTTTAAAGATAAAAGTCGGATTTGCATATAATGCGATACATCGATCGAAAGGTTCCACTGCCTAGATTACAAATATCCATTTTTTAAGTCCCTACGACGCTTAGTTAAGCTGCAAATCAAGATTGAATGTGCAGACTTTGATAGGTCTACGACGAATAGTTTTCCCGCAAATAGGGTTTAAAGACAAAAGTCGGATTTTCATATAATGCGATACATCGATTCAAAGGTACCACTTCCTAGTTTAGCCGCAAATCAAGGTTGAATGTGCAGACTTTGATAGGTCTACAACGAATAGTTTGCCCTCAAATGGGGTTTAAAGATAAAAGTCGGATTTTCATATAATGCGATACATCGATTTTCATATAATGCGATACATCGATTCAAAGGTACCACTTCCTAGATTACAAATATCCATTTTCTAAGTCGCTACGACGCTTAGTTAAGCCGCAAATCAAGATTGAATGTGCAGACTTTGATAGGTCTACGACGAATAGTTTGCCCGCAAATGGGGTTTAAAGATAAAAGTCGAATTTTCATATAATGCGATTCGTCGATTCAAAGGTACCACTTCCAAGATTACAAATATCCATTTTTTAAGTCGCTACGACACTTAGTTTAGCCGCAAATCAAGATTGAATGTACAGACTTTGATAGGTCTACGACGAATAGTTTGCCCGCAAATGGGGTTTAAAGATAAAAGTCGGATTTTCATATAATGCGATACATCGATTCAAAGGTACCATTTCTAAGTTTAGCCGCAAATCAAGACTGAATGTGCAGACTTTGATAGGTCTACGACGATTAGTTTGCCCGCAAATGGGGTTTAAAGATAAAAGTCGGATTTTCATATAATGCGATACATCGATTGAAAGGTACCATTTCCTAGATTACAAATTTTTTAAGTCGCTACGACGCTTAGTTTAGCCGCAAATCAAGATTGAATGTGCAGACTTTGATAGGTCTACGACGAATAGTTTGACCGCAAATGGGGTTTAAAGATAAAAGTGGGATTTTCATATAATGCGATACATCGATTCAAGGGTACCACTTCCAAGATAAGAAATATCCATTTTCTAAGTCGCTACGACGCTTAGTTAAGCCGCAAATCAAGGTTGAATGTGCAGACTTTGATAGGTCTACGAGGAATAGTTTGCCCGCAAATGGGGTTTAAAGATAAAAGTCGGATTTTCATATAATGCGATACATCGATTGAAAGGTACCACTTCCTATATTACAAACATCTATTTTTTAAGTCGCTACGACGCTTAGTTAAGCCGATAAGCTAAAGCCGATAAGATAAAAGTCGGATTTTCATATAATGCGATACATCGATTCAAAGGTACCAGGTACCACTTCCAAGATTACAAGTACCCATTTTTTAAGTCGCTACGACACTTAGTTTAGCCGCAAATCAAGATTGAATGTGCAGACTTTGATAGGTCTACGACGAATAGTTTGCCCGCAAATGGGGTTTAAAGATAAAAGTCGGATTTTCATATAATGCGATACATCGATTCAAAGGTACCACTTCCTAGATTACAAATATCCATTTTATAAGTCGCTACGACGCTTAGTTAAGCCGCAAATCAAGATTGAATGTGCAGACTTTGATAGGTCTACGACGAATAGTTTGCCCGCAAATGGGGTTTAAAGATAAAAGTCGGATTTTCATATAATGCGATACATCGATTCAAAGGTACCACTTACAAATATCCATTTTTTAAGTCGCTACGAAACTTAGTTTAGCCGCAAATCAAGATTGAATGTGCAGACCTTGATAGGTCTACTACGAATAGTTTGCCCGCAAATGGGGTTTAAAGATAAAAGTCGGATTTTCATATAAGGCAATACATCGATTGAAAGGTACCACTTCCTAGATTACAAATATTCATTTTCTAAATCACTACGACGCTTAGTTAAGCCGCAAATCAAGATTGAATGTGCAGACTTTGATAGGTCTACAACGAATAGTTTGCCCGCAAATGGGGTTTAAAGATAAAAGTCGGATTTTCATATAATGCGATACATCGATTCAAAGGTACCACTTCCTAGATTACAAATATCCATTTTCTAAGTCGCTACGACGCTTAGTTAAGCCGCAAATCAAGGTTGAATGTGCAGACTTTGATAGGTCTACGAGGAATAGTTTGCCCGCAAATGGGGTTGAAAGATAAAAGTCGGATATACATATAACGCGATACATCGATTCAAAGGTACCACTTCCAAGATTACAAATATCCACTTTTTAAGTCGCTACGATACTCAGTTTATCCGCAAATCAAGGTTGAATGTGCAGACTTTGATAGGTCTACAACGAATAGTTTGCCCGCAAATGGGGTTTAAAGATAAAAGTCGGATTTTCATATAATGCGATACATCGATTCAAAGGTACCACTTCCTAGATTACAAATATCCATTTCCTAAGTCGCTACGACGCTTAGTTAAGCCGCAAATCAAGATTGAATGTGCAGACTTTGATAGGTCTACGACGAATAGTTTGCCCGCAAATGGGGTTTAAAGATTAAAGTCGGATTTTCATATAATGCGATTCATCGATGCAAAGGTACCACTTCCAAGATTACAAATATCCATTTTTTAAGTCGCTACGACACTTAGTTTAGCCGCAAATCAAGATTGAATGTACAGACTTTGATAGGTCTACGACGAATAGTTTGACCGCAAATGGGGTTTAAAGATAAAAGTGGGATTTTCATATAATGCGATACATCGACTCAAGGGTACCACTTCCAAAATAACAAATATCCATTTTCTAAGTCGCTACGACGCTTAGTTAAGCCGCAAATCAAGGTTGAATGTGCAGACTTTGATAGGTCTACGAGGAATAGTTTGCCCGCAAATGGGGTTTAAAGATAAAAGTCGGATTTTCATATAATGCGATGCATCGATTGAAAGGTACCACTTCTAAGTTTAGCCGCAAATCAAGACTGAATGTGCAGACTTTGATAGGTCTACGACGATTAGTTTGCCCGCAAATGGGGTTTAAAGATAAAAGTCGGATTTTCATATAATGCGATACATCGATTGAAAGGTACAATTTCCTAGATTACAAATATCCATTTTGTAAGTCGCTACGACGCTTAGTTTAGCCGCAAATCAAGATTGAATGTGCAGACTTTGATAGGTCTACGACGAATAGTTTGACCGCAAATGGGGTTTAAAAATAAAAGTGGGATTTTCATATAATGCGATACATCGACTCAAGGGTACCACTTCCAAAATAACAAATATCCATTTTCTAAGTCGCTACGACGCTTAGTTAAGCCGCAAATCAAGGTTGAATGTGCAGACTTTGATAGGTCTACGAGGAATAGTTTGCCCGCAAATGCGGTTTAAAGATAAAAGTCGGATTTTCATATAATGCGATACATCGATTGAAAGGTACCACTTCCTATATTACAAACATCTATTTTCTAAGTCGCTACGACGCTTAGTTAAGCCGCAAATCAAGATTGAATGTGCAGACTTTGATAGGTCTACGACGAATAGTTTGCCCGCAAATGGGGTTTAAAGATAAAAGTCGGATTTTCATATAATGCGATACATCGATTCAAAGGTACCAGGTACCACTTCCAAGATTACAAATACCCATTTTTTAAGTCGCTACGACATTTAGTTTAGCCGCAAATCAAGATTGAATGTGCAGACTTTGATAGGTCTACGACGAATAGTTTGCCCGCAAATGGGGTTTAAAGATAAAAGTGGGATTTTCATATAATGCGATACATCTATTGAAAGGTACCACTTCCTAGATTACAAATATCCATTTTGTAAGTCGCTACGACGCTTAGTTTAGCCGCAAATCAAGATTGAATGTGCAGACTTTGATAGGTCTACGACGAATAATTTGCCCGCAAATGGGGTTTAAAGATAAAAGTCGGATTTCCATATAATGCGATTCATCGATTCAAAGGTACCACTTCCAAGATTACAAATATCCACTTTTTAAGTCGCTACGACACTTAAAATAGCCGCAAATCAAGGTTGAATGTGCAGACTTTGATAGGTCTACAACGAATAGTTTGCCCGCAAATGGGGTTTAAAGATAAAAGTCGGATTGTCATATAATGCGATACATCGATTCAAAGGTACCATTTCCTAGATTACAAATATCCATTTTGTAAGTCCCTACGACGCTTAGTTAAGCCGCAAATCAAGATTGAATGTGCAGACTTTGATAGGTCTACGACGAATAGTTTGCCCGCAAATGGTACATCGACTCAAAGGTACCAGGTACCACTTCCAAGATTACAAATACCCATTTTTTAAGTCGCTACGACACTTAGTTTATCTGCAAATCAATATTGAATGTGAAGACTTTGATAGGTCTACGACGAATAGTTTGCCCGCAAATGGGGTTTAAAGATAAAAGTCGGATTTTCATATAATGCGATACATCGATTCAAAGGTACCACTTCCTAGTTAGGCGCAAATCAAGGTTGAATGTGCAGACTTTGATAGGTCTACGACGAATAGTTTGCCCGCAACTGGGTTTAATGATAAAAGTCGGATTTTCATATAATGCGATACATCGATTCAAAGGTACCAAGTTCCACTTTCATGATTACAAATATAAATTTTTTAAGTCGCTACGACACTTAGTTTAGCCGCAAATCAAGATTGAATGTGCAGACTTTGATAGGTCTACGACGAATAGTTTGCCCGCAAATGGGGTTTAAAGATAAAAGTGGGATTTTCATATAATGCGATACATCTATTGAAAGGTACCACTTCCTAGATTACAAATATCCATTTTCTAAGTCGCTACGACGCTTAGTTAAGCCGCAAATCAAGATTGAATGTGCAGACTTTGATAGGTCTACGACGAATAGTTTGCCCGCAAATGGGGTTTAAAGATAAAAGTCGGATTTTCATATAATGCGATTCATCGATTCAAAGGTACCACTTCCAAGATTACAAATATCCATTTTTTAAGTCGCTACGATACTTAGTTTAGCCGCAAATCAAGATTGAATGTGCAGACTTTGATAGGTCTACAACGAATAGTTTGCCCGCAAATGGGGTTTAAAGATAAAAGTCGGATTTTCATATAATGCGATACATCGATTCCAAGGTACCATTTCCTAGATTACAAATATCCATTTTGTAAGTCCCTACGACGCTTAGTTAAGCCGCAAATCAAGATTGAATGTGCAGACTTTGGTAGGTCTACGACGAAAAGTTTGCCCGCAAATGGGGTTTAAAGATAAAAGTCGGATTTTCATATATTGCGATTCATCGATTCAAAGGTACCACTTCCAAGATTACAAATATCCATTTTTTAAGTCGCTACGACACTTAGTTTAGCCGCAAATCAAGATTGAATGTGCAGACTTTGATAGGTCTACGACGAATAGTTTGCCCGCAAATGGGGTTTACAGATAAAAGTCAGATTTTCATATAATGCGATACATCGATTCAAAGGTACCACTTCCTAGATTACAAATATCCATTTTCTAAGTCGCTACGACGCTTAGTTAAGCCGCAAATCAGGATTGAATGTGCAGACTTTGATAGGTCTACGACGAATAGTTTGCCCGCAAATGGGGTTTAAAGATAAAAGTCGGATTTTCATATAATGCGATACATCGATTCAAAGGTACCACTTCCAAATTTACAAATATCCATTTTTTAAGTCGCTACGACGCTTAGTTAAGCCGCAAATCAAGATTGAATGTGAAGACTTTGATAGGTCTACGACGAATAGTTTGCCCGCAAATAGGGTTTAAAGATAAAAGTCTGATTTTCATATAATGCGATACATCGATTCAAAGGTACCACTTCCTTGATTACAAATATCCATTTTCTAAGTCGCTACGACGCTTAGTTAAGCCGCAAATCAAGATTGAATGTGCAGACTTTGATAGGTCTACGACGAATAGTTTGCCCGCAAATGGAGTTTAAAGATAAAAGTCGGATTTTCATATAATGCGATTCATCGACTCAAAGGCACCACTTCCAAGATTACAAATATCCTTTTTTTAAGTCGCTACGACACTTAGTTTAGCCGCAAATCAAGATTGAATGTGCAGACTTTGATAGGTCTACGACGAATAGTTTGCCCGCAAATGCGGTTTAAAGATAAAAGTCGGATTTTCATATAATGCGATACATCGATTCAAAGGTACCACTTCCTAGATTACAAATATCCATTTTCTAAGTCGCTACGACGCTTAGTTAAGCCGCAAATCAAGATTAAATGTGAAGACTTTGATAGGTCTACGACGAATAGTTTGCCCGCAATCGGGGTTTAAAGATAAAAGTCGGATTTTCATATAATGCGATTCATCGATTCAAAGGTACCACTTCCAAGATTACAAATATCCATTTTTTAAGTCGCTACGACACTTAGTTTAGCCACAAATCAAGATTGAATGTGCAGATTTTGATAGGTCTACGACGAATAGTTTGCCCGCAAATGGGATTTAAAGATAAAAGTCGGATTTTCATATAATGCTATACATCGATTCAAAGGTACCACTTCCAAGATTACAAATATCCATTTTTTAAGTCGCTACGACAATTAGTTTAGCCGCAAATCAAGATTGAATGTGCAGACTTTGATAGGTCTACAACGAATCGTTTGCCCGCAAATGGGGTTTAAAGATAAAAGTCGGATTTTCATATAATGCGATACATCGATTGAAAGGTACCTCTTCCTAGATTAAAAATATCCATTTTCTAAGTCGCTACGACGCTTAGTTAAGCCGCAAATCAAGATTGAATGTGCAGACTTTGATAGGTCTACGACGAAAAGTTTGCCCGCAAAAGCGGTTTAAAGATAAAATTCGGATTTTCATATAATGCGATACATCGATTCAAATGTACCAGGTACCACTTCCAAGATTACAAATACCCATTTTTTAAGTCGCTACGATACTTAGTTTAGCTGCAAATCAATATTGAATGTGAAGACTTTGATAGGTCTACGACGAATAGTTTGCCCGCAAATGGGGTTTAAAGATAAAAGTCGGATTTTCATATAATGCGATACATCGATTGAAAGGTACCACTTCCTAGATTACAAATGTCCATTTTGTAAGTCCCTACGACGCTTAGTTAAGCCGCAAATCAAGATTGAATGTGCAGACTTTGATAGGTCTACGACGAATAGTTTGCCCGCAAATGGGGTTTAAAGATAAAAGTCGGATTTTCATATAATGCGATTCATCGATTCAAAAGTACCACTTCCAAGATTACAAATATCCATTTTTTAAGTCGCTACGACACTTAGTTTAGCCGCAAATCAAGATTGAATGTGCAGACTTTGATAGGTCTACGACGAATAGTTTGCCCGCAAATGGGGTTTAAAGATAAAAGTCGGATTTTCATATAATGCGATACATCGATTCAAAGGTACCACTTCCTAGATTACAAATATCCATTTTCTAAGTCGCTACGACGCTTAGTTAAGCCGCAAATTAGGATTGAATGTGCAGACTTTGATAGGTCGACGACGAATAGTTTGCCCGCAAATGGGGTTTAAAGATAAAAGTCGGATTTTCATATAATGCGATACATCGATTCAAAGGTACCACTTCCAAGATTACAAATATCCATTTTTTAAGTCGCTACGACACTTAGTTAAGCCGCAAATCAAGATTGAATGTGAAGACTTTGATAGGTCTACGACGAATAGTTTGCCCGCAAATAGGGTTTAAAGATAAAAGTCTGATTTTCATATAATGCGATACATCGAT
Source organism: Melangyna quadrimaculata (assembly GCA_949320155.1). Lineage (NCBI taxonomy): Eukaryota > Metazoa > Arthropoda > Insecta > Diptera > Syrphidae > Melangyna > Melangyna quadrimaculata. The sequence continues at coordinate 251,690,154 of OX439483.1, read as the reverse complement.
TCAAAGGTACCACTTCCTAGATTACAAATATCCATTTTCTAAGTCGCTACGACGCTTAGTTAAGCCGCAAATCAAGATTGAATGTGCAGACTTTGATAGGTCTACGACGAATAGTTTGCCCGCAAATGGAGTTTAAAGATAAAAGTCAGATTTTCATATAATGCGATTCATCGATTCAAAGGTACCACTTCCAAGATTACAAATATCCTTTTTTTAATTCGCTACGACACTTAGTTTAGCCGCAAATCAAGATTGAATGTGCAGACTTTGATAGGTCTACGACGAATAGTTTGCCCGCAAATGGGGTTTAAAGATAAAAGTCGGATTTTCATATAATGCGATACATCGATTCAAAGGTACCACTTCCTAGATTACAAATATCCATTTTCTAAGTCGCTACGACGCTTAGTTAAGCCGCAAATCAAGATTTAATGTGAAGACTTTGATAGGTCTACGACGAATAGTTTGCCCGCAAATGGGGTTTAAAGATAAAAGTCGGATTTTCATATAATGCGATCCATCGATTCAAAGGTACCACTGCCAAGATTACAAATATCCATTTTTTAAGTCGCTACGACACTTAGTTTAGCCACAAATCAAGATTGAATGTGCAGACTTTGATAGGTCTACGACGAACAATTTGCCCGCAAATGGGGTTTAAAGATAAAAGTCGGATTTTCATATAATGCAATACATCGATTCAAAGGTACCACTTCCAAGATTACAAATATCCATTTTTTAAGTCGCTATGACAATTAGTTTAGCCGCAAATCAAGATTGAATGTGCAGACTTTGATAGGTCTACAACGAATCGTTTGCCCGCAAATGGGGTTTAAAGATAAAAGTCGGATTTTCATATAATGCGATACATCGATTGAAAGGTACCACTTCCTATATTACAAACATCTATTTTCTAAGTCGCTACGACGCTTAGTTAAGCCGCAAATCAAGATTGAATGTGCAGACTTTGATAGGTCTACCACGAATAGTTTGCCCACAAATGGGGTTTAAAGATAAAAGTCGGATTTTCATATAATGCGATTCATCGATTCAAAGGTACCACTTCCAAGATTACAAATATCCATTTTTTAAGTCGCTACGATACTTAGTTTAGCTGCAAATCAATATTGAATGTGAAGACTTTGATAGGTCTACGACGAATAGTTTGCCCGCAAATGGGGTTTAATGATAAAAGTCGGATTTTCATATAATGCGATACATCGATTGAAAGGTACCACTTCCTAGATTACAAATGTCCATTTTCTAAGTCGCTACGACGCTTAGTTAAGCCGCAAATCAAGATTGAATGTGCAGACTTTGATAGGTCTACCACGAATAGTTTGCCCACAAATGGGGTTTAAAGATAAAAGTCGGATTTTCATATAATGCGATTCATCGATTCAAAGGTACCACTTCCAAGATTACAAATATCCATTTTTTAAGTCGCTACGACACTTAGTTTAGCCGCAAATCAAGATTGAATGTACAGACTTTGATAGGTCTACGACGAATAGTTTGCCCGCAAATGGGGTTTAAAGATAAAAGTCGGATTTTCATATAATGCGATACATCGATTCCAAGGTACCACTTCCTTGATTACATATATCCGTTTTCTAAGTCGCTACGACGCTTAGTTAAGCCGCAAATCAAGATTGATGTGCAGACTTTGATAGGTCTATGACGAATAGTTTGCCCGCAAATGAGGTTTAAAGATAAAAGTCGGATATACATATAATGCGATACATCGATTGAAAGGTACCACTTCCTAGATTACAAATGTCCATTTTCTAAGTCGCTACGACGCTTAGTTAAGCCGCAAATCAAGATTGAATGTGCAGACTTTGATAGGTCTACGATGAATAGTTTGCCCGTAAATGGGGTTTAAAGATAAAAGTCGGATTTTCATATAATGCGATACATCGATTGAAAGGTACCACTTCCTAGATTACATTTCCTAAGTCGCTACGAGGCTTAGTTAAGCCGCAAATCAAGATTGAATGTGCAGACTTTGATAGGTCTACGACGAATAGTTTGCCCGCAAATGGGGTTTAAAGATAAAAGTCGGATTTTCATATAATGCGATACATCGATTCAAAGGTACCACTTCCTAGATTACAAATATCCTTTTTCTAAGTCGCTACGACGCTTAGTAAAGCCGCAAATCAAGATTGAATTTGCAGACTTTGATAGGTCTACGACGAAAAGTTTGCCCGCAAATGGGGTTTAAAGATAAAATTCGGATTTTCATATAATGCGATACATCGATTCAAATGTACCAGGTACCACTTCCTAGATTACAAATATCCATTTTCTAAGTCGCTACGACGCTTAGTTAAGCCGCAAATCAAGATTGAATGTGCAGAATATGATAGGTCTACTACGAATAGTTTGCCCGCAAATGGGGTTTAAAGATAAAAGTCGGATTTTCATATAATGCAATTCATCGATTCAAAGGTACCACTTCCAAGATTACAAATATCCTTTTTTTAAGTCGCTACGACACTTAGTTTAGCCACAAATCAAGATTGAATGTGCAGACTCTGATAGGTCTACGACGAAAAGTTTGCCCGCAAATGGGGTTTAAAGATAAAAGTCGGATTTTCATATAATGCAATACGTCGATTCAAAGGTACCACTTCCAAGATTACAAATATCCATTTTTTAAGTCGCTACGACAATTAGTTTAGCCGCAAATCAAGATTGAATGTGCAGACTTTGATAGGTCTACAACGAATCGTTTGCCCGCAAATGGGGTTTAAAGATAAAAGTCGGATTTTCATATAATGCGATACATCGATTGAAAGGTACCTCTTCCTAGATTAAAAATATCCATTTTCTAAGTCGCTACGACGCACGCTTAGATAAGCCGCAAATCAAGATTGAATGTGCAGACTTTGATAGGTCTACGACGAAAAGTTTGCCCACAAATGCGGTTTAAAGATAAAATTCGGATTTTCATATAATGCGATACATCGATTCAAATGTACCAGGTACCACTTCCAAGATTACAAATACCCATTTTTTAAGTCGCTACGATACTTAGTTTAGCTGAAAATCAATATTGAATGTGAAGACTTTGATAGGTCTACGACGAATAGTTTGCCCGCAAATGGGGTTTAAAGATAAAAGTGGGATTTTCATATAATGCGATACATCGATTGAAAGGTACCACTTCCTAGATTACAAATGTCCATTTTCTAAGTCGCTACGACGCTTAGTTAAGCCGCAAATCAAGATTGAATGTGCAGACTTTGATAGGTCTACGACGTATAGTTTGCCCGCAAATGGGGTTTAAAGATAAAAGTCGGATTTTCATATAATGCGATACATCGATTGAAAGGTACCACTTCCTAGATTACATTTCCTAAGTCGCTACGAGGCTTAGTTAAGCCGCAAATCAAGATTGAATGTGCAGACTTTGATAGGTCTACGACGAATAGTTTGCCCGCAAATGGGGTTTAAAGATAAAAGTCGGATTTTCATATAATGCGATACATCGATTCAAAGGTACCACTTCCTAGATTACAAATATCCTTTTTCTAAGTCGCTACGACGCTTAGTAAAGCCGCAAATCAAGATTGAATTTGCAGACTTTGATAGGTCTACGACGAAAAGTTTGCCCGCAAATGGGGTTTAAAGATAAAATTCGGATTTTCATATAATGCGATACATCGATTTAAATGTACCAGGTACCACTTCCTAGATTACAAATATCCATTTTCTAAGTCGCTACGACGCTTAGTTAAGCCGCAAATCAAGATTGAATGTGCAGAATATGATAGGTCTACTACGAATAGTTTGCCCGCAAATGGGGTTTAAAGATAAAAGTCGGATTTTCATATAATGCAATTCATCGATTCAAAGATACCACTTCCAAGATTACAAATATCCTTTTTTTAAGTCGCTACGACACTTAGTTTAGCCGCAAATCAATATTGAATGTGCAGACTTTGATAGGTCTACGACGAAAAGTTTGCCCGCAAATGGGGTTTAAAGATAAAAGTCAGATTTTCATATAATGCAATACGTCGATTCAAAGGTACCACTTCCAAGATTACAAATATCCATTTTTTAAGTCGCTACGACAATTAGTTTAGCCGCAAATCAAGATTGAATGTGCAGACTTTGATAGGTCTACAACGAATCGTTTGCCTGCAAATGGGGTTTAAAGAAAAAGGTCGGATTTTAATATAATGCGATACATCGATTGAAAGGTACCACTTCCTAGATTACAAATATCCATTTTCTAAGTCGCTACGACGCTTAGTTAAGCCGCAAATCAAGATTGAATGTGCAGACTTTGATAGGTCTACGACGAAAAGTTTGCCCGAAAATGCGGTTTAAAGATAAAATTAGGATTTTCATATAATGCGATACATCGATTCAAAGGTACCAGGTACCACTTCCAAGATTACAAATACCCATTTTTTAAGTCGCTGCGACACTTAGTTTAGCTGCAAATCAATATTGAATGTGAAGACTTTGATAGGTCTACGACGAATAGTTTGCCCGCAAATGGGGTTTAAAGATAAAAGTCAGATTTTCATATAATGCGATACATCGATTGAAAGGTACCACTTCCTAGATTACAAATGTCCATTTTCTAAGTCGCTACGACGCTTAGTTAAGCCGCAAATCAAGATTGAATGTGCAGACTTTGATAGGTCTACGACGAATAGTTTGCCCGCAAATTGGGTTTAAAGATAAAATTCGGATTTTCATATAATGCGATACATCGATTCAAAGGTACCAGGTACCACTTCCAAGATTACAAATACCCATTTTTTAAGTCGCTACGACACTTAGTTTATCTGCAAATCAATATTGAATGTGAAGACTTTGATAGGTCTACGACGAATAGTTTGCCCGCAAATGGGGTTTAAAGATAAAAGTCGGATTTTCATATAATGCGATACATCGATTGAAAGGTACCACTTCCTAGATTATATTTTCTAAGTCGCTACGGGGCTTAGTTAAGCCGCAAATCAAGATTGAATGTGCAGACTTTGATAGGTCTACGACGAATAGTTTGCCCGCAAATGGGGTTTAAAGATAAAAGTCGGATTTTCATATAATGCGATACATCGATTCAAAGGTACCACTTCCTAGATTACAAATATCCTTTTTCTAAGTCGCTACGACGCTTAGTAAAGCCGCAAATCAAGATTGAATTTGCAGACATTGATAGGTCTACGACGAAAAGTTTGCCCGCAAATGGGGTTTAAAGATAAAATTCGGATTTTCATATAATGCGATACATCGATTCAAATGTACCAGGTACCACTTCCTAGATTACAAATATCCATTTTCTAAGTCGCTACGACGCTTAGTTAAGCCGCAAATCAAGATTGAATGTGCAGAATATGATAGGTCTACTACGAATAGTTTGCCCGCAAATGGGGTTTAAAGATAAAAGTCGGATTTTCATATAATGCAATTCATCGATTCAAAGGTACCACTTCCAAGATTACAAATATCCATTTTTTAAGTCGCTACGACAATTAGTTAAGCCGCAAATCAAGATTGAATGTGCAGACTTTGATAGGTCTACAACGAATCGTTTGCCCGCAAATGGGGTTTAAAGATAAAAGTCGGATTTTCATATAATGCGATACATCGATTGAAAGGTACCACTTCCTAGATTACAAATGTCCATTTTCTAAGTCGCTACGACGCTTAGTTAAGCCGCAAATCAAGATTGAATGTGCAGACTTTGATAGGTCTACGACGAAAAGTTTGCCCGAAAATGCGGTTTAAAGATAAAATTCGGATTTTCATATAATGCGATACATCGATTCAAAGGTACCAGGTACCACTTCCAAGATTACAAATACCCATTTTTTAAGTCGCTGCGACACTTAGTTTAGCTGCAAATCAATATTGAATGTGAAGACTTTGATAGGTCTACGACGAATAGTTTGCCCGCAAATGGGGTTTAAAGATAAAAGTCGGATTTTCATATAATGCGATACATCGATTGAAAGGTACCACTTCCTAGATTACAAATGTCCATTTTCTAAGTCGCTACGACGCTTAGTTAAGCCGCAAATCAAGATTGAATGTGCAGACTTTGATAGGTCTACGACGAATAGTTTGCCCGCAAATTGGGTTTAAAGATAAAATTCGGATTTTCATATAATGCGATACATCGATTCAAAGGTACCAGGTACCACTTCCAAGATTACAAATACCCATTTTTTAAGTCGCTACGACACTTAGTTTATCTGCAAATCAATATTGAATGTGAAGACTTTGATAGGTCTTCGACGAATAGTTTGCCCGCAAATGGGGTTTAAAGATAAAAGTCGGATTTTCATATAATGCGATACATCGATTGAAAGGTACCACTTCCTAGATTACAAATATCCATTTTCTAAGTCGCTACGACGCTTAGTTAAGCCGCAAATCAAGATTGAATGTACAGACTTTGATAGGTCTACGACGAAAAGTTTGCCCGAAAATGCGGTTTAAAGATAAAATTCGGATTTTCATATAATGCGATACATCGATTCAAAGGTACCAGGTACCACTTCCAAGATTACAAATACCCATTTTTTAAGTCGCTGCGACACTTAGTTTAGCTGCAAATCAATATTGAATGTGAAGACTTTGATAGGTCTACGACGAATAGTTTGCCCGCAAATGGGGTTTAAAGATAAAAGTCGGATTTTCATATAATGCGATACATCGATTGAAAGGTACCACTTCCTAGATTACAAATGTCCATTTTCTAAGTCGCTACGACGCTTAGTTAAGCCGCAAATCAAGATTGAATGTGCAGACTTTGATAGGTCTACGACGAATAGTTTGCCCGCAAATTGGGTTTAAAGATAAAATTCGGATTTTCATATAATGCGATACATCGATTCAAAGGTACCAGGTACCACTTCCAAGATTACAAATACCCATTTTTTAAGTCGCTACGACACTTAGTTTATCTGCAAATCAACATTGAATGTGAAGACTTTGATAGGTCTACGACGAATAGTTTGCCCGCAAATGGGGTTTAAAGATAAAAGTCGGATTTTCATATAATGCGATACATCGATTGAAAGGTACCACTTCCTAGATTACAAATGTCCATTTTCTAAGTCGCTACGACGCTTAGATAAGCCGCAAATCAAGATTGAATGTGCAGACTTTGATAGGTCTACGACGAAAAGTTTTCCCGCAAATGGGGTTTAAAGATAAAAGTCGGATTTTCATATAATGCGATACATCGATTGAAAGGTACCACTTCCAAGATTACAAATATTCATTTTCTAAGTCACTACGACACTTAGTTTAGCCGCAACTCAATATTGAATGTGCAGACTTTGATAGGTCTACGACGAATAGTTTGCCCGCAAATGGGGTTTAAAAAAAAAACACGGATTTTCATATAATGCGATACATCGATTCAAAGCTACCACTTCCTAGATTACAAATATCCATTTTCTAAGTCGCTACGACGCTTAGTTAAGCCGCAAATCAAGATTGAATTTGCAGACTTTGATAGGTCTACGACGAAAAGTTTGCCCGCAAATGGGGTTTAAAGATAAAATTCGGATTTTCATATAATGAGATACATCGATTCAAATGTACCAGGTACCACTTCCAAGATTACAAATAATGCGATACATCGATTGAAAGGTACCACTTCCTAGATTACAAATGTCCATTTTCTAAGTCGCTACGACGCTTAGTTAAGCCGCAAATCAAGATTGAATGTGCAGACTTTGATAGGTCTACGACGAAAAGTTTGCCCGCAAATGGGGTTTAAAGACAAAAGTCGGATTTTCATATAATGCGATATATCGATTCAAAGGTACCACTTCCAAGATTACAAATATTCATTTTTTAAGTCGCTACGACAATTATTTTAGCCGCAAATCAAGATTGAATGTGCAGACTTTGATAGGTCTACAACGAATCGTTTGCCCGCAAACGGGGTATAAAGATAAAAGTCGGATTTTCATATAATGCGATACATCGATTGAAAGGTACCACTTCCAAGATTACAAATATCCATTTTCTAAGTCGCTACGACGCTTAGTTAAGCCGCAAATCAAGATTGAATGTGCAGACTTTGATAGGTCTACGACGAAAAGTTTGCCCGCAAATGGGGTTTAAAGATAAAATTCGGATTTTCATATAATGCGATACATCGATTCAAAGGTACCAGGTACCACTTCCAGGATTACAAATACCCATTTTTTAAGTCGCTACGACACTTAGTTTATCTGCAAATCAATATTGAATGTAAAGACTTTGATAGGTCTACGACGAATAGTTTGCCCGCAAATGGGGTTTAAAGACAAAAGTCGGATTTTCATATAATGCGATACATCGATTGAAAGGTACCACTTCCTAGATTACAAATGTCCATTTTCTAAGTCGCTACGACGCTTAGTTAAGCCGCAAATCAAGATTGAATGTGCAGACTTTGATAGGTCTACGACGAAAAGTTTGCCCGCAAATGGGGTTTAAAGACAAAAGTCGGATTTTCATATAATGCGATATATCGATTCAAAGGTACCACTTCCAAGATTACAAATATTCATTTTCTAAGTCACTACGACACTTAGTTTAGCCGCAACTCAATATTGAATGTGCAGACTTTGATAGGTCTACGACGAATAGTTTGCCCGCAAATGGGGTTTAAAAAAAAAAAAACACGGATTTTCATATAATGCGATACATCGATTGAAAGCTACCACTTCCTAGATTACAAATATCCATTTTCTAAGTCGCTACGACGCTTATTTAAGCCGCAAATCAAGATTGAATGTGCAGACTTTGATAGGACTACGACGAATAGTTTGCCCGCAAATGGGGTTTAAAGATCGGATTTTCATATAATGCGATACATCGATAAAACTTTTACATCCCAGATTACAAATATCCATTTTCTAAGTCGCTACGACACTTAGTTTAGCCGCAAATCAAGATTGAATGTGCAGACTTTGATAGGTCTACGACGAATAGTTTTCCCGCAAATGGGGTTTAAAGATAAAAGTCGGATTTTCATATAATGCGATACATCGATTGAAAGGTACCACTTCCTAAATTACAATTATTCATTTTCTAAGTCGCTTCGACGCTTAGTTAAGCCGCAAATCAAGATTGAATGTGCAGACTTTGATAGGTCTACGACGAATAATTTGCCCGCAAATGGGGTTTAAAGATAAAAGTTGGATTTTCATATAATGCGATTCATCAATTCAAAGGTACCACTTCCAAGATTACAAATATACATTTTTTAAGTCGCTACGACACTTAGTTTAGCCGCAAATCAAGATTGAATGTGCAGACTTTGATAGGTCTACGACGAATAGTTTGCCCGCAAATGGGGTTTAAAGATAAAAGTCGGATTTTCATATAATGCGATTCATCAATTCAAAGGTACCACTTCCAAGATTACAAATATACATTTTTTAAGTCGCTACGACAATTAGTTTAGCCGCAAATCAAGATTGAATGTGCAGACTTTGATAGGTCTACAACGAATCGTTTGCCCGCAAATGTGGTATAAAGATAAAAGTCGGATTTTCATATAATGCGATACATCGATTGAAAGGTACCACTTCGAAGATTACAAATATCCATTTTCTAAGTCGCTACGACGCTTAGTTAAGCCGCAAATCAAGATTGAATGTGCAGACTTTGATAGGTCTACGACGAAAAGTTTGCCCGCAAATGGGGTTTAAAGATAAAATTCGGATTTTCATATAATGCGATAAATCGATTCAAAGGTACCAGGTACCACTTCCAGGATTACAAATACCCATTTTTTAAGTCGCTACGACACTTAGTTTATCTGCAAATCAATATTGAATGTAAAGACTTTGATAGGTCTACGACGAATAGTTTGCCCGCAAATGGGGTTTAAAGACAAAAGTCGGATTTTCATATAATGCGATACATCGATTGAAAGGTACCACTTCCTAGATTACAAATGTCCATTTTCTAAGTCGCTACGACGCTTAGTTAAGCCGCAAATCAAGATTGAATGTGCAGACTTTGATAGGTCTACGACGAAAAGTTTGCCCGCAAATGGGGTTTAAAGACAAAAGTCGGATTTTCATATAATGCGATATATCGATTCAAAGGTACCACTTCCAAGATTACAAATATTCATTTTCTAAGTCACTACGACACTTAGTTTAGCCGCAACTCAATATTGAATGTGCAGACTTTGATAGGTCTACGACGAATAGTTTGCCCGCAAATGGGGTTTAAAAAAAAAAAACACGGATTTTCATATAATGCGATACATCGATTGAAAGCTACCACTTCCTAGATTACAAATATCCATTTTCTAAGCCGCTACGACGCTTAGTTAAGCCGCAAATCAAGATTGAATGTGCAGACTTTGATAGGACTACGACGAATAGTTTGCCCGCAAATGGGGTTTAAAGATCGGATTTTCATATAATGCGATACATCGATAAAACTTCTACATCAAAGATTACAAATATCCATTTTCTAAGTCGCTACGACACTTAGTTTAGCCGCAAATCAAGATTGAATGTGCAGACTTTGATAGGTCTACGACGAATAGTTTTCCCGCAAATGGGGTTTAAAGATAAAAGTCGGATTTTCATATAATGCGATACATCGATTGAAAGGTACCACTTCCTAAATTACAATTATTCATTTTCTAAGTCGCTTCGACGCTTAGTTAAGCCGCAAATCAAGATTGAATGTGCAGACTTTGATAGGTCTACGACGAATAATTTGCCCGCAAATGGGGTTTAAAGATAAAAGTCGGATTTTCATATAATGCGATTCATCAATTCAAAGGTACCACTTCCAAGATTACAAATATACATTTTTTAAGTCGCTACGACACTTAGTTTAGCCGCAAATCAAGATTGAATGTGCAGACTTTGATAGGTCTACGACGAATAGTTTGCCCGCAAATGGGGTTTAAAGATAAGAGTCGGATTTTCATATAATGCGATTCATCAATTCAAAGGTACCACTTCCAAGATTACAAATATACATTTTTTAAGTCGCTACGACAATTAGTTTAGCCGCAAATCAAGATTGAATGTGCAGACTTTGATAGGTCTACAACGAATCGTTTGCCCGCAAATGTGGTATAAAGATAAAAGTCGGATTTTCATATAATGCGATACATCGATTGAAAGGTACCACTTCCAAGATTACAAATATCCATTTTCTAAGTCGCTACGACGCTTAGTTAAGCCGCAAATCAAGATTGAATGTGCAGACTTTGATAGGTCTACGACGAAAAGTTTTCCCGCAAATGGGGTTTAAAGATAAAATTCGGATTTTCATATAATGCGATACATCGATTCAAAGGTACCAGGTACCACTTCCAAGATTACAAATACCCATTTTTTAAGTCGCTACGACACTTAGTTTATCTGCAAATCAATATTGAATGTGCAGACTTTGATAGGTCTACGACGCATAGTTTGCCCGCAAATGGGGTTTAAAGACAAAAGTCGGATTTTCATATAATGCGATACATCGATTGAAAGGTACCACTTCCTAGATTACAAATGTCCATTTTCTAAGTCGCTACGACGCTTAGTTAAGCCAAAAATCAAGATTGAATGTGCAGACTTTGATAGGTCTACGACGAAAAGTTTGCCCGCAAATGGGGTTTAAAGATAAAAGTCGGATTTTCATATAATGCGATATATCGATTCAAAGGTACCACTTCCAAGATTATAAATATTCATTTTCTAAGTCACTACGACACTTAGTTTAGCCGCAACTCAATATTGAATGTGCAGACTTTGATAGGTCTACGACGAATAGTTTGCCCGCAAATGGGGTTTAAAAAAAAAACACGGATTTTCATATAATGCGATACATCGATTGAAAGCTACCACTTCCTAGATTACAAATATCCATTTTCTAAGTCGCTACGACGCTTAGTTAAGCCGCAAATCAAGATTGAATGTGCAGACTTTGATAGGACTACGACGAATAGTTTGCCCGCAAATGGGGTTTAAAGATCGGATTTTCATATAATGCGATACATCGATAAAACTTCCACATCCCAGATTACAAATATCCATTTTCTAAGTCGCTACGACACTTAGTTTAGCCGTAAATCAAGATTGAATGTGCAGACTTTGATAGGTCTACGACGAATAGTTTTCCCGCAAATGGGGTTTAAAGATAAAAGTCGGATTTTCATATAATGCGATACATCGATTGAAAGGTACCACTTCCTAAATTACAAATATTCATTTTCTAAGTCGCTTCGACGCTTAGTTAAGCCGCAAATCAATATTAAATGTGCAGACTTTGATAGGTCTACGACGAATAGTTTTCCCGCAAATGGGGTTTAAAGATAAAAGTCGGATTTTCATATAATGCGATACATCGATTCAAAGGTACCACTTCCAAGTTTAGCCGCAAATCAAGACTGAATGTGCAGACTTTGATAGGTCTACGACGATTAGTTTGCCCGCAAATGGGATTTAAAGATAAAAGTCGGATTTTCATATAATGCGATACATCGATTGAAAGGTACCATTTCCTAGATTACAAATATCCATTTTGTAAGTCGCTACGACGCTTAGTTTAGCCGCAAATCAAGATTGAATGTGCAAACTTTGATAGGTCTACGACGAATAGTTTGACCGCAAATGGGGTTTAAAGATAAAAGTGGGATTTTCATATAATGCGATACATCGATTCAAGTGTACCACTTCCAAGATAACAAATATCCATTTTCTAAGTCGCTACGACACTTAGTTAAGCCGCAAATCAATATTGAATGTGCAGACTTTAATAGGTCTACGAGGAATAGTTTGCCCGCAAATGGGGTTTAAAGATAAAAGTCGGATTTTCATATAATGCGATACATCGATTGAAAGGTACCACTTCCAATATTACAAACATCTATTTTCTAAGTCGCTACGACGCTTAGTTAAGCCGCAAATCAAGATTGAATGTGCAGACTTTGATAGGTCTACGACGAATAATTTGCCCGCAAATGTTGTTTAAAGATAAAAGTCGGATTTTCATATAATGCGATACGTCGATTGAAAGGTACCACTTCCTAGATTACAAATGTCCATTTTCTAAGTCGCTACGACGCTTAGTTAAGCCGCAAATCAAGATTGAATGTGCAGACTTTGATAGGTCTACGACGAAAAGTTTGCCCGCAAATGGGGTTTAAAGATAAAAGTCGGATTTTCATATAATGCGATATATCGATTCAAAGGTACCACTTCCAAGATTACAAATATTCATTTTCTAAGTCACTACGACACTTAGTTTAGCCGCAACTCAATATTGAATGTGCAGACTTTGATAGGTCTACGACGAATAGTTTGCCCGCAAATGGGGTTTAAAGACAAAAGTCGGATTTTCATATAATGCGATACATCGATTGAAAGGTACCACTTCCTAGATTACAAATGTCCATTTTCTAAGTCGCTACGACGCTTAGTTAAGCCGCAAATCAAGATTGAATGTGCAGACTTTGATAGGTCTACGACGAAAAGTTTGCCCGCAAATGGGGTTTAAAGATAAAAGTCGGATTTTCATATAATGCGATATATCGATTCAAAGGTACCACTTCCAAGATTACAAATATTCATTTTCTAAGTCACTACGACACTTAGTTTAGCCGCAACTCAATATTGAATGTGCAGACTTTGATAGGTCTACGACGAATAGTTTGCCCGCAAATGGGGTTAAAAAAAAAACACGGATTTTCATATAATGCGATACATCGATTGAAAGCTACCACTTCTTAGATTACAAATATCCATTTTCTAAGTCGCTACGACGCTTAGTTAAGCCGCAAATCAAGATTGAATGTGCAGACTTTGATAGGACTACGACGAATAGTTTGCCCGCAAATGGGGTTTAAAGATCGGATTTTCATAAAATGCGATACATCGATAAAACTTCCACATCCCAGATTACAAATATCCAGTTTCTAATTCGCTACGACACTTAGTTTAGCCGCAAATCAAGATTGAATGTGCAGACTTTGATAGGTCTACGACGAATAGTTTTCCCGCAAATGGGGTTTAAAGATAAAAGTCGGATTTTCATATAATGCGATACATCGATTGAAAGGTACCACTTCCTTAATTACAAATATTCATTTTCTAAGTCGCTTCGACGCTTAGTTAAGCCGCAAATCAAGATTGAATGTGCAGACTTTGATAGGTCTACGACGAATAATTTGCCCGCAAATGGGGTTTAAAGATAAAAGTCGGATTTTCATATAATGCGATTTATCAATTCAAAGGTACCACTTCCAAGATTACAAATATACATTTTTTAAGTCGCTACGACACTTAGTTTAGCCGCAAATCAAGATTGAATGTGCAGACTTTGATAGGTCTACGACGAATAGTTTGCCCGCAAATGGGGTTTAAAGATATAAGTCGGATTTTCATTTAATGCAATACATCGATTCAAAGGTACCACTTCCAAGATTACAAATATCCATTTTTTAAGTCGCTACGACAATTAGTTTAGCCGCAAATCAAGATTGAATGTGCAGACTTTGATAGGTCTACAACGAATCGTTTGCCCGCAAATGTGGTATAAAGATAAAAGTCGGATTTTCATATAATGCGATACATCGATTGAAAGGTACCACTTCCAAGATTACAAATATCCATTTTCTAAGTCGCTACGACGCTTAGTTAAGCCGCAAATCAAGATTGAATGTGCAGACTTTGATAGGTCTACGACGAAAAGTTTGCCCGCAAATGGGGTTTAAAGATAAAATTCGGATTTTCATATAATGCGATACATCGATTCAAAGGTACCAGGTACCACTTCCAAGATTACAAATACCCATTTTTTAAGTCGCTACGACACTTAGTTTATCTGCAAATCAATATTGAATGTGAAGACTTTGATGGGTCTACGACGAATAGTTTGCCCGCAAATGGGGTTTAAAGACAAAAGTCGGATTTTCATATAATGCGATACATCGATTGAAAGGTACCACTTCCTAGATTACAAATGTCCATTTTCTAAGTCGCTACGACGCTTAGTTAAGCCAAAAATCAAGATTGAATGTGCAGACTTTGATAGGTCTACGACGAAAAGTTTGCCCCCAAATGGGGTTTAAAGATAAAAGTCGGATTTTCATATAATGCGATATATCGATTCAAAGGTACCACTTCCAAGATTACAAATATTCATTTTCTAAGTCACTACGACACTTAGTTTAGCCGCAACTCAATATTGAATGTGCAGACTTTGATAGGTCTACGACGAATAGTTTGCCCGCAAATGGGGTTTAAAAAAAAAACACGGATTTTCATATAATGCGATACATCGATTGAAAGCTACCACTTCCTAGATTACAAATATCCATTTTCTAAGTCGCTACGACGCTTAGTTAAGCCGCAAATCAAGATTGAATGTGCAGACTTTGATAGGACTACGACGAATAGTTTGCCCGCAAATGGGGTTTAAAGATCGGATTTTCATATAATGCGATACATCGATAAAACTTCCACATCCCAGATTACAAATATCCATTTTCTAAGTCGCTACGACACTTAGTTTAGCCGCAAATCAAGATTGAATGTGCAGACTTTGATAGGTCTACGACGAATAGTTTTCCCGCAAATGGGGTTTAAAGATAAAAGTCGGATTTTCATATAATGCGATACATCGATTGAAAGGTACCACTTCCTAAATTACAAATATTCATTTTCTAAGTCGCTTCGACGCTTAGTTAAGCCGCAAATCAAGATTAAATGTGCAGACTTTGATAGGTCTACGACGAATAGTTTTCCCGCAAATGGGGTTTAAAGATAAAAGTCGGATTTTCATATAATGCGATACATCGATTCAAAGGTACCACTTCCAAGTTAAGCCGCAAATCAAGACTGAATGTGCAGACTTTGATAGGTCTACGACGATTAGTTTGCCCGCAAATGGGGTTTAAAGATAAAAGTCGGATTTTCATATAATGCGATACATCGATTGAAAGGTACCATTTCCTAGATTACAAATATCCATTTTGTAAGTCGCTACGACGCTTAGTTTAGCCGCAAATCAAGATTGAATGTGCAAACTTTGATAGGTCTACGACGAATAGTTTGACCGCAAATGGGGTTTAAAGATAAAAGTGGGATTTTCATATAATGCGATACAGCGATTCAAGTGTACCACTTCCAAGATAACAAATATCCATTTTCTAAGTCGCTACGACGCTTAGTTAAGCCGCAAATCAAGTTTGAATGTGCAGACTTTAATAGGTCTACGAGGAATAGTTTGCCCGCAAATGGGGTTTAAAGATAAAAGTCGGATTTTCATATAATGCGATACATCGATTGAAAGGTACCACTTCCTATATTACAAACATCTATTTTCTAAGTCGCTACGACGCTTAGTTAAGCCGCAAATCAAGATTGAATGTGCAGACTTTGATAGGTCTACGACGAATAATTTGCCCGCAAATGGGGTTTAAAGATAAAAGTCGGATTTTCATATAATGCGATACGTCGATTCAAAGGTACCACTTCCAAGATTTCATATATTCATTTTTTACGTCACTACGACACTTAGTTTAGCCGCAAATCAAGATTGAATGTGCAGTTTTTGATAGGTCTACGACGAATAATTTGCCCGCAAATGGGGTTTAAAGATAAAAGTCGGATTTTCATATAATGCAATACATCGATTGAAAGGTACCTTGTCCTAGATTACAAATATCCATTTTCTAAGTCGCTACGACGCTTAGTTAAGCCGCAAATCAAGATTGAATTTGCACACTTTGATAGTTCTACGACGAAAAGTTTGCCCGCAAATGGGGTTTAAAGATAAAATTCGGATTTTCATATAATGCGATACATCGATTCAAATGTACCAGGTACCACTTCCAAGATTACAAATACCCATTTTTTAAGTCGCTTCGACACTTAGTTTAGCTGCAAATCAATATTGAATGTGCAGGTTTTAATAGGTCTACGACGAATAGTTTGCCCGCAAATGGGGTTTAAAGATAAAAGTCAGATTTTCATATAATGCGATACATCGATTCAAAGGTACCACTTCCAAGATTTCAAATATCCATTTTGTAGGTCCTACGACGCTTAGTTAAGCCGCAAATCAAGATTGAATGTGCAGACTTTGATAGGTCTACGACGAAAAGTTTGCCCGCAAATGGGGTTTAAAGATAAAAGTCGGATTTTCATATCGATACATCGATTCAGAAGTACCAGGTACTGTAGTGATCATTTTACTTAAATGAATTAATTATTTAAACTCCCTACGCCACTGGTTTCATCACTAACAATTGACAAAACAAGAGATGAGTTTAAAACTTGTAACAGAAGTTTGTACATAGGTACATAGCTTAGTTAGCCAGTTGAGAACAAGCTTTCGTGTGAGGCAGACATACCTATCTATAATTATATTATAATATTAAAATGTTAATTTAGTTCTAAGTGAATATAATAAAATATATTATATTAAAACGTGATAATACGGTCTTGTGTCATTAATGAACCTACATATTGGTGACCCCGAATTGAACACAGCCTAAAGACAAAAAAAAAAAACAGTTTTTTTTTTTTATTCCCTTGCGGTAGTACCTATAATCTTATACGTCTAATCGGTATCATTCTCGATAAAAATTATATCAATGATAAATTAGAAAAAATAATAATAAAAAAAAAAAGCAAACATTAATATCGCTGAGCATAGTGTAAAACCCAATATATAAACGAAAAGAAAAAAAAAAAACGCTATCCATTATCACCTCATGCTATTTTATATATAAAAAAAAACCCGCTTCTCATCCAAATTCAATTAAGCGAGATCATTTAACATACAGTTCCAAATAAGGAACCGCAAGAGAAACATTTACTCTTTATACATAAATGGACTCTCACTTAATATAATTATCATACTGTTATCCCGCTGATCATCATTCCATCATATTGTGCTGTTAACAGTACCGCAAGCAATTATTGGAATATATTTTACACCGTTCATCTTTGACTCATCAAATATTGCGCTGTATGTAATTACATAAACATTTACTGGAGCACAGCTTTTTCAAGCACGCAGCAAGTTTTCAACGCAAATTAAAATAAAATTATAAAAACTATCTACCTACATATATTTACAAATAAAAAATAAAACTATATTAATAAAATAAAGAAAATATACAAACTATTTATCACAAACATCTTAACAAATTAAAACTACTTATTACTACTTATTAAAAAACATCATAAATTGCATGCAAATTTATACATTTTCTTAAAATTAATTATATTATTTTTTTTTACTTTTTACATACATAAGTACATACATATAGGTATGTAGTTCTTAATTTACCTACTGTATCACATTTACATTTTGGTTTATTTTCATTTTTATTTCATTTATTTTCATTCATTCATTTATTTTCTCTGTTTGTAAGCCAAACACGATAGCATGTGGAATATAGTTATACAGTAAATATTTTTTTTTTTTCTTTCTTTATCTGAATAGCTCTTTAATTTTGTTAAAATATATTTTTTTTTTAATATGGCTGAAGACGACCAGAAAACCGAAGGTAGTAAAACTCCATTACAGCCACAAACACAATTAATAAATTCTGAACAAGTTTTTGAAATTTCATCTGTCAGACTCCCGACTTTTTGGGAGAAGGCTCCAGCTGCATGGTTTATAGCTGTTGAAGCACAGTTCGCAACAAGAAAAATAACAAAAGATGACACTAGATACTCATACGTATTAGCCTCCCTTCCAGTAGATGCAATAAACAATATAATAATGTTTTGAATAACCCTCCTGAAACGAACAAGTACCAAAATTTGAAAGATATTTTAACAAAGTGCCATACTCTATCCGAACAACGCCGTTTAGAGCAACTTTTATCCGCGGAAAATCTAGGTGACCGAAAGCCATCAGATTTGTATCGTCACATGACAACCACGGCCGGAAACATTTCAACCTTATGTGAGGATTTAATTAAGTCTCTCTGGGAAAGGAAACTTCCAACTCAAATTAGTATCCCTTTAGCTGTGACAATAGGACAACCATTCCAAAACAAGTTGGACCTAGCGGACAAAATTTGGGAGACGACCCAAACGGTAGGTGTTAGTTCTATACAGCAGCCTTCAGGTTGTCAAAATTTTACTTCTAGTATTGAAGAAAGGTTAATGAAAGAAATAAATGAGCTAAGATCGACAATTAATAAGCAATCTTTTCGGGAAAGAGGTCGTTCACCACATCGTTCTGTTGGTTTCAAAAATTTCAAAAGAGAAAATCGAAGCAGTAGCAATAGAAATCAAAAATTATGTTGGTTTCATCGTGTTCATGGTGAAAGAGCTAGAAATTGTAATCCACCATGCCATTTCAAAAACAAAAACAATAACCCAAAAAACTAGATTCGCCGGGTGTATCCAGAGCGGACACTCGGCAAGCAAACTTTCGCCGCCTTTTTGTACGATGTAGAATTAATAGATTAGATTTTCTTATTGATACTGGGGCTGAAATTTCAGTTTTACCACACAATCTTTTCAAAAACGAGATATGTTTACTTTCTGGAGAATATCTTACAGCGGCAAACGGATCTTAAATAAAAACATACGGTTCAAAGCTCCTACATCTGGACTTAGGCCTTCGACGCGAATTTTCTTTCCCGTTCACTTTGGCTGCAGTCACCAGACCCATTATAGGTGCAGATTTTCTAGGCTATTTTAATTTACTTGTTGATATAAAACACCATCGACTCACTGATCGTTTAACCAATCTATCAGCTTGTGCAAGTATAGCCTCAAATAAATCGGATTTTGAATCACCACGCCTTTCTATCGTCGATAACGAATACGGAAATTTGCTAAGACAATTTCCTTCATTAACAAGTGCCTCAGATTACACCATGGCAGTTAAACATAAAGTTGTCCACTACATTGTCACCTCCGGCCACTTACCAGTATCGACACCAAGACGCTTAGATAGTTCAAAATATAAAACTGCTAAGGCAGAATTCGAACATATGCAAAAGCTTGGTATCTGTCGGCCATCTTCATCGCCTACTTGTTCGCCCCTACATATGGTGCCAAAGAAAGAACCATACGACTGGCGTCCTTGCGGGGACTATCGAGGTTTAAACTGTGTTACTGTGCCAAACAGATATCCCATTCCGCATCTGCACAGCTTTTCACAAAATGCACTAGGATGTAAGGTTTTTTCTAAGATAGATCTTATACGGGCTTATAACCAAATTCCGGTCGCACAAGAAGACATTTTTAAGACCGCAATTACAACCCCATTCGGAATGTGGGAATTCACACGAATGCCTTATGGCCTGCGAAATGCGGCTCAAACATTTCAAAGGCTCATGAATGAGGTTACAAGGGGTCTGGATTTTTGTTATGTGTATATTGATGATATTCTTATAGCGAGTCCAAACAAAGAAGATCATTTAAATCATTTAACGAAATTATTTGAGCGTTTGTCACAGCATGGTTTAACCATTAATCTACGTAAATGCGAATTTGGGAAAGAATGTTTAGAGTTTTTAGGGCACAAAATAAGTGAAGCGGGAATCTTGCCTTCAGATGAGCGGGTAAAAGCAATTCAAAATTTTCCCAACCCATCCTCCTTGAAGCAAATTCAACGCTTTGTTGGGATGGTAAACTTTTACCATCGATTCATCCCTAAACTTGCGGAGCTATTAACACCAATTTATGAGCAAATTAAAGTTCTTAGTAACACAAAAAGCAAAAAAGTTATTGTTTGGCCAATAGAATGTTCAAATGTTTTTTCTAAAATCAAAACAGCCCTTTCTGAAGCAACTTTACTAGTTCATCCGAGCGAAAATGCACCTACGCGCCTTACAGTAGATGCATTTCACATTGCAGTTGGATCAGTGCTAGAGCAGTTTAGTAATAAAGAATGGAAACCTATAGGTTTTTATTCGAAGAAGCTAAGTAAATCAGAAGTTAAGTTTCCGCTTTTGATCGAGAGCTGTTGGCAATTTATTTGTCAATACGACATTTTAATTACTTTTTGGAAGGCAGGATATTTATTGTATACACAGACCACAAGCCCCTTACTACAGCGTTGTTTACCAAGCAACTAGAAGTCCGAGGCAGACAAGACATTTAGAATGGATAGCTCAGTATACAAATGATATAAGACACATTAAGGGTAAGGACAACAAGATTGCCGATTTTTTGTCGCGACCTGAAGAAAACGCTATAAGTAGCAATTCTACTGATAAATTGAAAGTGTTTACTCCCGAAAATGTTATAAACGCTCAGGAATGTGACGAAGAGTTGAAACACCTTTTAACGCTTAAAGAAAAGTCTTCATTTAAGCTCGAGAAAATAGTATTCCCATTGTTTAACCGTCCTGTATGGTGTGAAACATCCACCAAAGGAAATAGACCATACATACCGAAATGTCTAAGACATGCAGTTTTCTCCAATGTGCATTCTCTTTCACATCCTGGGATTCGAGGCTCAAGAAAATTACTAACGGATAGATACTTTTGGCCAAAAATGAATGCAGAGATCAAGACATTTGTGCAATCTTGTATTCAATGTCAGCGCTCTAAAATCCATAGACACACCAAAACACCTTTAGGTAACTTCAGAGCTCCTACCGATCGTTTTGAGCATGTCCACATGGATTTGGTAGGGCCTCTTGATGTATCGAACGGGAATCGTTATATCTTAACCATAGTAGATAGATATACTCGCTGGCCAGAGGCTTACCCCCTTAAAGACATGTCTACTGAGACAATCGCCAAAACTTTCGTGTCCGAATATATTAGCAGGTTTGGTGTACCATTAAGGATTACCACAGACCAAGGGGGACAGTTCGAGTCGAAATTATTTTTTGAACTCTCAACGATTTTAGGGTCTCACAGAATAAGGACCACCGCTTACCATCCACATGCCAACGGCTTAGTGGAAAGGTTCCATCGGATACTTAAATCAGCCATTAAATGCAGGGAAAATACTGCACATTGGAGTGACGATCTGCCTATGGTTCTCTTGGGAATAAGATCAGCACTAAAAAGGGATATAAACTGCTCACCGGCCGAGATGGTATACGGGCAGACGCTAAGACTGCCTTCAGATTTTTTTAGCTCTCAATCGTTAGGTGAAGAAGATCTCCCAAATTTAATAGCCAATCTTAAAGACAGCATGAATGCGTTGCGTCCTAAAGAAACTCACCATAAGGATTCTCACGTTTATAGTCCGAAACATCTGTCAGATTGTGATCAAGTTTTTGTTCGTGCACCACCCAATAAAGCAGGTCTTAAGTCTCCTTATGAGGGGCCGTTTAAAGTTTTAAAGAGACTTAGAAAATTTTATATCTTACAAATAAGAGGGAAAAATGTTTCCGTATCCCTGGACCGTTTAAAACCTGCGTATATTATTGATTCATCGCATAAAAGAAAAGTAATTGGAAAACACGTAAAATTCGCTTCCGGTTCTTAAAAGGAAATTTTATTTTTTTTTATTTTTAATTTATTGCCAATATAATTGTTTTATCGCCTCCGGCTGGAAGGGGAGTAATGTAGTGATCATTTTACTTAAATGAATTAATTATTTAAACTCCCTACGCCACTGGTTTCATCACTAACAATTGACAAAACAAGAGATGAGTTTAAAACTTGTAACAGAAGTATGTACATAGGTACATAGCTTAGTTAGCCAGTTGAGAACAAGCTTTCGTGTGAGGCAGACATACCTATCTATAATTATATTATAATATTAAAATGTTAATTTAGTTCTAAGTGAATATAATAAAATATATTATATTAAAACGTGATAATACGGTCTTGTGTCATTAATGAACCTACAGTACCACTTCCAAGATTACAAATACCCATTTTTTAAGTCGCTACGACACTTAGTTTAGCCGCAACTCAATATTGAATGTGCAGACTTTGATAGTTCTACGACGAATAGTTTGCCCGCAAAATGGGGTTTTAAAAAAAAGTCGGATTTTCATATAATGCGATACATCGATTGAAAGCTACCACTTCCTTGATTGCAAATATCCATTTTTTAAGTCCCTACGATGCTTAGTTAAGCCGCAAATCAAGATTGAATGTGCAGACTTTGATAGGACTACGACGAATAGTTTGCCCGCAAATGGGGTTTAAAGATCGGATTTTCGGAAAGTCGGATTTTCATATAATGCGATACATCGATTTGACTTCCACTTCCTAGATTACAAATATCCATTTTCTAAGTCGCTACGATACTTAGTTTAGCTGCAAATCAAGATTGAATGTGCAGACTTTGATAGGTCTACGACGTCTATCTCTATCTATCTTAACCCTAGACATGATAACTAATCAGTTCAAGGCCATAAACAAAAATCACAAAAGAAAGTCATCTTGTTTAATAAAAAGATTCAATTGTATCTTTTACCGGACCATGAATGTAACATAATGATGAATCCAGAAAATTAAATAAAAAAATTTAGTGTTTAAATTTTCTAAATACGAAATTGACAATATTCCTTTATTAAATAAAAAGAACCAATTAATGTAACAATAAAAAAACTAATTTTATTTCTTAATTAAATTTTAGATCTTAAAAAAATATTTAAAAAGGAAAAATTAATAAAAATGTATGTATATAATATGAAAAATACAAAAAAAAATACCTAACTAGAAAACCCAAAATTATAGTGATTTGATTGAATATTACTTTTCTTTTTTTTTCTATTATTTATAAAACTATCAAATCAATAAATCAAATTAAATAAATCCATAAACAATGCTCTAGTGAAATAGCCAGTTGCATTCCTCCCCTTAAACAATTCAACCGTAATACTCGCGCTTCTAGGAATGCTCATCAGTTTACTCTTGAGCCCAATTTCGGACGTACTGTTAAGTACAGAGATTCTTTCTTTAGTCGCACTACTCGAATGTGGAATGCTCTACCCAGCTCAATTTTCCCCTCCCATTGTGATCTACAGACGTTCAAAACCAATGTGCATCGGTATCTCCTTTTAAATCCCCTCCAATCTACTTAATCGCTCGTGCTGTGTATATCATCTTAAGGCTAGTCACAACCCCTTTTGCACGCGCTAAATATAAAAAACAAAACTCGTTCTGTTGTGTTCAAATTTAGTTATAATAATAATTGTATTTTTTTTTTCTTCTGTTGGTGTATTTAAGTTGTATGTAGGTACTTGTTTTCTTTTTATTTTGTTGTTGTAATTCGTTGATAATTTGTTCTCTTAGATGATGTGCACAGCATCCAGCGCTATTAAAGATGTCCGTTTGTTTATTTAAAATTTGAAGCTAACTATAAAATTTGTAAAGAGAACAAAAAACAAAACCAAATTTGAACAAATAGAATTGACAATATAAAAATATAAAAGAAATAATATTTAATGTAAAAATAATATACAATTCAAATATTTTTAAAAGTAAACATAAAACAAATACTTAGCTTTAAGAAAGTTAGGTAAATTGACAGCAGACATTTTGTTTTCTTTTTTTAATTTAATGAATACATATAAAAGTTGATGGATAAAGATGATGTTCGATGATCGATGATTATACCAAGAACAGCAGAGAGATAAGCTTATCTAACTACTCTCGCAGCAGATGGAATTCGTAGCTCAGGTGAATCTAGAGCAAACTAAATTGTGAGGTGTTCTCTTGATTCACAGGACGGAATTGGATGCTGGCTACTGGGGAATATTTGGATGGTGATTATATTGATACTTCACACTTTTTGTTGTTGTTGGATGTATTTGTTGTTGTCTGATATTGGAGAAAAGGTACTGTCTGATATGGTTTGATTGTCGTATTTGGTGTAATTTAAAGGTGATTCCTGGTGTGTTGTCTTTTTTTTTTATTTTTAATGATAGTCGTAGCTAGGGTGGTGTTTTTTTTATGTGTCGAGGGATTCAGATTGTGTCTCGTGGACAGAATTTCCCTAAACCTGGACTAGAACTGGCATTTAGGAACGAATTGGTTGTGGTTTAGTTGCGTTCAACTTAGCCCTAAAATTGTGTATACAAATTTTGTATAAAACTAGTCACTTTATTGTATTTAAGGAAAGTATAAACAAAATAAAAAAAAATTACTTAATATACTTTTAACATTTTTTTTTTTACTAAAAAAATTTTGAAGACTTATTAAAGTAAAACTTTAATATATATATTTATTTGAAAGCTCTACACATGCGTCTTGTCCGAGAAAAAAAAAAACACCAAAAAAAGAATGAGATTAGATAAGTCAGGGTTATTTATAGCCAAACGTCTGATTTCCAGAGTGTCACACCCACACTTACATGTAACAATCATGGACCTATTATGTGGACTTCCTATTTATCTCAATCCTGTACGAATTTTAACCAAAAAAATCTGGAAATCCACTTAAAAACCTAATTTGAATTTTTAAAAAATAAGTGTATTAAATTCGTAATATTTAAGTCAAAATTAGTCAAGATTGAAGTTTTCGGAAGTCGTCCATAAGTTTTTTTTCCTTAATGTATAAGTGAGATTTTTTTGATTGTTTTACATGAAATAAACATCTGGAAACTAAATCTCGAAAAACGATGCCCTTGAAACTTGTCATTTATTTTTCCTGTTTTTTTTTGTTTTTGTTTTTCTATAAGGTATTACTTTTTTGTTTATTTTGCGACGGCCGATCTTCAAGATGTTTCGTAGTACGATAAGTAAGTACCCGGACCCATCCCACCGGATCACCAGTTCAAGCCACTTGCGTGTAATCTCTATTTTTGTTTTATTTGTTGATCTTTTTTTATTCCATCATTTGTATTATTATTATTTTTTGTATTTATAATTTTTTTTTCTATAAAACTCATTGGGTATTACAATCTGTCCACTCGGTTTCATCGTGGATCTATGAAATCGAATCTTATTGTAAGATTCGTTAGAGATTCATTTAGAATTATAAATTTCTATGTCATGTTTATAACATTACTCAAACTCTTATTTGATTTTTATGCTCAATTCAATAAAGCTCAAATTCCTTATACCACAGCTTCTCAAACTAACTTACATTAAGATCATAGTTTTATCGTTTTGAGTCAATGTTATAATATTTTGGCACAGAGAACAATAAAACTTTCATAATCCAGCGATGTTATAAATAAATTCTTTACCTTAAAAAAAATTATTTTTCTAATTCAGCCACACTAAAACAAGATTTAAGAGAACTTGTTACAGAGAAATTTCAAACCGAATTGTTTTGATGTTATGTTAAGCGGTGATAAAATTTCAAATAGATAAGATGATAGCATTGTATTTAAAATCTATAGTAATATCATGAAGAAAAAAACTGGCGCTAGTCGAAGTGAGGACAGTAAGAACTAAAATTTGGCAAACATTTGGGAGACTTTTAGCAACTTTTAGGTTTGTGTTTAAGGTCTCTACACTCGGTTGGTTTGAAAATAGAATAGAGTTAGAGTAGGACAACAAAAATGAAGACAAATATATGAGTTTGCAAGGGAGACTTTTTTAAGTTTTTTTCAAATTCAGAAACATTTTTTAAAATCCACTAGATTTCGCTCGAATATAGCTTTGCCAGATAGTAGGTAGTAATGTTCACATATAGCTATGTATTTTAATTGATTTGAAATTAACAATTTATTACGACTATACCTACGAGTAGATAGACATATCTATCGATATCTATATCTACCTGTAGGAAGTAATAATTTAGTGAAATATTTGTTACTTTAAGTGTATGTGTGTGGGAAACCCTATGTAATGTTGAGAAAGGTAAGTAGTGGGTGAAATATAGAGTAATCAAAAGTTAGGAAGGAACAGTTTTTGTTTCCAAAATTCAATACTTTTATCAATTTCAAGTCAAACACTGAGAACCAGGGTTCTCCTAGGATTTTTTCATTTAAAAATATTTAAAAATAAATAAACAAATTTTCTCATAAACCTAAGAACAGTCAAGCTAAATGATATAATTTCTGGTTGATATCATCAGCTAAGTGTTTAATTGCTTTTATTACGAGATTAGTTTCTTCATTTTTCAATATTTTATTTATTTATTTATTATTTTTGTATTTATTAATCTTACTTCGGTTTTTTAACAAACAAAATAAATTCTTCAAAAAGAAACTAAGCATGACATAGTTTTGAGTATTTTTGCGAATGCATGGAATATGTACTTATGTGTTTTCTTGCAAATAGCTTTGCCATTGATCGGTTCAACTGTTTTCGATAAAATTGAAAAAAATGAGTCTGGGATCGACCTACACCAGTAACTTCCCTTTGGTGCACTTGAAAACTATATATGTACATATACAGGGTGTCCCATTAACAATGGTCCAAACCAAAACTGGTGAAAGGCCAGGCCATGGCCTTTCAGAATTTGGTAACTTTTCTATACCGAATCATAGCGGTTCTCGAGTAACGGCTATTTTTTGAAATTTGAAAAAAATCTAACTTTGAACCAGTTTTTTGCTCACCCTGTCCATAATTGATTTTTGTTTTTTACAAATTTTGCATTAAAAAATTCACTTATAGTTTCACTAACTTTACTGGATAAAATATTTTTAATTGGCATCACCATTTGCCTACAAATCATTAGTTAGTATTGAACTTTGCCAAAATTAATTTTTGACCTCAATCTTCTGATGAGCCCCCTGAATAAAATTCGTATGGCTCAATACAGGTTTTGTATTTCAAAAATTGCCTATTTTTCTGTAGTTTCAAAAAAGGTATTAAACTTGCCAAAGCTATGTTTAAATAGACAGTTATAACCGTTTGAACCCAATCAAACAGGTTCAAAATCAAACAAAAATAAAACATTTTTGTTCAAATATTTCGATAAAATTAGAATTTCACTTCAAATATAACTCCGAAAGAGCTGAATTTTGGTGGAGATCTTCGTTTTGATGTCTTACGCATTTCTTAAATAAATACCTTAAATTTTGACAAGGACTTTTAATTTTCTGTGGTGAAAGAGTATAAATCCAGTATATTTGAAAATTTTTCGAAAACCATCAGGTTTTTTAAGAAGTTTCTATGGAAAACATGTAGCTTATAAAATTCTACAGAAAAAAGATAAACTCCTTTTTTTCGTTGGAGCAAGAGATTTTGAGAAAACGGGGACAAAATGTGTTTTTACTTTGATGTGGTATTTTCCACACAGTTGCATTTGCGCACATTTGTCTAAAAATTTATTGGTCTAACGGAAAAATGTATCCTAATGGTTTTTTTTAGAATGCTATAAGCTACAAGTTTTCCAAAGACACTTCTTAAAAAACCTGATGGTTTTCGAAATTTTTACAAAAATACTGGATTTTTACGCTTTCACCACAAAAAATAGAAGGTCCTAGTCCAAATTAAAGGTATTTATTTAAGAAATGCGTAAGACATCAAGACGAAGATCTCCACCAAAATTCAGCTCTTTTGGAGTTATATTTGAAGTGAAATTCTAATTTTATCGAAATATTTGAACACAAATTTTTTATTTTTGTTTGATTTTGAACCTGTTTGATTGGGTTCAAACGGTTATAACTGTCTATTTAAACATAGCTTTGGCAAGTTTAATGGCTTTTTTGAAACTACAGAAAAATAGGCAATTTTTGAAATACAAAACCTGTATTAAGCCATACGAATTTTATTCAGGGGGCTCATCAGAAGATTGTGGTCAAAAATAAATTTTGGCAAAGTTCAATACTAACTAATGATTTGTAGGCAAATGGTGATGCCAATTAAAAATATTTTACTCAGTAAAGTTAGTGAAACTATAAGTAAAATTTTTAATGCAAAATTTGTAAAAAACAAAAATCAATTATGGACAGGGAGAGCAAAAAACTGGTTCAAATTTAGATTTTTTTCAAATTTCAAAAAATAGCCGTTACTCGAGAACCGCTATGATTTGGTATAGAAAAGTTACCAAATTCTGATAATTCATCACCTGGCCTATCACCAATTTCAGTTTGGACCATTGTTAATGGGACACCCTGTATATGCACATATTTACTTAAGTGGTGGGTGGTAGAACATACATCATATAATTTTAAATTTTATAGTGAAATAACTTTGGGTTTTTGGATATTTAGTACAAAGGCAGGTATATAGATAAATTTAAAATGTGACTTTACCTTTATTTTGTACTTTATATATTTATAATAGTAATTTTTTTTTTGTAAATAGCTTAAAAAATTCTAAGAATCTTACGTAAAAAACTTTTTTTCATAACTCTTCTCGGTATTACAATGGCCAAACTAAAATAAGATTTAAGAGAACTTGTTACAGAGAAATTTCAAACCGAATTGTTTTGATATTTATGTTAAGCGGTGATAAAATTACAAATATATAAGATGACTAGCGGAAACACCCGGCGTTGCCCGGGTCCCTTTTGATAAAGGATAGTTTGTTAACAAATCTTGAAAAAAAAATTTCCCGTGGAAAAAAGTTTTCCTTGAAAATATTTCTGCTGTCGTGAATATCTCTGAAATAAATTCGATGAATTGACCGCCCGATTCCCCAGGAAAACTTATTCCCGACATCAATAAATTTTCAACATCATTTATGTTCTCAATTTTCAAAGGATAGAAATATTGTGCAAGTGTTAATTATTATAAATATAAAAGCTTATTCACGTACTTCTAAATATCTATGCTAAAGACACCTACTTGTAAGAAAATATTAGAAATATTTGTATGGTTTGCTATCTCACCCCCAACTATCAACTGTCAAACCAAAAGGTGTGATTTTTCGAATTTTTGACATTTCACCATCATCACTGTCAACTGTTAAGTGCGATTTTTTTGATTTCCACTGGACTTAGAGTGCAAAATCCACCTCCTAAATCGATTGGCGCTCTCAGATCTTGACATTGCGACACCTTTCAAATTGAAAAGTGAAATTTCTTATTTTCTGTTGGTGCTAAAGTGCTGGCCGAGACATTAGGTAATAAAACCCTCCTTAATCGATTGGTGTCCTTAGATTTTGACATTTCGACACACGACCTGCAACGCACAGAAGAGAGGAGCTGTAATACGGCAGTTTTTGCTCTTATAGCATTGCTGTTACCATTTTTGTTATCATTGTGAATGATTTACTCCACGGAGCGAATGTTTCTCACTGATTTGGGAGATTGTGAAAGTATCGCCGTGTTGATTTCAGCATAACTAAATTTTCACCGACCATGTAAATCAAACATGATTGGTTAAGGTTTTACCTTCCACCACAATCAAATCA
Source organism: Melangyna quadrimaculata (assembly GCA_949320155.1). Taxonomy (NCBI): domain Eukaryota; kingdom Metazoa; phylum Arthropoda; class Insecta; order Diptera; family Syrphidae; genus Melangyna; species Melangyna quadrimaculata. Next base: position 251,660,001 of record OX439483.1, on the reverse strand, counting down.
ACAACCAGCGCATTTTTACTTACTTGAGAATTATATCATGCCATTCATTAGCCTTTCATCACTACTTATTTTATTTTCCAACATTCCGAGCGGGAAATATCGTCCCCAATGAATTTTATAGCTGAATTCTTCAATCAATTCACTAGCCACATTATAAAAGGAAACGACATGCAATGATTTAGTGAGTGAAAAGTCATGCGAGGTTTCCCAGTTCATAGATTTGAACCCACTTTTTGCTTTGTGTGTAGAAAATAACAAAACAACAGCAATCAATTCACTAGCCAGACAATAACAGGAAACGACATGTAATGATTTAGTAAGTGAACAGCCATGCAAGGTTTCCTCAGTTCATAGATTTGAACCCACTTTCTGTTTTGTGTTTAGAAAACACCCCTTTCTTTCGTTGAATTAAAAATTGCTTTTGATAGGGAAAATTATGCGATGAAAAAACTGTTGAAAAGTCATGTAGAAGTTCATCAGTTCATCGTATACGTCCACTCATATGCTTTGTAAAGTGTGCACCGCCATTGTGTGTTCTGATCGAAGTTTATTTTTTTTTGTGTTCTCTGTGTTCACATTGTCTACTGACAGTTAATTTTATAACAGGACTTGTGAATTTCCATGAAAATGAGGAAATGTCAGATTGTCTCATAGTATTTCAGGTTGTTGGTTAATCACCACTTCGAATAAGTGAAGTGGTGATTAACCAACAAACTGAACTAGTGATTTCACTTTAATTTAAAGTTTTACTTCAATATTTTAATTAACCAATCACAAATTCACAACACAACAGAATTAATGAAATCATTATTTATATAATTTTCTTCACATTTTTCATATTGAATTACCTATTTGATGAATAAACAACAAGGACTTATTTTGTGATTTGACAACTGAATTTTCATTACCTTTTTCATCGAAAATATTGAACCGATGAATAAACCACATACATTTATTTAGTGAATTCACAGATTATGCAACCACCATGTTTTTCATCACCTGGGTTGGTGAATAAACAACTTCCAACAAAGTAGTGATTTCCTTGGTGAATTTTCATCGGATTTTCAGAATGTGCTTCCCGCCTAGGACATGCCCATGTTAATTTCATCAAAGGAATCAGCTGAAAAGTGGACGGTGTAGCTGCCATTCCTCAAGGAAAAAGCTGATTTTTCCTCAATGAATTTTGGATTTTTTCCCGCTGGGTTCTAACATTCACTTACACATTCAACAAAAACCAGGCAAAAAACTCATACGCACTTGAAACGTCAAATCTCATAGCTAAACTTTGTACAACGCTCATGTCTTGTTCAAAAACTTATATTTTTCGCCATGTCGCTGCATGGACATAGATTTTTTGGACTCCATTGGATTTTTTCTAGACATGTTCATAATCCTGCCATCTGTTTAATCGAATCAGTCTTTAAAATTGTATGGTTTTCTATTAATATTTTGAATGTATTTAAATAGTGAGACAACGACCTTTCCAAAGACATCTAAATTTTGAAATTCGAATAAGTACTTTCCGATTTATATCCCATTTTATGCAGATAAATTGACAATTTTGAATTTTGTCTGGATTTTATCTGTAAAAAATATTTCTAATGTAAAATTTAAATATTTGAAATTATTTTGTGAAGCTTGTGAGCAACGCACAGTTATGTTTTGTATCCATGATCCATTTTGCATTTTGTTTGGTAAATAAATAAATAAAGCTAATTCTGGAGTGGCTTTTGTTGAAATGATCACTTAATATTTATTAGCAATATTTTAGAAGAGGATTAGAGCAATTGGTGTGTTCGTTTTGTTTTTCAAAATTTATCAATTTTGTATTAACTTTTGCTTTAAAAGTACCAAAAATAGAATTAATTTTCACTAAATCACATTTTTAATATGATTTTTTTTAAGATTTTGCAAAAATTTTAACACAAAAATTTAGATTATAAGTTTCTACCGTAGTCTATATCATTTGTTAGTATCATTTGTTATGAACTATCAGGCATTACCAAAGTTTGAAGCCTCTAAATTTGGCTAAATGGAGCTTTATTGTGATTTATCTCATTAAATTGCCCCTACTTTTTTCCTTTAGATTTACAAATATAAAATTTCTAACATATTTGTAGAAGAATGTAACACCTATAATTGTGTGTTATTAGTTTTTCAAAATTTATAAATTTTTCATTAACTTTTAACAATTTTCTAAGTAACTACACTCAAAAGGTATGAATTTTTCGCATTATGGCAAATTCTTTCTCTTTTAACAATTTATTTTGTCATGAAAGTGAATTATTTTTTATTTTAGTAATTTTGTATGGCTTATAACCTTTCATTGGATACCTAATTTATAAATAACAAAAAAGTATTGCCCAAGTTATCTTAAGTAACTTAAGTATATCTTTCCAAAAAGAAACAATTTTATCGACCAATAGACTGGATTTTTGCAAAATTTTTCTTTCAATTATGTTTAAAAATCCATATTAAAGCTTACGGTTATCGTAAAAATATGTTTTATATACCAAAATAATTGTTGATTGGTATAAATTATTATAAAATTTGAATTTCGATAATCGGTTACATAAAAAATTATAATATTCACTATTTAATCAAAATAATGCAATTTTATCTGTTCAACCGTATTAGTATTTTAAATTTATATTGTTGTCTATTAATATTTTGTGTGTTTTTAAATATTGAGACAATGACCTTTCCATAGACATCTAAATTTTGAAATTCGGATACGTTGTTTTTGATTTATAGCCAATTTTATGCAGACAAATTGACAATTTTAAAATTTTTTCTGGATTTTATCTGTAAAAAATATTGCTAATGTAAAATTTTAATATTTGAAATTATTTTGTGCAGCTTGTGAGCAAAGCGCATTTATTTTTTTATATATCAAAATTTTTATCAGATTAATTTTTAAATTTAAAAATATTTTATGGGCGTGGTGAAATTATAAAAATAAAATTCGTTGTAAAGGCATGATTTTTTGGTAAATAAATCAATAAAACTAATTTTAGAGTGGTTTTTGTTGAAATAATCACTAAACATCTATTAGCAATATTTTAGAAGAGGACTGGAGCAATTGGTGTGTTAGTTTTGTTTTTCAAAATTTATCAATTTTTTATTACCTTTTGCATTTAAAGTACCAAAAATTGAATTGATTTTTCACTAAATCACATTTTTAGTATGAATTTTTTTTAAGATTTTGCAAAAATTTTAACATTGGAATTTTTATTATAAATTTTTACCTCAAATTCATGTATCATTTGTTATGAACTATAAAGTATAACTCAAGTTTTAAACCTCTTAATTTGGCTAAATGGAGCTTTTTTGTGATTTATTTTATTAAATTGCCCCTACTTTTTTCCCGTTAGATTTACAAATACAAACATATCATATATTTGTAAAAGAAAGCTACACCTATAAATGTGCATCCTTTGTTTTTTTCAAATATATATATATAATATTTTGATTAACTTTTGAATTTAAATTACGAAAAAATAAGTTGATTTTTCATTAAAACGCATTTTTAGTACACATTTTTTTAATATTTTGCAATAATTTTTACACACAAATTTAAGTTATACATTTCTATTTAAATTTCATGTATAATTTATTATGAACTATTAAGGTTTGCTCAATTTTGAAACCTCTAAAGTTGTCTAAATGTAGCTTTTTTTGTGATTTATTTATTAAATTACCCGTACTTTTTTTCCCGTTAGATTTAGAAATACAAAATTATTGACATATTTATAGAAGAAGGTTACACCTATAAACGTACATCATTAGCTTTTTGAAATAAAAAAAAATTTCATCAAGTTTTGAATTTAATATATGTAATATAAATTTGACGGGTCATTTACACACCCTTTTAGTATGAAATTGTTCACCCCCCTCAATAATTTTTATACACAAATTTGGCCATATCTCATAGCTAAATTCTGAGATCAAAACTTTAATAATCGTCTGAGTAGAAATGAAGTTATGATTTTGTATATTAAAAGAACTCCAATAAGAAATTCAATTGAGATAACGGTGCTCTCCACTGGTAGACGATTGTTGACAATGAACAAAGCGGAGCATTTCTGTGGATTTTATTCGATTTTTTATGAACTTTAAAAAATCAATTGTGACGCTAATATAGGAGGTAGATTAGAAAGTGAGGTATCAAATTAATGGCTATACTATTGAGATTAAATATAAGAAAAAATTAAATCAATCCCTGCACACACCCACATGTTATTAAGTAATATGTGTGAACAATATTATATTGTGAATTTCTCAGCTCAACGGTACAATAGGAATATAATTTTCCTAGGACATATAGCTATAATTTATTAGTACATTGCAAACCTCAACGACTGTTAATTAAAAAGATATTAATAAAAAACCAAAAAAACAAATTTCATATAGGCAACATCTTGTTATTATTGTTAAAGATTTCTAAAAAAATTTAAGTTTTTTTTTCTTTTAGAAGCTATCTATCGGATAGCAGGGGGATAGACATTGTTGATGCCATAAAAAAAGTTAGTTTTTTGATTCTTTTATTGTTAGCTTGGACACCCGTACAGCCAAACTGACAAGAAAACAAAAAAAGACTTTTATATATTAGTTAAGATAGGAGCCAAGTTTAAAAAGTACCTACTATGCACTGACAAAGAGAATACCTTATAAGCATCAACGGGTTAAGAAAAAAGAATGAGTGAAAGTAAAGAAATGAGTGATATTTAGCTTAACCGAATATAAACAAAATGAGATGACAAAAACAAGGGTTTCCTACAAGTTATCTAGTCTTGTTTTGTTGCAAGAAGTTCTCTTTGTATTGTGTCAAAAATATCGAATTAAAAATAAAAACAAAATGAAGAGGTAATTTATTTTTTTAAGATTTTGTTAAATAATTTAAAACAATAAACAATTTCGGTTTTACTCCTGTACACGCGCGAGAGAGTCTCTATTGAATTCCACAACCCTATTTCACGGAGAGAATTGAATTTTGTGGAGAATTTCAAGTAAGAATAGGAGAGAAATACTCTAATTTATAATAGTTAGAGTCAGGCGCGAACGCAGGGGGGACAATTTAATAAAATAAATCACAAAAAAACTCCATTTAGCCAACTTAAGAGGCTTCAAACTTAAGTAATAGTTCATAAGAAATGATACATGAAATTAAGATAGAAATTTATAATTTAAATTTTTTGTGTTAAAATTTTTGAATAATCTTAAAAAAAAAATCATTCTAAAAATGTGATTTAGTGAAAAATCAATTCGATTTTTGGTACTTTACGCCGTGTGCGAATTGCATTAAAATGTTGGTTAAATTTTCTACCACGGTTAAATTTTGACGTTTGTTGAAAAAAGAAATCAAATTTAATTTTTTGCTGTGCGAATTGGGTTAAAATGGGACTTTGATTTGAAACTATTTTGATTAAAATTCCCTCAAAATAAAACAAAATTACCATCAAAAATGGTTTTCCTATGTTCAATATAATTATTTTTTCTATTCTGAAAATGTAAGGAATTCTCAATTTCACATACCTACTTTTTTTTATTTTTATCGATAATTTCCCACTTCATAATGATCAAAAATACAATTGTGACACTTTGTTAATTCAGTTTTCGAACACTAATTCACAGTTCACAGCTGTCAACAAAATAGAAATAAAAAACAAACAATCAATTCGTACATATTCCATTATTCTCTTCTCCTCTCTTGAGAAACATCAAAATTTTAACCACTAGTGTAAGTGTCATATTTTAGCCTGTTCCGCAGCCACAGTACACATATCTGAGGTAGTATCAGGCGCAGCTTGTCAAATTTCAAAATGGTTGCCCCTTGTGTAAGTACACAGTAAATAAAAACAAATTTGTAGTGATTGTTTGAAATTCAATTTTGTTACTATTGATTTTGACAACATGCGCAGAACTGAACAAAAATGAAAACGCTAGTGATATTACCTGTAATATATGTAGGTATCTTGCTCCGCAGATAGTTAAATTTTAATATATTTTATTCACCACGCTAGTGTCGTAATTTAACCAAACGTCAAGTTTTAATACACATTTTAACGCAATTCGCACACGGCCTTAAAAGCAAAAGTTAATAAAAAAAATAATTTTGGTAAATTTAGGTTTAGTTCAAATGATTTTTAAAAAATGTACACACCTACGTATGGGTATATACCTAGTATAGGTATATATAAAAAAAATTGATACATACCTACCTATTTGATTCGAAAAAAAAAAATGTAGGTACCTACCTAGGTGCATACCTATGTACATACCTAGGTAGTTTTAATTAAACGAACCATTTTGTAGTTATGTACGTAGGTATAAGTACATAGTACCTATGTTCCTAGGTACTTATATTTCAAACTTTTCTAGGTACCTACCTACCTACCTACTTTCAAATAAAAGAAAATAGTTGACGACTAAAACTTATAAGACCAACCTACTAGGATATCGCCCACTGGCCGAAATTCAACGACCACATTGACAGACTCTAGTGTCAAACAATTAAATCAGACCTAGGTAGGTACATACCTACCTACATTCCTACTCGTATGATAAATTGTGGATTAAAAGTCAAAGCAAATAAATCTACCTTTGCAAAAAATTTCAAGTCAAACTCAAAACATGCAAACAACCTAAATAACTTGCAACAAATTTCACGGCAAATAAGAAATCTTTGCAAGACAATTTAATATAAAAACTACCCTAAATAACATACGGTTGCAAATATACCTACAAATATACTTACACAACATGACCATATTTTTCTTTCCCGCATCAAAACCAACCTACCCTTGATAATATACGAATGTATACCTCCACTCCACGCATTATTCTTTCCCGCAAAAAAAAACTATATTCCTTGCTTCAAGGTTGATGACAACGACGACGCAAAAAGCTAACTTACATGTATGTATGTCTACTTCTCAATCAAAGAGGATACGAACATTTGTTTGCCATTCTCTTCACCTTATTCTCATCATTGACGTTTAAAAAAACCATCGATTGGTAATCTCGCTTACTCCATTTGATTCTTACCAGAATCGAAAAAAAACACTCCCCTTGCTCTTACTACCTAGTTTCGAGTCTCCCAAAAATGATGGTCTCCGGCGATCTAAAGTGGCGCCACCAACGAAGCATTGTTGCACTAAAAAATGTTGTCCATCATAGTACTATGGTTTTAATATACAAGGGTTTACGCGTACGAAGGATATCTATGCACTTCAGTCAGAGCTTCTTTTCTGTTTTATGTTATCATTTAATGTGCTTTTTGTGTATTATTTTTTAAGTGTCTGCAGTTTGGTGAGGTGCTTTTACTTTTTTATGCGATTGTTTTTAATTTTATATTCAAGAAAAAAGGAAAAATAAACAATGAGTGAAAGTGAAGACGAATATCGTGTCAATGGTTTGATAGAAAAAGCGTATGTCGAAAAAAAACAATTATTTTGATTTCATTTTGATAGATAAAACAATAAATAGTAAATGTTTGTATGCAATTATTGCCAATATCGCAATTTATTGATATATAAAAACGATTATATTATTTTCACGATTTGCACACCCATATAAATAATCCACGCGACGCCTCATATACATAGATATACAGCCATATTCTTTAGAATCCCCTGAAAAGATGAATAGTTATGCACTGCAAAAGGATTTATGTAGCCACTAAACAACGTTGCATACATTTTTATGCATAAAATATTTTTCAATCCATTAAAGTTATAATGAGCTTGTGTCAAAATTAGTACCATAAAGGAGAAATCTATTACGTTTTACTTTCAAAACTGACAAAGGAGACCCTGCTGTGTGTGTGCTGTGTGAAAAATCAATAGAAGTAATTCTCCTGGCGATTGGATTCTTTTTGTTTTTTTATTTATTTCTTTTAATATTATTATAATTCTCCAGTTGCTTTGTTGTTATTTACTTGCGATATACGTAGTATAGGGAACGTTTAGGATTCGTGCAAAAAAAAAATTCGAGATAACAATTTTCCCTAACATTACGATGATAGACAAGGCGAAAAAAATGGGTCTCGCAACGCTATCTGTCTGTCTGTATGTACCTCGACCTGCAGCCTGAATGGCTGAAGCGATTTTCTTCAAACTTTGGACTTAAGGTTCTTTTTAGCTCAAAAAATAACGGTACCTGACATATACAACCAATATACAAAAATTGATTTATTTAAAAAACTGCTCTTACGATTTTGAAAAAAAAAAAAAAATGGGCACGACTGGATCGCACAAAACTTGCTCTCGTAGCTAACAACTTTAACGTAGCTTGAAATAGACAATGTACATATTTATTCGTTCCATCACATTTAAAATATAAATGATTACTATGAATTATTATAAATTAGTTATTTTGATAGCTAAAACAGATAGAGCTCAAAATAAAGTATGCCATATGATTTGTTTAATAAATATGAATTTAAGAAAAAAAAAAAAAAAAATTAAATCGTTAGAGCGTTTTTTTTAAATTAATTTTTTATATATAAAAAATCTTGAACGTTTTTCATCATCTTAAGGGTAGTCACAACCCCTTTTGCACGCGCTAAATATAAAAAAAAACTGTAATACATACAAAAAAAAACAAATACAAACACGAATGCCACTCAAATGTCATTTTTCCGCGCACAATTAATGGTCTTGTCAATTAATTGTGTGCGAAAAAATGGTGTAGAGTTCTCCAAATAATCTGCTACAATTATCGATTTCGCTCATTGCACAGCGTACTGTAAAACGAAAAGCAGAATGAAATTTTTCGTTTAGGATTTCGTTGCGTCATTTTTGTATGGGATTTTTCGTTTCCGTCAGCAGCGTACTAGGCTTTAAGCTGCTGCAGATCAGCATTCATATCACGTATATCATCAAATACAAGCTTGGCTGGGAAATGCTTTGGAATTAACCGATTGGGGGTGGAAATCCGTCAAAAGCGGATTAATTCCTGTTAGATACAACATATCTACCACGCTTGTTGCTATGATGCTTTCGTCGCTGTTGGTCGAAATGTAGTCCCGTGCATATCCACAAAATTTTCCTCTCAAACATTTCAAGCTTTCTTATGCTGGTTTTGGAAATAGTAAACCATGTAGGAAAGCCGTATGCGATGATCGGTCTGAGAAGTTGCTTATAGAGAAGCAACTTTGTGCTCTGGGTCAGCCAATTCCTCTTCCGCATTAGAGGGTGGATTCAGTGGAAAGCGTAATTAGCTTTTTTCAGAGTAGCTGTTACATGCGGGTTGAAACGAAACCTCTCCTCAAAGTTGATACCCAGGTATTTCACTGATTGGTTGGTCATCAGTTGCGATCCGTCTGGCAGATTGAGGACAATGTTGCGGCAGCTTGTGGCTGAAGGGGTGTTGCGATGTCCCGCGGGTCATCTGAAGCAAGCCAGCTCGGATTTAAGTGAATTGACTTTAATGCCCCATCTTGTGTAGAATTCCAACAGACGTCGGACGTGTTCTTCCACTCTTCGGGCTGCAATGACTGGGTACATAGGTTTGGCATAGGTAAGTGAGTCGTCCGCATATAACAAATTCATTGCATTGTTGGGTTGAGGTTGTACCGATGTGTATATGTTGTAGAGGTATGGTCCCAGTTTGGATCCTTGAGCAACTCCCGCTCTGTTGGACACAATGTACAAGAAGATGCGAATGCAGACGATCTCAAGATATTCCAGATAAATAAAATTTTACAGCTCCTTTTTAAATTGCTGTAGGAAAAAAAACGATTTATTGAATTTGATAGAAAACCTATTCAGCACGTTATGACAATATTGTCTGTAAAATAAAATGTATCCTAGGTCAATATCTTTATTCGTTCTCGAGATATGGTGGACGAAGAAAGAACCCCGAATGTACGTACATACACACATACAGACATCTTGTTAAAAACGACAAATTCTGATTCTAGAGACCTCAAAACGTAAAGATATGTCAAAATTTTCAATTCGACAAATCGCACCAATTACAATATTTTCATTAAAACAACCGTTTTATAGATATAATTTTTTTTAAAGTCTGACATAAGTTCAAAATGTTTTAAATTTTTACTCTTAAAAACACAAGTTGAAGAAAAAAATCCTACGCTCAGTTTAAATAAAATACAAATTTTTTTTTCATGCGAGTCATAAATCGCAAGATATTGTGACTTCAATTGTCAACTGTCAAAAAAACCAGTTTTTCGCATATATTTGTTAAACCCTAAGCTAAATCGAAAAATTATATTAGCAAAATGTTATATTGTGTTATATTATATAAGCATGCATTAACAGTTTTTTTTCTATAAGCCATCATTTTTATGACATCATTATTTAAATAAAAACACCAAAAGTCTAAAATACAGGTTTTTTGGCTCTTTACTCTTAAATAACGAACTTTTCGGAGAATATTTTATTCCTATTTTGCAAATTTTAATATTTCCTAGAGGAAATATTATCACACTTTTTTGCGTGGTATAACGCACCAGTTGCGAGATAGCATCATTATTAGAATATTTTTTTCGGGTGTAAGAAACCTTGCCTAAGAGTTCCTCATACCTAAAAAAAAATAGTTCTATGACAGTCAGCCAGAAAAAAAATTAAAACTAAAAAAAAAAATTGAATTAAAAATAAAATACTTGCAATACAAAAAATGCAAAATAAAGCAAATTGTGATGGTAAAATCCACTTTTTCGAATTAAATGGGTAGAGTGAATACGTTTTTTTGTTTCTAACGCTTTTCTAACGACAATAGAGTATTTTATTTTTTTAATTTTAGAAGTGAAGTCTCACGAAATTTGATCAACTTCCTTGAGATGCTAGTATCTAACGATAAAAAATCCCTCACCGAACGTTATTTAATTTTACTCAAAAACATGCACAATTATACAACCTAACAACAGTCTACCTATTTGCATCCTTCATTTTTGTTCATCCTCATCGAAGATTATGTAATAATACACACAACTATGCCCAATTTCACAACCCGTAATACTCACCTCACCTCCAATATTTTTTCTTTTAAAATTCCTTCATCGTTGCGTGAAAATAAGCAGAACAAGTAAACTTGTACGAACCTCATTGTGCACTTATTCTGTTTAACTCTTCAAATTAATTCATTCAAAATGTACAAACTGGAAAGACACTTTACGGAAAGGGAATAGATACAAACAAGAGAACACACAACAAAACCAGAGACTGAAGTGCACAGAAAACTTTCGCAGGAGTTCACTCCAAATTTATCAGAATAAATTGTATGCGTATGTATGTCGTATGGGTGACGAATGACGATGGGCATGGCTTCTGTTACTGGGTAGTGCCAGTGGGTACCTACAACCAAAGAATATAAAGTTAACAAGATGTTTTATCTGCATCTGAAAATAAAATCAAGCTTTTCTAAAAAAGAATAAAACAACGGAACAAAAATATTTGAGAGAAAAGCTCTTACTGATACAATCTTGCCAAACAAAACATACACAGCCGTATTCATTAGAATCCGCTGAACAGATGAATAGTTATGCACTGCATAAGGATTTATGTAGCCACTATACAACGTTGCATAAATTGTTATGCATAAAATATTTTTCATCCCATTATAGTTATAATGAGCTTGTGCTAAAATAAGTACCATAAAGGAGAAATCTATTACGTTTTACTTCCAAACTGACAAAGGAGACACAGTTGTGTGTGCGCTGTGTGAAAAATCAATGGAAGTAATTCTGCTGGTGATTGGATTGTTTTTGTTTTTTTATTAATTTCTTTTAATATTATTATAATTAGCCAGTTACTTTGTTGGTGTTTTGTGTTTGCAAATAAAATTAAAAATATTTGAAACAAAAAAAACGTCGTTTTTGATTTATTCCATGAATTGTTCCATTCACTCACATCGTGATGTTTTTGTTGAGGACAAAAATAAAAGGGTGGTGCTTATTTTGTAATGCTTAAAATTTGTTTGTATTTTCCCGTGAAAGTGATGAAGGTTAATCTTTGTATAATTTTATTTAAATCACGCATGCCGTCGAGCATTTGCAAAAGTTGTAAGATTTGATGGGAAATCTTTAAATCTTTTACATTTATTAAGTAGATTCTATGAAAGAAAGTGTACAAAAAAATATTCTTAATTTTATTTAAACAATATCACAACAAAAAAGTACAATAAATTAACAAAACCAATATTTTTTATTGTTGTATTTTATTTTATAAAATATTTTGATAGTAAGATTTCAACACCTCAAAGATTACAAAAATAAGCGCCCCCCTAATATCTATTTACATTATTGTTGTGTGTGAGTCAAAGTGACATTCCGATACTAAACAACCCTTATGTGGGCTCTATACAACCTCCAAACGCGTTTAGCTTATGTTGCCTCTATTCAACGTTGCATAAGTTTATGAATAAGGTTTTTGCGTTCAGAGGCATTATAAAGATTGCATAGCACTATGCACTCGCTATAATTCGTTTATGCATAAGGCTGACAATGTTTATAAGGAGATGGGTATAGGTAATAAGGACAAAAACGAAGGCTGTGTCACTGTGAATGGTATATCATTGTAAAAGCGCTGAGAGAATTATTGAAAAGCCCATAAAAAAGCAAAAGCTCTGAGAATGCGGTTCGCAATATTGGAACCCGCAAAATTTGTATAAGATGCGTCTTCTTGGTAACTTTATATTCTTTGCTACAACCTACCTACATGTTTACAGTTTGGTCATTTTGGATGAATTCATTTGACGAATATTGTAGAATAAGTGCCAAGTGAGATTTCGTACGAGTTCACTTGTTCTGTTTATTTTCAAGCAACGATGAAGGAATTTGGAAAAAGAAAATATAGGAAGGCTGTGTCTCAGGAGGTATTTATTATGGATTGTATAATTGATGAAGTTTACGCGTACGAAGGATACCTATGTACTTCAGTCAGAGCTTCTATTCTGTTTTATGTTATCTTTTAATTTGCTTTATGTGTATTAGTTTTTAAGTGTCTGTAATTTGGTGAGGTGCTTTTCCTTTTTTATGCGATTGTTTATAATTTAATATTCAAGAAAAAAGGAAAAATAAACAATGAGTGAAAGTGGAGACGAAGATCGTGTCAATGGTTTGTTAGAAAAAGCGTATGTCGAAAAAAAACAATTATTTTGATTTCATTTTTATAGATAAAACAATAAATAGGAAATGTTTGTATGCAATTATTGCCAATATCGCAATTTATTGATATTTAAAAACGATTATATTTTAAAAACGATTATATTATTTTCAAGATTTGCATACCCATATAAATAATCCACGCGACGCCACTGACATATCTTAATCTTAACTAATATATAAAAGTCTTTTTTTGTTTTCTTGTCAGTTTGGCTGTATGAGTGTCCAAACTAATAACAAAACAATGGAAATACTAACTTTTTTTATGGCATCAACAATGTTTATCCTCCTGCTATCCGATAGATAGCTTCTGAAAAAAAATAAATTTAATTTTTTTTAGAAATGTTTAACAATAATAAAAAAATGTTGCCTATATGAAATTAGTTTTTTTTTGTTTTTTATTAATATCTTTTTAATAAACAGTTGTAGAGGTTTGCGATGTACTAATGAATTATAGCTATATGCCCTAGGAACTTGTATACAAAAATTATATTCCTTTTGTACCGTTGAGCTGAGAAATTGACAACATAATATTGTTCACACATATTACTTAATGACATGTGGGTGTGTGCATGGATTGGTTAAGTTTTTTCTTATATTTAATCTCAATAGAAAAGCCATTAATTTGATACCTTTGGGCCACTCAAAATAGGTACTATTTATTACACTTAAACTGAAAGCATACACACTAACAACAAAGGCGCCTGCCTGGCGACTGAACATACCCTAAGTGGAGTGAAGGAGTCGCGTGAGTGGGACAGAGGACCAGAAAAGGGAGTTAAAATCCTAAGACCCGCGAAGTGGACCACCCAAGGTACTGTTTACTACAAAAAAATTTGATAACAGATGGACTGACAACAAAGGTGCCTGCCAGACGACTGAGCATACCCTAAGCGGAGCGACGGAGTCGCGTGAGCGGGACAGAGGACCCGAAAAGGGAGTTAAAATCCTTAAACCCGCGAAGCGCGCCACCCAAGGTACTGTTTACTGCGAAAAAAACTTTCATAACAGATCGACTGACAACATAGGCGCCTACCAGACGACTGAGCATACCCTAAGCGGAGCGACGGAGTCGCGTGACCGGGACAGAGGACCCGAAAACGGAGTTAAAATCCTTAAACCCGCGAAGCGGGCCACCCAAAGTACTATTTATTACACTTAAACTGAAAGCACACACATTGAATTAAACTTAATTGTGTTTCCTCATAATTTATAAATTGGAGTATTTATAACCTTTTCAAGTTTTGAATTATTATTTTATATTAACATACGATATTGTTTTGCAAAGACAAAACAATCATTTTGAACTGCATATTGAGTTAAAGAGTAGTTTTCAAGAAGGTACGGTACAAACTTAAATTGCTTATAACTTTTTTAACACCTATTTCCGCGCAAAAATAAAAATAGTCTCGTGTTTTATATGCTATTATACATCATTTGAATGTTTTTTTTTTTTCGAAGCATGTGCCTAAAGGAAACCTTACCCATAATTTATGTTTTTTAAAACTTTTTTTAATGATATCATAACGTTATAGAACCACTATATATGCACATAGCCAATTTTAAGCTACATTCAAGTTGTAAGCTACGAGAACAAGTTTGTGCGATCCAGTCGTGCCCATTTGTTGTGTTTGCAAATAAAATTAAAAATATTTAAAACAAAAAATACGTCGTTTTTGATTTATTCCATAAATTGTTCCATTCACTTACATCGTGATAATTTTGTTGAGCAGAAACAAAAGGGTGGTGCTTATTTTGTAATACTTAAATTTCATTTGTATTTTCCCGTGAAAATTTTATGGAAAATCTTTAAATCTTGCACATTTATTAAGCAGATTCTATAAAATAAATTGTACAAAAAATATTCTTAAATTTATTTAAACAATATCACAACAAAAAATGTACAATTAATTAACAAAACCAATATTATTTATTGTTGTATTAAATTTTATAAAATATTTTGATAGTATCTATTATAGCTGTAGGTGTTGATACAAAGACAGCAATTGTATGACTGAATATTTGTTTTTATTTTATATGAAATATAGTTAAATACAGTTTTCACTTATGACAGCTCTCCCTGAATATTTAAAATATTTTTTTATTTGTAATTGAAGATTATTATAACTAATTACAATTTAAAGGAATTATTACAATTTAAAAGAAAAGTAAAGGTCAAAATCTTGTTATTAATTTTGTTTAAAAGTAATTCTAAATAAAGTATACTTAATGTACAAAGATTCAAATTCATAATTTCTTTCAATTCATAATGTTTTTAAAATTCATAGTGTTTCAAAATTATTAGTTAATTTATTAATTTGCATAATAAAGGCTTTGTAGATCAGAGCCAGATCAGAAGGGGCGACAAATTTCTTGCATCGACGGAGAAAACCTAAGCACCTAGCAGCATTTTTGGCGATGTCAAATATGTGGTCGTTCCACAAAAGGTGGTCTGTGACACACATACCGAGGACTGAAAGTTGTTCAGTTTCCTCAATGCAAGTGCCGCTCATGAATAGCAGCATAGGGGGTGGCTTCCGCTTTAACGACAGGAGACAGCATTGAGTTTTGGAAGCATTAAATTCGACTCGGTTTTTGATTCCCCACTGGACAATGCTGTCGAGATCAGAATTTAATGAGCTTATCATACGCTGCCGTTGCAGTTCCACATCTGAAGGACATGGATGTGAATCTAGAAACGAATATGAAAAGCTGAGGGTACTGTCGTCATTAAAACAGTTTAAAGGATTAGAAGTTTGAGATAAAAGATCGTTTATGAATACAAGAAAAAGGGTCGGAGACAAAGGTGGTGTTTCGTATGTTTTTTACAATTGACAAAAAATGTTTACTACCCTTGGGATATTGTAGTATTTTTTGCCGTAATTTTTGATCATGTAAGAATTTGGTTCGTCGAATATGAACGTCTTTCTAGCTTGCTGAAACTTTTTCCGGTTTTCCTCAGTAGGGTTGGCTTTATAACAACGGAAGCTTACTTCTATTGCCCTGATAACCTCTGTACAGCTCGAATCAAACCATGAGTTTTCTTTGGGTCTGATAGATTTCACCCTATTCGGGATAAAATTTCTCATTCCACAAAGAATTAAATTTATGATCATATCTGCACTGGCGTCTACGTCACTATCGAGGAAGCATAGTGACCAGTTGAAGCTCCTGATAAAATCGTTTAGACCGTCCCAGTTGGCTTCCTCATATTGCCAAACGGTTCTCTTGGGAGTTTTTTCTCTAACTGGATTTTTTTGCATGAGAAATTTGCAGAAATGACGCAATGGTCAGAGGTAAGGAACAAGTCTAGGGTGTTGGCGGATTAACCTGCAACGTCAGGAATCCGAGTAGGCTCGTCAACCAGCTGAGTTAGGTTGTTTAACTCAGAAAAAATCTCGGCATACCTTCCTTCGAGTGTTGTCTGACCCGAAAAGCGTAGCCACGGAGAATAATGTACATTGAAATCGCCCGTAACAACGATTTCACTGTGCGGAAAATGGGAAATAATTCTCTGGATGGAGTCGGATAGTGCATCCAATTCGTTAGAAGTCGAATTACTATCCAAACTAGGACTACGATAAATAAAACAAGTATGGATGATACGCTTATGGACGGTGAATTTAAACATATGAAATTAAAGTTGGTATTCGAACATGAACCATATTGTGGCTGAAGCTGATAAGCAACATCATTACGAACATACACGGCGAGACCATGATGAGAGAAGAATAAAGGCACTAAGCTATAACCATATCGGCTAAATTCCGAGTGATCGGTATTTTCCCATACCTGGGTTTCACTTAGTGCCAAAACAGCTGGCCTGTTTTTCACAGTATGGACATATGCAGCGTCAACCCTAAATTCACCCACCATTATGAAAAAACAGACACAAAATACCAATACAGACAATTTTCTACACTGATATTAAGTTTGGGCCCCAAAATAACTTCTCAGTACAAAACTATTAGTGTTATGCCTAAATAGTAATTGAACTGATCCGCCCCTGGATACCCAAAATCAATAACAGCAATTCATCTGATGTGCTTTGGTTTAATCAATCACAAGCATTGCACGAGATCAGGCGCGAACGCAGGAAAAAATTTCGGGGGGTGGGGGTTGAACCCCAAACCCCCCCCCCCTGCGTTCGCGCCTGCACGAGATGCTATACACACACTGCATATAATGACAAAGCCAAAGCACTGTGAGTGAAGTGGGAAGGAGATAACAGGGAAATTACCGCTGTGCTATGGATGCTTGTGGTTTGTGCATGATCGACTTCGATACACAGGTGCACTTTTTGTTTTTGCTTTTTGCACGCACTGACACTGGCACTGCACTTTTTTTTTGTTGTTTTATGATTATATTTTCGCGGCGCGACTTGTATTTAATTATTTAATTATTTTTTTTTATTTTTAGATGGTGATACACTATGGGCTATTTTTTTTTTTTCTAATTAATAATTAATAAGGGGCAGTACCAATGGGTATTTGGTAAGTTATTTTACAACACTCCCACACACCACGTCCATTCACAATGGGTTGCAGATCGGAACTCTCTTTGAATGAATCGTTCTGCAATACCATTAGTGGACGGCTGAAACAGGGCCCCCTGCTTGTGCACAATACCATTGCGTTTTAAAAACAATTGAAATTCGTTTGAGTTGAATTGAGTCCCATGATCACTAACGAAAACCTTGGGTATCCCAAAAGCAGCAACATTTTATTCGCAAATCAGGATTGAAGTAAGTGCTGTTAAGTGAGGTATAATGTGTACTTCTGGCCACTTGCATCCACAAGTAGGAATAAGTACTTGCCCATGAACGGCCCTGCGAAGTCTGCATGCACCCTTTCAAGAACATTCCTTGATGTCACCCAACAATGGGCTGGGACTTCCTTCTTTGGATCCGGAGGCGTAGCTTGACAGAGCTGACAATTTGACACCAACTTTTCAATGTCTCTATCCATTTGGTTCCACCAACAATAAGCTCGGGCTAAGCTTTTCATTCGTGATCTACCAAAATGTCCCGTATGTAGTTCGAAAAGCACTCGCGCTTTCAGTTCATTTGGTATAAACACACGTATACATCGCAATAAACATTCCATTTGAAGGCCAAATTCTGTCAGTGTTATACCAAATCGATTTTTCGGCTCACACTCACGTCCATATTTAAGGCATTCTATAAGAACACTTACTTCTTTCTCTGCCTTTGATTTTACTTGCGATATATGTAGTATAGGGCAAGTTTAGGATTCGTACAAAAAAAAATCGAGATAAGAATTTTCCCTAACATTACGATGATAGGGAACGCGAAAAAAGTGGGTCTCGAAATTCTGTCTATCTGTCCGTCTATCCGTCTGTCCGTCTGTCTGTACCTCGACCTACAGCCTAAACGGCTGAAGCGATTTTCTTCAAACTTTGGACTTAAGGTTTTTATGTGAAATTTTTTAGAACCGTTATTAACGGTACCTGTCATACAACCAATGTTTTGGTTTTCAAATTTCACGTTAACTGCTACACCGATTTCAACCAAAAAGGTAATTTTAACAATTTTGCATATAAAAATTTTCGAAAAAATAATTTTTGGATTTTTAAAAAAATATATTTTATTAAGTACTAAAAGTAAGCATACCAAATTTTATTTTAAAATATGTTCAAGATTTTTTATATACAATAAATTAATTTAAAAAAAACCGCTCTAACGATTTTTGAATTTTTTTCATAAATTATTAGTTATTAAACAAATCAGATGGCTCTATCTATTTTAGCTATTAAAATAACTAATTTATAATAATTCAAAGTAATCATTTATATTTTAAATTGTTGTTAAAACTTTTTTTTTAATGATATCTCAATGTTATGGAACCAATAAATATGTACATGTCTATTTCAAGCTACGTTAAAGTTGTTAGCTACGAGAGCAAGTTTTGTGCGATACAGTCGTGTCATTGAGCTCAGCGACTGTCACCGGCAAATTCTCGATGGCCTCCGCCTGCAAAGCATCCACCTCTTCAACTTGATTGTATATATCTGGACTGGGCAGGCGTGACATCGCATCGGCATTGCTATTTTCCTTGCGCTAGGTATTTCGCCGCCTTATTATCAGTCACCAAAGTAAACTTATTTGCATATAGGTATTGGTAAAATTTTCTTACCCCGAATATGATAGCGTACGCTTCTTTATCTACCTGGCTGTAACGCTGTTGTGTTTGGTTTAACGTCTGCGAAGCAAATTTCAGAGGACTTTTCGAACCGTCTCCATAGCTGTGGCCAAAACTGCTCCAATTCCTGTTGGACTAGCATCCACCGCAAGAATAACTGGAAGCTTAGGATCATAAAAAGCCAACACCGTGTCTGATTGCATTTGCTTTTTAACCTCCTCAAATGCTTTTATACAATGGGTTTCAAACCGAAATGGCACGTTGTTTTGGAGTAACCTATTAAGTGGATAAGGAAAAAAACGACCATAATAATTTATAAGCCCCAAAAATGCTCGGACTTCATCTTAAGTTGCTGGTTGTTTTCGATCTTTTATGGCATCGATTTTACTGGGCATTCTATAAATACCATTTTTGTCTATGACGA
The DNA here is from genome assembly GCA_949320155.1 of Melangyna quadrimaculata. Lineage (NCBI taxonomy): Eukaryota > Metazoa > Arthropoda > Insecta > Diptera > Syrphidae > Melangyna > Melangyna quadrimaculata. The sequence goes on along the minus strand of OX439483.1, from coordinate 251,640,287 downwards.
AGCCACAGTACTCAATTCGGTCTTTCATGCAATCTGTTTTACTCCAGTTAACTCTCGTGTTATGACTGTTCAGTCTAGCTAAAACTTCTTCCACGTGGCTTATATGTGTCAAGTCGTAACCTGCGGTTATCTTAATGTTATCCAAGAACTCTGATATACCTGGTATATCCCCAACTAGTTGCTCAATAAAACGTTGCCACTTGGCAAGAGCACACGCAATTCCATACATCATGCGTGTGGCCTGGAAGAGACCCTTGTGAGTGCTTAAGGTTAAAATATGTCGGTCATCCGGGTGTATTTCCAGTTGAAGGTAAGCAGTTGGAAAATCTATTTTTGTAAATTTAGTGCCACCTGCCATTTTACTAAATAGTTCTTCTATTGTTGGTAGAGGGTGGAAATCAATCATCAATGCTAGATTCACCGTAACCTTATAGTCAGCGGAAATGCGAACAGCACCATCTTTTTTAGGGACGACGACAATCGGAGTACCCCATTGACTCTGGTCAACCTTGACAAGCAAGCCTTCAGCCACTTGGCTCTCAAGTTCATGTTCAACTGTGTTCCATAATGGAAATGCCATTCCTCTTGCTTTAATAAACTTAGGAGTCGCATTTGGTCTTAAATATAAACGAGCTTAAAAACCTGTAATTTTTCAGGTTGATGGTGCAAATAAATTATGGAATTTACTTACCAACACCTTTGGGTCATTACCATGCGCTATGTCACCTTGAATTTGGTTTATTTCACCTGTTGCATGCAGTTGACTAGTCAAGAATTTCGTCCAATCCAGTTTAATTTTGCGCAGCCACTCCCTTCCTAGCAGCGGATTACGGTCAGAGCGAATGATGTACATCTTGACAGGAGCACAAGAAATTCGGTTGTCACGTTAACACAGACATAACCTACGCAATCCAACGATGTTTTACAATAACTGTACAGCTCGGTGTCACTTGCGTTAACCTTGAGTTTTTGGGAAAAACTTCTTAGCGTCCAACAAACTGATAAGCGTTACCGGAGCATCTGTGTCAATCTCAAAATTAATAAAAGTCTTGTGAACTTCCAACTTACAACATATCTTCGCTCTATCGTTGAATCCCACACCCTTGTCTCCAATATGAAAAAGTTACTCCACCATCAGCGTACCTGTATTGAGATCGTCTTCTTCGATTTGGTTTAATTGTTTGTTTGCCTTAACCCTTTCGGTACGGATGTGGTACAATTCCATATAAATATTCTTTGTCTTATACCATTCCGTCCCGAATGGATTAAGGCAAACTTTGCGTAAATGGCCTTTGTTTTTACAGAAATAACAAACTGTGTCTTTATGAGAACATTGGTGAGCCGTATGCGATGTCATGCCACAGCGAGAACATTTTGTTGTTTCATTGTTCTTACTATTAGTTTTATTGTTTTTACCGTTTTATTTATTGTTCCGTTTAAAGTTGTATTTTTTGTGAAGTTTAACGCTACTCTTATCGCTCTCTCCACCATACTGGTGCAGTTCTACTCCACCACGTTCAGCACTCTCATAAGTACTTGCTGTAATTACCGCATCATCTAACGTTAAAGTTTTTTTTTTCCAACAACTTACTTTGAATTTTCTGGTTTCGTAAACCAAATACAAACTGTTTCCTAATAGCGGTGTCTAGATATGCTCCAAAATTGCAGCTGACGGACAACCTACGAAGTGCGTTTAAGAATTCTGCATAATTCTCTTCACTTTTTTGCATTCGCATGTAGAATCTGTAATTCTCAAGAAGTTGCAACGATCGCCTTATACTCTATTTCTTCTGGTGACTTCGGAAGCAATTTGTCACAAAAAACATCATAAGTTTTTGCTTCCATGTAGTGTAGAATTAAGTGACGTCGTTTTCCTGCGTCGCTATTTTATAGGTCCATTGCAGTTTCTAGGCGTTTTACCCAACGAGCCCCCTAATATCTTTCTACATTATTGTTGTGTGTGAGTCAAAGTGACATTCCAAAACTAAACAACCCTTATGTAGGCACTATACAACCTTCAAACGCGTTAAGCTTATGTTGCCACTATTCAACGTTGCATAAGGTTATAAATAAGGCTTTTGCGTTCAGAGGCATTATAAAGAGTGCATAGTGCTATTCACTCACTATAATTCGTTATGCATAGGTCTGATAATGTATTTACAGTATATTCCGCAGAGTTCCCGTTTCTAACGCTTTTCTAACAATAAATATGATTTTTGTTCTATTTAGAGCGCTTTTTCACGGATTTTGGTAAACGACCTTGAGATGCTAGCATTTTGTTGGGAGTTCCAGCCCATTTATCAAACTCAACATATAGATATAATGGGCCTTACCAATAATCATATTTAGTAAGGACTTAAATATTCTAGTAAATTAACCTTATTTGTATTGATCAGAAATAATGTACTATTTATGGAATGTTTAACTTTTTGCAGTCAATCCCATATTTGATTCACTATTTAGAGTTAACATTAATATTAAGGTCCTACCATGTACAGTTAATTAGTTAGATTCCATACCGTTGAAGGGACATTTACACACCCTTTTAGTATGACATTTTTCGCCCCTCCCCAATAATTTGTATACAGATACTTAGACGGCTTTCACACAAGGAAACTGAGTTGCCAGAAACTGAAGGAAGACCATCCAGGAAAAGATAACCTAGTACGAGTTGCCACTATTACCACTCAAACTGGAAACTACGTTAGACCAATTGTCAAAATCTCACTGCTGCCTTTTTGCTGAAAAAACTGGTTCTTTCAGGGAGAGCTGAATGTTTTGTATTTAGATAGATAGTAGTAGCCCGTAGCGTAATGGTTAGTGCGTTCGACTGTCACGCTGGAGGTCTGGGTTCGCTTCCCAGCCTCATCCACCTAAAAACTAAAAAGTTTTTTTCAGGGCTACTGCCTCTTGCGAGGAATTGACAAATCCTCCAAGAGTATTACTTGTCACGAATAAGTGATTCTGGTCTAGCCGTTCGGATTCGGCATAAAATTGTAGGTCCCTTCCATTCCTGTCGACAGGCGCACACAGGAATGGTTGCGAGTTGTTAGTCACTAGGCCCTGGTTTTTCATGAACCGTTGTGCCACCCGATTTATTTTTTTTTTTTATTTTGATAGACAGATAGATATTTGTTTATTTTCCAAATTTAAGTTTACAATAAAGTATTATTCATTTATTTTAAGGCATGACTATAAAAGCCGTCTGCCCGAGTTTAACAAAATGTATAAGTATTGTAAGTGGTATGTTAAAAAGATTCTTCGATTATAGCTCTCCTATATTTCGATGCTTGTTGACATCAGATGTGCAATTTATTCCAGTCAGCGCCATTTAAAATCATTTTCATCTCTGGTTGCTCCAATTCTAGTTTCCCAAAAAATTTAATCCTGAACTCCTTAAAGACAGGACATCTTCCCAGGAAGTGATATTTGTTTTCCCTTTCACGCAGATTACAAATAGTGCATAAGATTGGCAAATCGTCTCTGTGGGGAATAAAGTTGAGATCCATATATTCTCCACTGGCCTTAAAAACAGTGGATGTTGTGTCGTTTGAGTATTTTTCATTAAAGTAATTATTTTCGCAAAGATTATGGTTTAAGCTAGCATATATTTCCCGATGGGTTGAACCTTGTGCTTTCTCAATGCTTTCCGCTCGTATTTTTTTATCCACCGCTATAATTAAGTTATCGAACTCTTCCTTCCATTGGTGGATATTATCCATATTAATCATTAAAGTTTGACCAGAGAACTCTGCGAGTGCTTTCCATTTTTCATAAAATAATATTTTCTTTTCTATCACATAACTTGCTATTCATTTGGTCAACCTTTCTCCGTCCTGTACCATAGTTTTCGCAATGGAGTTTAAATGAAGTCGCAATGTTTCTATGAATAGTGGTGAGATTCCTGTTTCAACAGAAAGCATATGGTTGGTGAAGACTGTGGGAGCTTGAAAATTCGCTTTAAGAAAAATCTGATCAGTTTTTCTACTGTATCGTATGATTTATATCCCCATACTTGAGCTCCATATAGCATTATTGAACTTGAAACTGCCTGAAATAATTGGTATTTGATTTTCATTGATATATTTTTATCTTCCAGACAGTTTTTCCATGCCGCACTTATAGCTGATTCCTGATTTAGATGAAGATAGCTTCTCCTGCAAGTGTTGCTCCATGTTCGTGTTGCAGCAGATATTTATTCCCAAGTATTTATATGACTTTACTGTTTCCAATTCCTGTCCATCAAAGAACTTTTCATTCCTGGCGTAGCGCCCTCCTCCTTTTCTAAATACCATCGTTTTGGATTTATTTATGTTTACCTTCAGCCTCCATTCATCACAGTATTTTTTAAGCTGATTAATCATTCGCTGTAAGCGTTCTGGTGAGTCTGCAAGGATCACCAAATCATCTGCATACATCAGAACATTAACAAGTATTCCCCCAATCCTTACACTGCCACATAAATAATCGAAAATGTCGTCTATAAACATTATAAATGCTTGCGGACTTCAATTGCATCCCTGTTTCACTCCTGTAACCGTTTCAAAAAAATTTGACAGTTGGCTTCCGTTTTGTATTCAATATCAATCATATCAACTTAAATTCAACTTATTTGCTTTAAATTCATTAATTAATACATTTTTTGTACTTTGCTACTATTTATAAAATATGTTTTGTAAAATGTTTAGAAATTTGTCAAACATTTTTAAATTACCCTATTATTTTTTTTTGTTTATTTTATTTCATATCCTAACGGCCTATGTTTAACTCAACTTAAGTATTGCAGTACTGTAAATGATAATCCCTTCTTTTTTGCTTCATACTTACTTTGCCGTTGTCAACAACTTGCAATAGAAATTCTTTCTCTTTCGTTAATCAACCAGCAAGCAGTCAGCACATATTCTGGTAATTGGGTAATATATAAATTTTGTGCTAATAAACTTTTGTATCTACTGAATTCAAATCTTTGTGTTGCCCTTTGTTTTCGGTGTTCGATTCTTTGCTTGCCATCGCTTTTTCTTCCCTTCAAGCAAAATCGCGGACCCAAATTTCTCGGTTCACTTGGGACTCCAAAAAAATGAGTGTCTCACACACAATAACAAATTTTCTGTGTACGCATGTAAAAAGAACGAGAATCGAGAGTATTTTTTTCAAGCATCGAGAAATAGAGAGAGTATAGGCGAAGTATACAATCATTTTGCAGCGTTGCCGCAGGCCTTCACGAAAGTGTAACAATTTTTTAGAAAAAATGTAACAAAAGCAAAAAAATTGTAACAAATTGAAAAAAATTAAAGAAATATTATGTCGTGGCTTTCTTGCGTCAAAATTAAGAAGCAAAATCGGTTGTATTCACCTTGACTAAAGTGAAATTTCACTCAATTGAAAAAAGCATATTTCCATATATGTATATATGTATGTATGTACAAAATTTAAAATTTTCAATACCTACACTGGCTGATTTGTGTATGCAAAAAGTTGTATCTCAGTTTTAAATCATATTTTTTGTCGGTTTTTTCATACCAAAATGTCACAAAAATTAGAGTTGAGACTAAGATGCCACTACTGCCAAACAAGAGTTTATAATCTCTGGAAAAAGAATTGTCTGCAGTTACATACAGAATTAGATTTTCAGTCCTGGATGAACCCAGAATCACTTGACAATAACGGAAAATAAAATATCAAAATCATCTGAGTTAATTCAGAGCTAGGTCACTGAATTTAGAAAGTTAAATTGGGTTTAACCTTAATCCCGCACTGAAAAACTGGTTCTGGGAATTGTAATAAAGACGGGGGACTGCTTTTAAACTAGACCATTTATATCTAAAAAAATCTGAGTTTGCTTCTAACTTACGAACATATATCTTGCATAGTATTTATTATGCAAAATTGAGCGATCAAGTTGGAGCTTTAATATATGGGTTACAAGATTTCGGCTTAATTGCACTCAGCCAGTGTGATCGAGTTCAGCTAAGCCAATGTCAACTCGAAGTAGATACAAATATGTGGAAACGTAGTTCAAACTCACTTCAACGCCAGACATAAACGTTAGGTATTTCAGCAATGTTACATAAAACCCACAGATAAGAAAATTGTTGCAAGTTGTGCCTGCCCAAAATTAAAAACAGAAAAAAGTTGACAATAATATTTTATGGCAAAAAGTGTAACAAAAATGATAAAAAGTAACATTGTAACAACGAAATAAAATTTAAAAATAATGTAACAATTTTGTTACATTTGTAACATTATGGTAACGCTGTCATTTTGCCTTAATTTCCACCACTTTTTTTTTAGTTCAGTTTTGTAGGTAGCGTGGCGAAGACGAGACGGTTGCTTTTTTATCTCTTTTTTCTTGTTCAAACTTTTAAACATTTCCAATCAGTGCAAGTTTCTATTTATTAAATGTAAATTTATATTTGTGGAAATATGTCATGTTTATTAGTGCAAAATAGTCTTTAGAAAACCTTTTATGAATGATAAATAAAAAAAACTCTTGAAATGAAAAAATTCTGTTTGTTTTATTTTTGTAGGCAATGGAGAAACTGGAATAGATGATGGCGAGCACGAGCATGTTCGGCGAGCATGTTCGGCGAGCATGTTCGTCGTTTATGGCCAGCTTTATGGCTAAAACAGATGAGCAGCGAGTCTGCACGCATCTCTGCATGCAGAGCTGCACACGAAACACATGTGCATAGCTACTGACATTCATGATGCATAGTTATGTCAAACAAATACATGAAAGCACAGCGTTGCCGATGTCACACAATAGTGTTATAATGAGATTTTCTTCGTTGGACGACAGTACATTTTTTCAACTTCCAAACAATTTTAAATTATGCAGCAATAAATGGTTCTTAAGATTGTATGTTAACTTGTTTTATATAGTAGCATTCAATTTGTCAAATTTGTATACAAATTGAAGAAAATAATTTTTGTTTTCATTTCTTTCAAAGTGTATTTTGTTAAAATGGAGTATTTAACGGAACCCAAATAAACTAAATGCAGTATTAATTTGGTAACTATTGTATTTCCTGTTATTTGTGGTATTACAAAAGTTTGTAGTACGTACTATTTGGAAAATTTTTAATTTCAAGAAACAAAAAAGAAAATTTATACAACGGCACATTTCACAAAGATTCTATCAAATATACCAATAATCATATTTAGTAAGGACTTAAATATTCTAGTAAATTAACCTTATTTGTATTGATCATTAATAATGTTCTATTTATGGAATGTTTAATTTTTTGCAGTCAATCCCATATTTGATTCACTATTTAGGGTTAACATTAATATTAAAGTCCTACCATGTACAGTTAATTAGTTAGAATCCATACCATTATTGTTCATTTTACAGAAATATTTAATTCGTCACTAAATTTGATTATTGGTAGGGCCCTATGTGTTTACAGTATAATCCGCGGAGTTCCCGTTTCTAACGCTTTTCTAACAAGAAATATGTTTTTTTTTTTTTCTATTTAGAGCGCTTTTTCACGGATTTTGGTAAACGACCTTGAGATGCTAGCATTTTTTTGGGAGTTCAAGCTCATTTATGGAACTCAACATATAGATATAATGTATTTACAGTATAATCAGCGGAGCAAATATAAAGTTGAAGGGACATTTACACACCCTTTTAGTATGACATTTTTCGCCCCTCCCCAATAATTTGTATACAGATACTTAGACGGCTTTCGAACAAGGAAATTGAGTTGCCAGAAACTGGCTAGTTTGTAGGCGAGAAGGGTGTGAGGGGAGATTTTTTGACTTCCTTTTACGCCCTTCTCGCCAACAAACTGAAAACCGCCGGCAACTCAGTTTCCTTGTGTGAAAGGGGTCTTAGCTAAATTTTCAAGATCTGAGCAGTAAAAATGAAGTTATGATTTTTAAAAGGAAAAAAGGATATTAGAAATAATTATTTTTATTCAGATATAATAAGAGTTGACAATTTAGTTTAAGAAAGATAGGATCTGACCGGGAACAAATTAATTCAAGAAAATTCTAATGCTGGTATTGACGCAGAATTTTTCCCTCAACAACATATCGAAATCTAAAGTCCCCCAAAATCCCCGCATTGGCTTTTTGTACAGACGCATTTAAAGAGGTGGAGAGGGGAGGGAGGTCTGAGTTTATCAAGCTGAAAATTTTACTATAATACAATCTAATCATATGACACATGTTTTTATGGTGCTTTTCAACGCTGGCGCTGATTCTAAAGAGACCAAAACTGAAAAGATACTATCCTGTAGAAACTTAAAGTCCTTTTTATGAAATATTTACTTATTTTTAAGAACAACTAGTAAAATATTACCCAAAACCATTTTAAAATAATGGGATATTAATGAAATTTAGTATAAATGTTCCATTTGGCATGTTTACCAAGAATCAAAGGAGTCCCCAAAACTAAATTAGAACTGACAATGCATAGATATTTGTTGAAAACGTGGTCTCCTTGGTCCAAATCGTGGTCTTGCTGGTTCAAATCGTGTTTCTTAGCATGCGTTTTATTCCCATCATACTGCAGTGCAGTACATGAAATCTTGTTTACCTGGAATAGTACTGACCTTCTCCCATGCGGGTTTTGCTGCAATTTTTATTGATGTGTAAACATATTAGCGCTAGGTATTAAGAAAAAAACAAACTCTCGGTATGGGTAAACTTGAAAGAGGAAAGACAGATAGATGATGAGTAGAACTGCCAGCAGGTAATTTTTGTAAAGGGTTTGCTAGCACTTACTAACTTTTTTACAAAAAAAAAATAACATTTTTACAAAAAAAAAATTTTTACAAAAAAAAAACTTTTTTACAAAAAAAAAAACTTTTTAACAAAAAAAATAAACTTTTCAACAAAAAAAAAATCGATCAAAAATCAAAAAAAAAAAAAAAAAAAAATTTTACAAAAAAAATTAACTTAAAAATTACTTTTTTACAAACAAAAAAAACTTTTTTTACAAAAAAAAAATTACAAAAAAAAAATAACCTTTTTTACAACATAAAAAACATTTTTTTGCAGAAAAAAAAACCATTTTCATGTAAAAATAAAGCGTTTCTTACTCGCTTAAACATTAAAAAGTGATGAAAAATTATTCAGTTATGGTTTATTTTTTTACTATTAATTATATTTCTTTACACTCAACCCTGACTTACTTTGGAAACGTTTTTCCGATTTTAGCTTATTATCCGAGCAGCGTTGGCTGGCTAACGCTGCTGGGATAATAAGCTAAAATCGGAAAAACGTTGCCTAAGTAAGGCAGGGTTGAGTCAACGTTTCCTGCTCCTAAACGAAAAATCCGAAACAGCCTAAACGAAAAATCATATCATGCGATACATCGATTGAAAGGTGGCACTCCCTAGATTACGAATATGCTTTTTTTAAGTCGTTAGGGCGCTTAGTTTAGCCGCAAATCAAGTTTGAAGGTTCCAACTTTGGTAGGTCTACGACGTTTAATTTGGCCAGAAATCGCATTTAAAGATAAAAGTTGGATTTTCGTATCGGGCTTAGTGCGATATATCTTGAACAATTTCCTACAAATGATATTTTGCCGTGTCGTGAAGTAGTTCCGCTGAAGTTGATTGCGGTTAATTAGCAAATTATTATTATTCCGATCGTTCATAAAATCATTTCGTTTTCCAACTCTAGGTGTTTGGAATGATACTTTTTGTTTTCAATTCAAGAAGGAAATCAGAACAGGGGTGAATTTCAAAAATCATCATTCACAGAAACAGCAACAAAATTCAATTGCCTTGCATTTAACAAAATGGTAGGCCTACTTCAATTTTTATAGCAAAAATAAAGTCGGTGGCACAACGGCTCATGAAGAACCAGGGCCTAGTGACTAACAACTCGCAACCATTCCTGTGTGCGCCTTTCGACAGGAATGGAAGGGACCTACAATTTTATGCTGAATCCGAACGGCTAGACCAGAAGCACTTATTCGTGACAAGTGATACTCTTGGAGGACTTGTCAACTCCCCGCAAGAGGCAGTAGCCCTGAAAAAAAACTTTTTTAGTTTTTAGGTGGACGAGGCTGGGAAGCGATCCCAGACCTCCAGCGTGACAGTCGAACGCACTAACCATTACGCTACGGGCTACTTCATTTTACATTTTTATAGCAAAGTAAAGGTATTATATGAAAGTCTTTGAGAGTTGGGGATCGAAATTTCTTTGGTTCGGCATTTAATGTATTTATAAAACCAAGAAGCCTCTCTCTCTCTGAAAAACATAAGCTTTAAGAATAAATTTTATATGAACGGGTAATAATAGGTGAGTTTTATTGGTTTTGTGAGTGAAAATAAGAACGCCCATATTTCAGATATTTAATCGGACATGTCAATGACTTTTGTTGATGCAGTTGAGTTTTTGTTTTTGAAACGCGATTTACTGCTAAACTAAGTGTCCAAAAGACCTCAAACTTAACACCTTTTTTCTCTTTAAATGGGATTTGTGGCTAAACTAAGCATTGTAGGGAATTAGGTACTACATATTCGTGATTAAGGAAGTGCCCTCTTTCCATCAATAATGCACGACAAAAAAAAAAAACAAAACAATTACGAATATGCTTTTTTTAAGTCGCTAGGGCGCTTATTTTACCCGCAAATCAAGTTCGATAATACACAAATAGTGTATTTATCAGGGTCAGAGGTAAAGAACAAGTCTAGGGTATTGGCGGATCAACCTGCAACGTCAGGAATCCGAGTAGGCTCGTCAACAAGCTGAGTTAGGTTGTTTAACTCAGCAAAAATCTCGGCATACCTTCCTTCGAGTGTTGTCTGACCCGAAAAGCGTAGCCACGAAGAATTATGTACATTGAAATCGCCCGTAACAACGATTTCACTGTGCGGAAAATGGGAAATAATTCTCTGGATGGAGTCGGATAGTGCCTCCAATTCGTTAGAAGTCGAATTACTATCCAAACTAGGACTACGATAAATAAAACAAGTATGGATGGTGAATTTAAACCACATGAAATTAAAGTTGGTTTTCGAACATGAACCATATTGTGGCTGAAGCTGATAAGCAACATCATTACGAACATACACGGCGAGACCATGATGAGAGAAGAATAGAGGCACTAAGCTATAACCATATCGGCTTAATTCCGAGCGATCGGTATTTTCCCCTACCTGGGTTTCACTTATTGCCAAAACAGCTGGCCTGTTTTTCAAAGTATGGACATATGCAGCGCATAAATTCTGCCTAAGTCCCCGAATGTTGCTGTAGTCAACCCTAAATTCACCCACCATTACGAAAAAAAGACACAAAAAACGAATACAGACAATAATCTACACTGATATTAAGTTTGGGCCCCAAAATAACTTCACAGTACAAAACTATTAGTGTTATGCCTAAATAGTAATTGAACTGATCCGCCCCTGGATACCCAAAATCAATAACAGCAATGCATCCGATGTGCTTTGGCTTAATCAATCACAAGCATTGCACGAGATCAGGCGCGAACGCAGGAAAAAATTTCGGGGGGGGGGGGTGTTGAACAAATTTTGGGGGGGGGGGGGGTTTAAACTGCAAACTCAAAATTAAGTGTGAAATTGTATGTCGAGGAAGTTAAATTCATACATTTCGGGGGGTTTGAACCCCCACCCTCCCCTGCGTTCGCCCCTGCACGAGATAATATACACACACTGCATATAATGACAAAGCCAAAGCACTGTGAGTGAAGTGGGAAGGAGATAACAAGGAAATTACCGCTGTGCTATGGATGCTTGTGGTTTGTGCATCATCGACTTCGATACACCAGGTGAACTTTTTGTTTTTGGTTTTTGCACGCACTGAAACTGGCACTGCACTTTTTTTTTTTTGTTGTTTTATGATTTTTTTTCGCGGCGCGACTTGTATATCTGGTTGGTTTGTTATTTTATTATTTTTTATAATTTTTATTTTTAGATGGTGATACACTATGGGCTATTTTTCTAATTAATATATTAATATTAATATTTCTAATTAATAATTAATAAGGGGCAGTTAAGAAAAGGTCTGAGCACTGATTTAATTAATATTTAATGACTATTGTGGGTATTTGGTAATTTATTTTACAACACTTCCACACACACGTCCACTCACAATGGGTTGCAGATCGGAACTCCGTTTGAATGAATCGTTCTGCAAGCCCCCTGCTTATGAACAATACCATTGCGTTTTAAAAACAATTGAAATTCGTTTGAGTTGAATTGAGTCCCATGATCACTAACGAAAACCTTGGGTATCCCAAAAGCAGCAAATTTTTTTCCGCAAATCAGGATTGAAGTAAGTGCTGTTAAGTGAGGTGTAATGTGTACTTCTGGCCACTTGCATCCACAAGTAGTAATAAGTACTTGCCCATGAACGGCCCTGCGAAGTCTGCATGCACCCTTTCAAAAACCTGCCTTGGTGTCACACAACAATGGACTGGGACTTCCTTCTTTGGGTCCGGACGCGTAGCTTGACAGAGCTGACAATTTGACACCAACTTTTCAATGTCTCTATCCATTTGGTTCCACCAATAATAAGCTCGGGCTAAGCTTTTCATTCGTGATATACCAAAATGTCCCGTATGTTGTTCGAAAAGCATTCAAGCTTTCAGTTCATTTGGTATATACACACGTATACATCGCAATAAACATCCCATTTGATGGCCAATTTTTCGGCTCACACTCACGTCCATATTCAAGGCATTCTATAAGAACACTTACTCCTTTGTCTGCCTTTGTTTTTACTTGCGATATACGTAGTATAGGGCAAGTTTAGGATTCGTACAAAAAAAAAAATTCGAGATAAGAATTTTCCCTAACATTACGATGATAGAGAACGCGAAAAAAGTGGGTCTCGAAATTCTGTCTGTCTGTCCGTCTGTCTGTACATCGACCTACAGCCTAAACGGCTGAAGCGATTTTCTTCAAACTTTGGACTTAAGGTTTTTATGTGATTCCCTAGAGGGGAAATTGAAATTTTATTTTAGCTCAAAAAATAACGGTACCTCGCATACAACGAATATACAAAAATTGATTTATTTCAAAAACGGTGCTAAAGATTTTCAAAAAAAAAATTACAAGGTACTAAAATTACTAAAATTAATATTTTGACAGAAAAAAAAAATTTTAGAACCGTTTTTAACGGTACCTGTCATACAACCGATGTTTTGGTTTTCAAATTTCTCGTTAACTGCTACACCGATTTCAACCAAAAAGGTCGCTTATAATTTTAACAATTTTGCATATAAAAATTTTCGAAAAAATAATTTTTGGATTTTAAAAGAAAATATATTTTATTAAGTACTAAAAGTAAGCGTACCAAATTTTATTTTAAAATATGTTCAAGATTTTTTATATACAACAAATTAATTTAAAAAAAACCGCTCTAACGATTTTTGAATTTTGTTTGTCATAAATTCATAGTTATTAAACAAATCAGATGGCATACTTTTGTTTGAGCTCTATCTATTTTAGCTATTAAAATAACTAATTTATAATAATTCATAGTAATCATTTAAAGGTGGGTCTCGAAATTCTGTCTGCCTGTCCGTCTGTCTGTACCTCGACCTACAGCCTAAACGGCTGAAGCGATTTTCTTCAAACTTTGGACTTAAGGTTTTTATGTGATTCCCTAGAGGGGAAATTGAAATTTTATTTTAGCTCAAAAAATAACGGTACCTCACATACAACGAATATACAAAAATTGATTTATTTCAAAAACGGCTCTAACGATTTTCAAAAAAAAATTACAAGGTACTAAAATTACTAAAATTAATATTTTGACAGAAAAAAAAAATTTAGAACCGTTATTAACGGTACCTGTCATACAACCGATCTTTTGGTTTTCAAATTTCTCGTTAACTTATAATTTTAACAATTTTGCATATAAAAATTTTCGAAAAAATAATTTTTGGATTTTTAAGAAATATATATTTTATTAAGTACTAAAAGTTAGCATACCAAATTTTATTTTAAGATATGTTCAAGAAGCGTGACATCGCATCGGCATTGCTATTTTTCTTGGATTTTTTTAATTTAATGTCATAGTTAAAGTGCGCTAGGTATATCGCCGCTTTATTATCAGTCACCAAAGTAAACTTATTTCCATTTTCTTACCCCGAATATGATAGCGTACGCTTCTTTATCTACCTGGCTGTAAAGCTGTTGTGTTTGGTTTAAAGTCTGCGAAGCAAATTTCAGAGGACTTTTCGAACCGTCTCCATAGCTGTGGCCAAAACTGCACCAATTCCTATTGGACTAGCATCCACCGCAAGAATAACTGGAAGCTAAGGATCATAAAAAGCCAACACCGTGTCTGATTGCATTTGCTTTTTAACCTCCTCAAATGCTTTTATACAATAGGTTTGAAACCGAAATGGCACGTTGTTTTGGAGTTACCTATTAAGTGGATAAGGAATGTTACTTAAATTTTTAATAAAACGACCATAACAATTTATAAGCCCCAAAAATGCTCGGACTTTATCTTTAGTTGTTGGTTGTTTTAGATCTTTTATGGCATCGATTTTACTGGGCATTCTATAAATACCATTTTTGTCTATGACGTAGCCACAGTACTCAGTTCGGTCTTTCATGCAATCTGTTTTACTCCAGTTAACTCTCATGTTATGACTGTTCAGTCTAGCTAAAACTTCTTCCACGTGGCTTATATGTGTCAAGTCGTAACCTGCGGTTATCTTAATGTTATCCAAGAACTCTGATACACCTGGTATATCCCCAACTAGTTGCTCAATAAAACGTTGCCACTTGGCAAGAGCACACGCAATTTCATACATCATGCGTGTGGGCTGGAAGAGACCCTTGTGAGTGCTTAAGGTTAAAATATGTCGGTCATCCGGGTGTATTTCCAGTTGAAGGTAAGCAGTTGGAAAATCTATTTTTGTAAATTTAGTGCCACCTGCCATTTTACTAAATAGTTCTTCTATTGTTGGTAGAGGGTGGACATCAATCATCAATGCAATATTCACCGTAACCTTATAGTCGCCGGAAATACGAACAGCACCATCTTTTTTAGGGACGACGACAATCGGAGTACCCCATTGACTCTGGTCAACCTTGACAAGCAAGCCTTCAGCCACTTGGCTCTCAAGTTCATGTTCAACTGTGTTCCATAATGGAAATGCCATTCCTCTTGCTTTAATAAACTTAGGAGTCGCATTTGGTCTTAAATATAAACGAGCTTAAAAACCTGTAATTTTTCAGGTTGATGGTGCAAATAAATTATGGAATTTACTTACCAACACCTTTGGGTCATTACCATGCGCTATGTCACCTTGAATTTGGTTTATTTCACCTGTTGCATGCAGTTGACTAGTCAAGAATTTCGTCCAATCCAGTTTAATTTTGCGCAGCCACTCCCTTCCTAGCAGCGGATTACGGTCAGAGCGAATGATGTACATCTTGACAGGAGCACAAGAAATTCGATTGTCACGTTAACACAGACATAACCTACGCAATCCAACGATGTTTTACAATAACTGTACAGCTCGGTGTCACTTGCGTTAACCTTGAGTTTTTGGGAAAAACTTCTTAGCGTCCAACAAACTGATAAGCGTTACC
This sequence comes from Melangyna quadrimaculata, assembly GCA_949320155.1. Classification (NCBI taxonomy): domain Eukaryota; kingdom Metazoa; phylum Arthropoda; class Insecta; order Diptera; family Syrphidae; genus Melangyna; species Melangyna quadrimaculata. The sequence goes on along the minus strand of OX439483.1, from coordinate 251,624,748 downwards.
GGAGCATCTGTGTCAATCTCAAAATTAATAAAAGTCTTGTTAACTTCCAACTTACAACATATCTTCGCTCTATCGTTGAATCCCACACCCTTGTCTCCAATATGAAAAAGTTACTCCACCACCAGCGTACCTGTATTGAGATCGTCTTCTTCGATTTGGTTTAATTGTTTGTTTGCCTTAACCCTTTCGGTACGGATGTGGTACAATTCCATATAAATATTCTTTGTCTTATACCATTCCGTCCCGAATGGATTAAGGCAAACTTTACGTAAATGGCCTTTCTTTTTACAGAAATAACAAACTGTGTCTTTATGAGAACATTGGTGAGCCGTATGCGATGTCAATGCCACAGCGAGAACATTTTGTTGTTTCATTATTCTTACTATTAGTTTTATTGTTTTTACCGTTTTTTTTTATTGTTCCGTTTAAAGTTCTATTTTTCGTGAAGTTTAACGCTACTCTTATCGCTCTCTCCACCATACTGGTGCAGTTCTACTCCACCACGTTCAGCACTCTCATAAGTACTTGCTGTAATTACCGCATCATCTAACGTTAAAGTTTTTTTTTTTCCATCAACTTACTTTGAATTTTCTGGTTTCGCAAACCAAATACAAACTGTTTCCTAATAGCGGTGTCTAGATATGCTCCAAAATTGCAGCTGACGGACAACCTACGAAGTGCGTTTAAGAATTCTGCATAGTTCTCTTCACTTTTTTGGTTTCGCATGTAGAATCTGTAATTCTCAAGAAGTTGCAACGATCGCCTTATACTCTATTTCTTCTGGTGACTTCGGAAGCAATTTGTCACAAAAAACATCATAAGTTTTTGCTTCCATGTAGTGTAGAATTAAGTGACGTCGTTTTCCTGCGTCGCTATTTTATAGGTCGATTGCAGTTTCTAGGCGTTTTACCCAACGAGCCCCCTAATATCTTTCTACATTATTGTTGTGTGTGAGTCAAAGTGACATTCCAAAACTAAACAACCCTTATGTAGGCACTATACAACCTTCAAACGCGTTAAGCTTATGTTGCCACTATTCAACGTTGCATAAGGTTATAAATAAGGCTTTTGCGTTCAGAGGCATTATAAAGAGTGCATAGTGCTATTCACTCACTATAATTCGTTATGCATAGGTCTGATAATGTATTTACAGTATATTCCGCAGAGTTCCCGTTTCTAACGCTTTTCTAACAATAAATATGATTTTTGTTCTATTTAGAGCGCTTTTTCACGGATTTTGGTAAACGACCTTGTGATGCTAGCATTTTGTTGGGAGTTCCAGCCCATTTATCGAACTCAATATATAGATATAATGGGCCTTACCAATAATCATATTTAGTAAGGACTTAAATATTCTAGTAAATTAACCTTATTTGTATTGATCACAAATAATGTACTATTTATGGAATGTTTAATTTTTTGTAGTCAATCCCATATTTGATTCACTATTTAGAGTTAACATTAATATTAAGGTCCTACCATGTACAGTTAATTAGTTTAATTCCATACCGTTGAAGGGACATTTACACACCCTTTAAGTATGACATTTTTCGCCCCTCCCCAATAATTTGTATACAGATACTTAGACGGCTTCCACACAAGGAAACTGAGTTGCCAGAAACTGAAGGAAGGCCATCCAGGAAAAGATAACCTAGTACGAGTTGCCACTATTACCACTCAAACTGGAGACTACGTTAGACCAATTGTCAAAATCTCACTGCTGCCTTTTTGCTGAAAAAAAAACTGGTTCTTTCAGGGGGAGCTGAATGTTTTGTATTTAGATAGATAGATAGAGATTTGTTTAATTTCCAAATTTAAGTTTACAAAAAAGTATTATTCATTTATTTTAAGACATGACTATAAAAGCCGTCTGCCCGAGTTTAACAAAATGTATAAGTATTGTAAGTGGTATGTTAAAAAGATTCTTCAATTATAGCGCTCCTACATTTCGATGCTTGTTGACAATAGATGTGCAATTTATTCCATTCAGCGCCATTTAAAATCATTTTCATCTCTGGTTCCTCCAATTCTAGCTTCCCAAAAAAATTAATCCTGAACTCCTTTAAGACAGGACATCTTCCCAGGAAGTGATATTTGTTTTCCCTTTCACGCAGATTACAAATAGTGCATAAGATTGGCAAATCTTCTCTGTGGGGAATAAAGTTGAGATCCATATTTTCTCCTCTGGCCTTAAAAACAGTGGATGTTGTGTCGTTTGAGTATTTTTCATTAAAGTAATTATTTTCGCAAAGATTATGGTTTAAGCTAGCATATATTTCCCGATGGGTTGAACCTTGTGCTTTCTCAATGCTTTCCGCTCGTATTTTTTTATCCACCGCTATAATTAAGTTATCGAACTCTTCCTTCCATTGGTGGATATTATCCATATTAATCATTAAAGTTTGACCAGAGAACTCTGCGAGTGCTTTCCATTTTTCATAAAATAATATTTTCTTTTCTATCACATAACTTGCTATTGCTGTTTGGTCAACCTTTCTCCGTCCTGTACCATAGTTTTCGCAATGAAGTTTAAATGAAGTCGCAATGTTTCTATGAATAGTGGTGAGATTCCTGTTTCAACAGAAAGCATATGGTTGGTGAAGACTGTGGGAGCTTGAAAATTCGCTTTAAGAAAAATCTGATCAGTTTTTCTACTGTATCGTATGATTTATATCCCCATACTTGAGCTCCATATAGCATTATTGATCTTGAAACTGCCTGAAATAATTGGTATTTGATTTTCATTGATATATTTTTATCTTCCAGACAGTTTTTCCATGCCGCACTTATAGCTGATTCCTGATTTAGATGAAGATAGCTTCTCCTGCAAGTGTTGCTCCATGTTCGTGTTGCAGCAGATATTTATTCCCAAGTATTTATATGACTTTACTGTTTCCAATTCCTGTCCATCAAAGAACTTTTCATTCCTGGCGTAGCGCCCTCCTCCTTTTCTAAATACCATCGTTTTGGACTTATTTATGTATACCTTCAGCCTCCATTCATCACAGTATTTTTTCAGCTGATTAATCATTCGCTGTAAGCGTTCTGGTGAGTCTGCAAGGATCACCAAATCATCTGCATACATCAGAACTTTAACAAGTATTCCCCCAATCCTTAAACTGCCACATAAATAATCGAAAATGTCGTCTATAAACATTATAAATGCTTGCGGACTTCAATTGCATCCCTGTTTCACTCCTGTAACCGTTTTAAAAAAATTTGACAGTTGGCTTCCGTTTTGTATTCAATATCAATCATATCAACTTAAATTCAACTTATTTGCTTTAAATTCATTAATTAATACATTTTTTGTACTTTGCTACTATTTATAAAATATGTTTTGTAAAATGTTTAGAAAATTGTCAAACATTTGTAAATTACCCTATTATTTTTTTGTTTATTTTATTTTCATATCCTAACGGCCTATGTTTAACTCAACTTAAGTATTGCTGTACTGTAAATGATAATCCCTTTTTTTTTGCTTCATACTTACTTTGCCGTTGTCAACAACTTACAATAGAAATTCTTTCTCTTTCGTTAATCAACCAGCAAGCAGTCAGCACATATTCTGGTAATTGGGTAATATATAAATTTTGTGCTAATAAACTTTTGTATCTACTGAATTCGAATCTTTGTGTTGCCCTTTGTTTTCGGTGTTCGATTCTTTGCTTGCCATCGCTTTTTCTTGGTTGGATTAAAAGTCAATTTACTATTATTTAATTAAGAACTTTATCAATTTTGTTCAGTCTTTATAACATGCATATTGAGACAACTAGCATTTTTACTAGCGGCGCACACAAGTTGGTTGTTGATCATTCGGGTTCTTTCTCTTTTCTCCGTACACGATTTACAAACCAACAATTCCTTGGACAATTGTAAGGTGGGATATTGTATGAAAGATTTGACACTGGTGAAGAATTGATTTCATTCAATTGGGTTTTTTGTGTGATAACACACTCGCAGTTAAGCTGGCCATAAACGACGAACATGCTCGCCGAACATGCTCGTTGGCTTTAACGCCATAGACGACGAACATGTTTGGCGAACATTCATTTCTTGTTGATTCTTCAAAGCGTAAACACGTGCGAAAAAGAAAAACAACTGGTAGCGCTCATGATAATTCATTTCTTCCGCGATGTGAACCCGGTGATATACGCAGAAAAAATGAGAATTGCTCGCGAACATGCCCATACACGACGAACATCGAAGGAAACGAAAATCAGAAAATTTTTCGCCAACGGCGAGCGGTTCGCGAACCACCCAATAGACGACGAAAATATGGCTAGCACGAGCATGTTCGGCGAGCATGTTCGTCGTTTATGGCCAGCTTTAGGCTGCATATCTGCATGGCCATGAAAAAAAATGATTTTGGATAAAAAAAAAATATATATATATATATAACGGTACATTTTTTCAACTTCCAAACAATTTTAAATTATGCAGCAATAAATGGTTCTTAAGATTGTATGTTAACTTGTTTTATATAGTAGCATTCAATTTGTCAAATTTGTATACAAATGAAAATAATTTTTTGTTTTCATTTTTTTCAAAGTGTATTTTGTTAAAATGGAGTATTTAACGGAACCCAAATAAACTAAATGCAGTATTAATTTGGTAACTATTGTATTTCCTGTTATTTGTGGTATTACAAAAGTTTGTAGTACGCACTATTTGGAAAATTTTTAATTTAATCCGTCAAGAAACAAAAAAGAAAATTTAAACAACGGCACATTTCACAAAGATTCAAACTATCTCACATGATGACCAATTTAACTCGGTTTAAGATAATGTAATATTTTTTTTCATAAAGGACCGTAAAGGGGGCATTCCAAAATGAATTTAAAACAACATAATACTAGAATCAAGATTTTTTTCATACTCTTAGATCATTTGAAATCCTTGCTTTGCACAAGATTTGTAGTTAAAAATTCAAAAACCAATTGTACTAAGAGTAGTTTGCTTAACTTGCCCAACATTTGAACTACCAAAGTTCAGAACATCATTAGTCATTGTTTTATTTTAGCTAAAGTTTGAATATTTATAACAAAAAAGCATATTTTGCTAAGTAATTAATAAAAATGATTTTTTTAACAAAAAAAAATGAGTTGAAAACACTGTACTTAATCTGAATTTTAGCATTATAATTGCCGTAACGTGCCTGACAATTTTGTAACGTGCCCGCCATGTAGGGGAGACTGGGTACGGTTGAAACAATTTTGCTTATATCATCCATAGTATTACCATATGAACACCGAGCAATGTTGATGGTATTTTGAATGAAACATCATGTTTTTATCCAAACATGGACAATTCGTTTCAACCTTACCCATACCAGGGGCGGTTGAAACAGTGACTGGGATCAGTCGAAATAAACGTAAATAGTGCATGATATTACAAGGTTATGCATGTTTATGATTTTTTTTTAAATTATAACGTAAATTATCACATTGTTTGACAAGATTTATAAGTCTTCAGTGTTGACGTTAAAACATGTGTCTCAAAAAAAAAAAAAAAAAAACAAAACAAAACAATAAATAATAAAAATGAAAAAATTTAAAAATGAAACGTTACTTTATTAAATAATTGAAAAGAAACTAAAAGAAAAGTTTTATTCAATTTTGATTGGTCAGAAACCAATAAAATTACCATTTCGGAATATTCCAAAACACAATTGTCGTACCCAGATACATTGTTTCCACCGTCCCTAACCCCTCCTGTAGGTAAACAAATATAAATTGTGTCGGTTACAATACTGACACACTGAAAAAAGTCACCATATTCTACTCTATACTCTTCACTTCGATCACAAAAACATACTCAATACTCTCCAACGAATAGAAAATACGGTATTGGGAAAAACATTCGAACGAAAGAACTTACTTTTGGATGTCAAAAAGCAAAAAGGGCCCTCCGTAGACAAGCGTGCTACGACCAAAGCGACATCGAAGTTCGTCTTTTAAGCTGTTGCATCTTCGTGCGTCTCTGAGACGCATCCACCCACCACCCACGGTTTGCAAGATATTTGCGTTGTTTCAACCGTACCCAGTCTCCCCTACGAAATTTACCGTATGGCTGATTAAAATTCTAAAATTTTCACCAGCCATTCGCTATCAAATATACCAATAATCATATTTAGTAAGGACTTAAATATTCTATTAAATTAACCTTATTTGTATTGATCACAAATAATGTACTATTTATGGAATGTTTAATTTTTTTTCAGTCAATCCCATATTTGATTCACTATTTACGGCTAACATTAATATTAAGGTCCTACCATGTACAGTTAATTAGTTAGATTTCATACCATTATTGTTCATTTTACAGAAATATTTAAGTCGTCACTAAATTTGATTATTGGTAGGGCCCAATGTGTTTACAGTATAATCCGCGGAGTTCCCGTTTGTAAAGCGTTTCTAACAAGAAATTTTTTTTTTTTTTATTTAGTGCGCTTTTTCACGGATTTTGGTAAACGACCTTGAGATGCTAGCATTTTTTTGGGAGTTCAAGCTCATTTAGTTTAAGTTTAAGTTTATTAAATTCAATGTATGCCTGTACACATTAAGAATATACTTCTTATAAATTAGGTTAAAGCTTATTGTTACATAAATGCTACGAAAAGAACTACTTTATCATAGAATACAATTATTATAACTTCATAAATATATTTCTGAGAAATTAACAAAAGAAGAGAGAAAACAGAAGAGAGAAAACAAAAAAATTTAAATAAAGAAAAGATAATTATAATTATAACTTTAATTTTAAATATACACCTTTTACAAGGATTGAAAATACTAAAAGAAAAATACATTACATCTCTATTGAAAAAAAAAAGAATTAAAAAAGAATAAGTTCCACTATCATTAAATTATACAAGAAAAAGAAAGAAAGAATTAATTTTGAAAATAGCTACGAAGATTTCTACGAAACTGTGATTCGCCGCTCACACTCCTTAAATGCCTTGGAAGTGAGTTCCACAGTCGAATGGCGCTAACAAAAAACTGTCGCTCTGAAGACAGACACGAATAACGAGGATGAATGAGTTGTTGAGATCTGCCAGAGGAACCAAACTGTATTCTGTTATATAACTGCAAAGGTTGCTGTGTTTGAATAATATTGAACAGTAATATGAGAGTTCGAAACCGCATGAGGTGATCAAGGGACATTTGATATATTTGCACTGAGAAATTTGACACATGGTCGAATCTTCGAAGTCCAAATATATAACGCGTGGTATTATTAAAAGCCACATTAAGCCTTCTCCTGCTTACAGAATCACATTTGAAAAATATTTCGCACCCGTATGTGAGTATTGGTAATATTTATGGAACTCAACATATAGATATAATGTATTTACAGTATAATCCGCGGAGCAAATATAAAGTTGAAGGGACATTTACACACCCTTTTAGTATGACATTTTTCGCCCCTCCCCAATAATTTGTATACAGATACTTAGACGGCTTCCGAACAAGGAGAGTTGCCAGAAACTGGCTAGTTTGTAGGCGAGAAGGGTGTGAGGGGAGATTTTTTGACTTCCTTTTACGCCCTTCTCGCCAACAAACTCAAAATCGCCGGCAACTCAGTTTCCTTGTGTGAAAGGGGTCTTAGTCACATTTGTAGCCTTTTTTTAGAGACCTTCATTTTCAAGATCTGAGCAGTAAAAATGAAGTTATGATTTTTAAAAGGAAAAAAGGATATTAGAAATAATTATTTTTATTCAGATAAAATAAAAGTTGACAAATTGGTTTAAGATAGGATCTGACCGGGAACAAATTAATTCAAGAAAATTTTAATGCTGGTATTGACGCAGAATTTTTTCCTCAACAACATATCGAAATCCAAAGTCCCCCAAAATCCCCGCATTGGCTTTTTGTATAGACACATTTAAAGAGGTCGAGAGGGGGGGAAGGTCTGAGTTTATCAAGCTGAACATTTTGCTATAATACAATCTAATCATATGACACATGTTTTATGGTGCTTTTCAACGCTGGCGCTGATTCTAAAGAGACCAAAACTGAAAAGATACTATCCTGTAGAAACTTAAAGTCCTTTTTATGAAATATTTACTTATTTTTAAGAACAACAAGTAAAATATTACCCAAAACCATTTTAAAATAATGGGATATTAATAAAATTTAGTATAAATGTTCCATTTGGCATGTTTACCAAGAATCAAAAGAGTCCCCAAAAATAAATTAGAACTGACAATGCATAGATATTTGTTGAAAACGTGGTCTCCTTGGTCCAAATCGTGGTCTTGTTGGTCCAAATCGTGTTTCTTAGCATGCGTTTTATTCCCATCATACTGCAGTGCAGTACATGAAAAATCTTGTTTTCCTGGAATAGTACTGACCTTCTCCCATGGGGGTTTTGCTGCAATTTTTATTGATGTGTAAACATCTTAGCGCTAGGTATTTAGAAAAAAAACAAACTCTCGGTATGGGTAAACTTGAAAGAGGAAAGACAGATAGATGATGAGTAGAATTGCCAGCAGGTAATTTTTGTTAAGGGTTTGCTAGCACTAACAACTTTTTTACAAAAAAAAATAACATTTTTACAAAAAAAAAAACTTTTAAAAAAAAAAAAAAAACTTTTTAACAAAAAAAAAAAATAAACTTTTCAACAAAAAAAATCGATCAAAAATCAAAAAAAAAAATAACTTTTTTACAAAAAAAATTAACTTAAAAATTACTTTTTTACAAAAATAAAATAACTTTTTTTACAAAAAAAATTAACTTTTATGCACACAAAAAAAATTAACTTTTTATAAAGAAAAAAACTAACTTTTTTACAAAAAAAAAAATAACTTTTTTACAAAATAAAAAACATTTTTTTGCAGAAAAAAAACATTTTCATGTAAAAATAAAGCGTTTCTTACTTGCTTAAACATTAAAAAGTGATGAAAAATTATTCAGTTATAGTTTATTTTTTTTTGCTATTAATTATATTTCTTTACACTCATCCCTGACTTACTGACTGGCTAAAGCTGCTGGGATAGCAAGCTAATAGCGGAAAAACGTTTCCTGCTCCTAAACGAAAAAACCAAAAAATACAGGTGATGTGTCGGAAGGTAGCCCTTGAATAGGCCTAATATATTTAAGGTTGACACTTTTCTAGAAGTAGGATAGTAAATTAAAATCAGAAAATAGCCTCCTGCTCCTAAACGAAAAATCATATCATGCGATACATTGATTGAAAGGTGGCACGCCCTAGATTACGAATATGCATTTCTAAAGTCGCTAGGGCGCTTAGTTTAGCCGCAAATCAAGTTTGAAGGTTCCAACTTTGGTAGGTCTACGACGTTGAGTTTGGCCAGAAATCTAGGAAGTGCCACCTTTTGATCGATGTATCACACTATACGAAAAATCAATTTCTTAAAATCCGATTATTTTCTATTTGACGGCTTTCACACAAGGAAACTGAGTTGCCAGAAACTGGCTAGTTTGTAGGCGAGAAGGGTGTGAGGGGAGATTTGTGGCTTTCCTTTTACGCCCTTCTCTCCTACAAACTAAAAATCGCCGACAACTCAGTTTCCTTGTGTGAAAGGGGTCTTTAAATACAATTTGCGGCTAAGCACCGTGCAGTTCCGCTGAGTGCAGTCTTACCTTAATTTGATTATTTCGGACTTTTTAAGCCTTTTTCCACATCTGTGTCGTGTGTTGTGTTGAGGAGTCGTGTGTCGCTGTCGCTACAATTTATTTCATATGCGTAGAACCATATTTGTCTCGTGTGTTGTGTTGCAGTGTGGCGCATAAAATATATGGAATGACAGCGACACACGACCCCACAGTACAACACACCCTACAGGTGTGGATCAGGCTTAACACAAGTATTTATAAGGCGGTGTTCATGTCAACGTCTTGCGGAAGGTTCTTCTTTCTTTCTGCCAAGCGCAAAATTATTGATTTTTTTGTATAAAAAAGTTGTTAATATTGTAAGTAAAATGATTTTTAATAGTATTTTTTTTTTTAATAATATCCGCTAAGACCTTAAAAGGTCAAGTGCCAAATTTGAATAAAATCGCTTAAGCGGCTAAGGCTGTAGGTAGTTATCTTCATTGCAATCATCGTCCACGTCATCAAAATTCTGTACTAACCAACAATAATAATTGCTCTGTAGTGTATTTTCTGCTGTATTCGCTTGTTTTTGTACGTTTACGCAAGTACTTTTCCCACAATTACAGTTCTATCTTACCGTATTAGAAGAAAACGCGCTACAAAACACAGCAGAAAGCCATAAAAGTTGTATCATGCCTTACCCAACGGCACTATTGGAAATATTTGAGGCAATAAATTTCATCGCTAAATGCCCAAAAAGAAAAAACGTCAACGTTTATTGACTCGACGATAGAAAGCGATAATAATAAACTAAATAATGTAAGCGGACCATAAGGCAGAAAATATTGCTTCTGAATCCGCTGGGGCTGAACAAATTCTCTCAATCAAATTCACGAAATGTATAGCGAAGCAAATACACCAACCAATAAATTTCGGAGTGTTTTTTAATTTCCGGTATGATTTTCTTGGGATGAGATTAGTCTTGGGACCAACCGTGCGGGTTGAAGTGAGTTACCAAGTGTCTTGGGTTGGTCTGGGTTGACACCCAACAAAGAAGCCAACGGAAAACAGACTCCTGCACCTAAACGAAAAATCGGAAAAAATACAGGCAATATGTACGAAGATAGGCCATAAATAGGCCTAAATTGGGTATGATTTGAAAGGTTGCCACATTCTCTAAAAGTAATTTGTTTTGAAAGTGGAGGGTGAGGTTATAAACTAAATTAAATTCATATTTTTATGCTCTTCCCTGAATCAAGTGAAATAACATAACACGTTCGACGGGCGCCTTTGGCAACCTACCAGTTTACTATACAGGTTGTCCCTTATTTCGTCAATAGTATTTTAGAGTATGATTCTGGAGTATATTCTAAGAAAATATTGTTGTACAGTAATACTTACGTTTTCATTGGAGACGAAATGAGGTAGTTTCGAAATTAGCTCATTTGGAACATCATTTCCTATACAAATTTGACGTATAAAATGGGCTAATTTCGAAATTACTTCATTTCGGCTCCAATGAAAGCGTAGTATAAGGGCCTATCTCCAAGTTTGATATCATTCATCGGAAATTTAAGAAAAGTTTAACTTTGGGGAACCCTGATCCATGTTACCGGTAATTGCGCTGTAAGTACTTATGATAGAAACTTCGTTCAGGCCTCTTTTTTTAGAAGTAATGCCAGCCTTTGCAATTGCATTTAAATGAACGATTTTTTTCTTAAAATATATCCAAGAATCATACCCTCAAATACTATTGACGAATTAAGAGACACCCTGTATACTGTAAGCTATAATATAAACTATATACTACACTGATGTTTACACATCATCCCCTTGAGTCCCGGTACTCAAACATTTTCTTTTTAATAAGTTGTTGGAAAAACCTGAAAATTTGGCAGGTTATATGTATATTTGATAGCAAATGGCTGGTGAACATTTTAGAATTTTAATCATGTCGGGCACGTTACAAAATTGTCAGGCACGTTACGGCAATTATAATGCTAAAATTCAGATTAAGTACATTGTTTTCAACTAATTTTTTTTTTGTTAAAAAAATCATTATTTTAAGTATTTAGCAAAATATGCTTTTTTGTTATAAACATTCAAACTTTAGCTTAAATAAAACAATGACTAATAAAGTTCTGAACTTTGGTAGATTTAATGTCCGGCAAGTTACGCAAACTACTCTTAGTACAATTGGTGTTTGAATTTTTAACTACAAATCCTTTGCCACATCAAAGCAAGGATTTCAAATGATCTAAAAATGTATGAAAACAGTATTGTTGTATTGTTGATTTAAATTTATTTTGGAATGCCCCCTTTACGGTTCTTTATGAAAAAAAATATTACATTATCTTAAACCGAGTTAAATTGGTCATCATGTGAGATATTTTGAATCTTTGTGAAATTTGCCGTTGTATAAATTTTCTTTTTTGTTTCTTGATGGATTAAATTAAAAATTTTCCAAATAGTGCGTACTACAAATTTTTATAATACCACAAAAAACAGGAAATACAATAGTTACCAAATTAATACTGCCTTTAGTTTATTTGGGTTCCGTTAAATACTCCATTTTTACAAAATACACTTTGAAAAAAATGAAAACAAAAATTATTTTCTTCAATTTGTATACAAATTTGACAAATTGAATGCTACTATATAAAACAAGTTAACATACAATCTTAAGAACCATTTATTGCTGCATAATTTGAAATTGTTTGGAAGTTGAAAAAATGTACCGTTATATATATATATTTTTTTTTGTATCCAAAATTATTTTTTTTCATGGCCATGCTGATATGCAGCCTAAAGCTCGTGCTAGCCATATTTTCGTCGTCTATTGGGTGGTTCGCGAACCGCTCGCCGTTGCCGTTGGCGAAAAATTTTGATTTTATCGTGTTCGTTTCCTTCGATGTTCGTCGTGTATGGGCATGTTCGCGAGCAATTCTCATTTTTTCTGCGTATATCACCGGGTTCACATCGCGGAAGAAATGAATTATCATGAGCGCTACCAGTTGTTTTTCTTTTTCGCACATGTTTACGCTTTGAAGAATCAACAAGAAATGAATGTTCGCCAAACATGTTCGTCGTCTATGGGGTTAAAGCAAACGAGCATGTTCGGCGAGCATGTTCGTCGTTTATGGCCAGCTTAACTGCGAGTGTGTTATCACACAAAAAACCCAATTGAATGAAATCAATTCTTCACCAGTGTCAAATCTTTCATACAATCTCCCACCTTACAATTGTCCAACGAATTGTTCGTTTGTAAAGCGTGTACGGAGAAAAGAGAAAGAACCCGAATGATCAACAACCAACTTGTGTGCGCGGCTAGTGAAAATGCTAGTTGTCTCAATATGCATCTTATAAAGACTGAACAAATTTGATAAAGTTCTTAATTAAATAAAAGTACATTGACTTTTAATCCAACCAAGAAAAAGCGATGGCAAGCAAAGAATCGAACACCGAAAATGAAGGGCAACACAAAGATTCGAATTCAGTAGATACAAAGTTTATTAGCACAAAATTATATATTACCCAATTACCAGAATATGTGTTGACTGCTTGCTTGTTGATTAACGAAAGAGAAAGAATTTCTATTGCAAGTTGTTGACAACGGCAAAGTAAGTATGAAGCAGAAAAAAAAGTGATTATCATTTACAGTACAGCAATACTTAAGTTGAGTTGCACATAGGCCGTTAGGATATGAAAATAAAATAAACAAAAAAATAATAGGGTAATTTACAAATGTTTGTTTTTACAAAAAATATTTTAAATATTAGCAAAGTACAAAAAATGTATTTATTAATGAATTTAAAGCAAATAAGTTGAATTTAAGTTGATATGATTGATATTGAATACAAAACATTTAGCTCCCCCTGAAAGAACCAGTTCTTTCAGCAAAACGGCAGTAGTGAGATTTTGAGTGGTAATAGTGGCAACTCGTACTAGGTTATCTTTTCCTGGATGGACTTCCTTCACTCGCCCAAGTATCCATTTGGCTGGTGGAAGATTTGAGTATTTTAGCATTACTACATCCCCAGGTTTGGGATAGGATTTGACATCTTGCATTTTGGACGTTGTTGCAAAGAAGTCAAATATTCGGAATGCCACCGCTTCCAGAACCCTTGTTTGAGTGACTGTATGAGAGACCAATTAGAAAAAATGTTTTGATCAGAGACGAAAGGAAAGAATTCATAGTCTCACCAATCAGAAAGTGAGCTGGACTAAAAGCTATCGGATCCATATCCGATGTCGGCCACATAGGTCGAGAGTTCAGCACTGCTTCGATTTGTGTCAGGAGAGTATACATCTCCTCATAACCATAAGTCAGCCGATGATCCTTTATGACTCGATTTAAGTGGAATTTGACCCCCGCCTCCCACACTCCACCAAAGTGAGGAGAAGAAGGAGGCATTAAATTCCACGAAATTTTGACCTTGGATAGATGGTCGGTTACGATGTCGTTGTGCTGCTAGAACATGTCGTCGATACAACGATTAGCTCCATGGAAATTTGTTCCATTATCGTTCCAGATTTCCGACGGTTTACCGCGACACGACGCAAAGCGATCAAAAGCTGCGAGAAAGGCGTTTGAAGAGAGGTTACTAACCAACTCTATGTGTATAGCCTTTGTTGAAAAACAAATGAATAGCGCCATATAAGCCTTTGTAAATTTTGGGTTTCTTCCTCTACCTGCGTAGTCTACATCAACTTTACTAAACGGGCGCGAAAACAGGACACGATCTGCCGGCAGATTACCCATTTGCTGGGTCGAAGTTGTCTTTTGTTGGTGGAAGCACGGAACACACTTATGGACTATTTTACGCAGCAGATTCCTACAACCGATAATGTAGTATTCTTGTCTTAGAATGGCAAATAAAAGGGAAACACCTGCATGGCAATTTAAATTATGAAAATGATCGACGATAAGTTTTGCAATTCGGGAGTTTTTGTCGAGACTAAGCTACATTTGATTCTTGGATATGATCCCCGACGCGTAAAAGTCCTTGGTCATCAAAAAACGGCGCTAACGATGCTAGCTTATTACCTTTTTTAAGATTTGTACCACTTTTTAAACTGTTTATTTCTAACGAAAAAACTTATATTTTTGTGAAATTTTATTAGATTGGTCTTTGCCATGTAAATTTCGAGAGAAGACAAAGCCAAAGATTGCGTTTTGGGACAGATTTTTCACGAGAATTTAAAGAAATTTCTTTAGTTCAGCGATTTTTACGGGATCACAGATTTCCCCATTTGTAAGCATTTTTCTTGTAGAAACAAGTTCACGAATATTGGCTGTATACCGAAATATGAAACCGAGCACACGAATAGATTTTAGAAAACGAGAAGAATCATCGATAACTTTGCAAAAAATATTTGAAGAGTCTAGCTTTGACACGAAAGCATAAGTCGGCTGCTTTTTTCGTCTTTCAAAGTCGTCAGATTTAATATTATCGAACGAATATTCCGGTTTTGGCCACAAGTCCCGTTCTTTCGCAATCCACGATGGTCCGGTCCACCATAACTGATTTTGCAGTAAATGAGAATGTGGAATACCACGCCATGCCATGATTCTCTAGGTATCGTAGAGAGAATTTCTGAAGAACGATTTCTGATGAAAACTGACCACCTTTTTGGCAATGCCGATAGCCAATGGAGGACGATTGCGGAGTCGGTCCAAGCAACAACTTTAATTTCTTTATCTTGTTTATTTCTAATTTTATCTTTTAAAGAAGCTTTAAGTTTTGTTACTAACCTGCGACTTTGTTGCTGATAATATTTCCAGCCGAATGCATCGCAAAATCCGTTATATTCGACATTTTCTTTCGATGTCCACATGATCCGTGGAATATTTATTTTTTCGAGTGTTGGAAGATCCCATTTATAATTTTTTCGCCAAAGTTCTTGAAACAATATTTTTATACCGATCACGAAAGGAGTGAGAAAACCGATAAAATAGAAAATCCTTGAAGAAGTATTTGACGCTTTTTAGACGACGCTTTATCATTTAAGTTGACTTTGTAGGAAAACGAATAATTTGCAGGAGACCACTGCAAGTCGAGAAGTTTGACTGAGCTGTATTCTTCAAACTCCTTTGGTGACATCTCGCGTTGTTCTTC
This sequence comes from Melangyna quadrimaculata, assembly GCA_949320155.1. Taxonomy (NCBI): domain Eukaryota; kingdom Metazoa; phylum Arthropoda; class Insecta; order Diptera; family Syrphidae; genus Melangyna; species Melangyna quadrimaculata. The sequence continues at coordinate 251,609,069 of OX439483.1, read as the reverse complement.
TGGCAAACTGAGAAGAAGAGGCCAACAGTTTGTTGTCCACTTCCGAAGATTCAGGCCAGCAGACTTAAGTAGGCTTAAAAGTTCTTGGCGGAGTGACGTAACTTCTTCGATCGAATCAGCCCCAGTCATTACGTCATCAACGTAAAAATCATTTAGCAGTACTTCCGAAGCTCGCGGGTGTGTATCTGCTGAATTGATCGCGAGTTGATACAAAGTGCGTACTGCTAAAAACGGAGCACAAGCAGTGCCATAAGTAACTGTCAACATACGATAATGTTTTAACGGAAGATTACTAGATTTTCTCCAAAGAATTCGTTGGAAGTCTGCATGCTCTTTAGAGATTCTGATTTGGTGAAACATTTTTTCAATATCATCAGATATCGTATACCAATGGCGACGAAATCGAATGCAGATTGAGAAGAGATCACGTTGATAGGATTTACCTATAAGTAACGATTCGTTGAGAGACGGATGATTATGCGAAGATCTGGCCGAACGATCGAACACAACCCTGACTTTCGTTGTGCTGCTATCATCTTTGAGAACAGCATGATGCGGTAAGTAAAAACATTTGCTAGAAGACATATTTATCTCACTAGCAGGAACATCTTCCATATGGCCCAGGTTCAAATACTCGTCCATAAAGCTTGTGTATTTATTCGTTAAGTACTGACTGGATGCAATGAGACGTTCAGTAGAATAAAAACAATTTAAAGCGACGTGAAGGCTATTGCCGAAATCTGTAGCTTTATCAGATTTGAACGGTAATTGAACCATGTACCTGCCGTCAGGTATACGAGAATCATTTTTAACGAATATGTCTTCTGCAAGTTGATCCTCAATGGACAGAGTAGGTTCGAGGTCGACATCTTCAAGACGCCAAAAACTCTCGAGGGCAAACGAAGTTGAAGTGTCCAATGAAATGCAGAATGAATTAACACCTTTTGTTGTCGAAGTGCTGATGGTTTCCATGTTACCACAGACAACCCATCCGAAAATTGTTGGCACAAGATCAGGCATTCCTTGCTTACCGCGTTCTGCAGAGCCATTTATTTTTTTTTTTATTTATTTATTTGCTGAATAATTTATCAGCACCGATGAGTGCGTCAACATGACCAGGAATATTAAAATTCGGTTAAGCTAAGTTGAACGAACTGAACGACTATACATTTGAAACCGTAGTAAACGAAGTCGGCAACATGGAAGTTAGTTTTGAAACGACGAAGCACTGAAGCTCAATGAATTCTTGCATTGAATGCTGCTGCACCGCCTACGTCATACCGATGTCACCCACTCTGAATACGGCCACTGCGACTGACACAATTGATAACAAAATATAATACCACTCATACTTACCAAATGTCATAGCTTGAAAATTATATGAAGGGCAAATAAATATATTTACTGGAAATTTATAGATTGAAAGTTTTGGATGTGTTTTTTATTTCTGAGTTTTTTTATATCGATTTTTATTGAATATCAAAGAGTGCGAAATAGGTTTTTTAACGCCTAACATTTTGGTCCTTATCGAGCCATTGAAAAGTGAATCGGAAAGCGATTGTTGTGGTTGCAAACCCAGTTAAACAAAAAAAAAAAAAAACAATACAAAAAAAAAGACAAAGTGAAACGACGATTCGTCGCGATTTTTTCAATTTTATTTTGTCGAATAGAATATTTACAAAACATTTTATTGATATAAACATTAAAAACATTATAAGGAGTGATTTTCAGCGGCAGTTTACTTCAAACAAGCTTCGGAGGAATCCAGAATACATTGCTCAATAAGGAGTCCGGAAGGGCAGCTCGCAGCTGCTGCACTGAAAACAAAAAGTGAGTACAATTTACTTACATTTTATAATTTATAAAACAAATTCTTTTTAAAAATGGTTGAGTGAAAGAGTGGCTCAATAAGAATAATTTAACATTATTGCAAGGGAATTTTGAGGCAATATAAAATGTTTAAAAAGATGGTTGATCCTTCTCGACGAACAAAAAATTATGTCTTAACGCTTCTCGAAATGTTGGAAAGCGATGTTTCGTCGATTGACAGAAGGTTTGATGATATCGAACGCGATGAAGAGTTCTGAAAGGAAAATTATAATTTGAATGCTTTGAAGAATATCGTAAATCAAACAAACGAAATATACAGGCGTTACAAATCGGAGCTTTCAAAGGAATTAAGGACAAACTTAATACCCATCAAAGCAGAAGAACCTGTAAAGTCATCTGAATCTCAAAATTCAATTACTATCCATCTCAAACAAATATGTAATCAGCAATCACCCAACCAGTTCATCAGCAATAGCAACACTAAATTTGAAAATTCAGACTCCCAATCCCATTCTTATTTAAAACAACTGCAACCCAACACAAATACAAATACACAACAATCCGCCTCTGAACAACATTCACCTAACACAAATTACTCAACCTCAATCATTTCTACACAAGCTAGGTCCAATTCAAACACTCGTATCCACTCATCTACTCATACACAGTCAAATAAAATTCAAAAATCATTACTCACCCAAACATACACAGTCCAATATCGTATCCAAAAACTCATGTCTATAAACCCACTCATACACAGTCAATTTCAAATAAAAATTCATTTACTCATTCAAACAATAATATTCAACATCAAACACATCATTTACCCAAGCACAAAAACACAATTACATCTACTTTTCAACACGGCCTATATGAAGATTCTTTGAAGAAACACAATGAGCTGTTGCCGGAAGGACGTTTTAGAGTTTCACTCCATTTCAAAGAATATCTTCTCGTGTTAAAAGCAGAAAGAAAAATACAACTCATCAACACTACACTGCACAACACTACTCTACACAAAGAGTAAAAAATTTGCAAATTACGATGCTTTCAATTCAATTTTATAAAAGAAGTTTAACACATCCAGGAGCGCACCCAAATCACACCAAAGAAGTTAAAAGAAAACCAAAACGGATATACTGAATCACAACTGAAGACCGATCTTTTTTCTCCGTAAATCCAGTCGAAACGTCTAAGGAGAAATTTTATGAAAGTTTGTTAAAGTATTTAGATTTCCATTTAAATATTTCATCACTTACCATTGGATATCCTTAAAACCTCAGGATTACTAAATAATAAAATTGTTCCGCCACACAGTGGGTTGGGTAGTGGAAAAAAATCAAAAAAAAATATGTTTACTTTCTTCTTTCCCAATGAGCCAAATTGAAGCTTACAATCCCGAGAACATTATCCAAAAGGTTTTTTATGATGAAGCTTAGCCACCAGCTATAAGCGCAGCTCTGAAAGTCACCTTAACTGGCTAACTCAGAATAAGAGAAAACTATAGAGAGAAGCAATATGCGTCGCGCTCAAGATTAATAAAGAATAACAAATTGAGTTTTAATTTTTTCATGATCACTGATAAGTACAGTTATTCTCACTTTTCTTTTATTTCGTTAACTGCAAGTTGTAGGGTCTTAAATCAAGGTTAAAATCAAAGTTATTATTACGTAGAGAGTGCTTCATTTGAATAGACCTATTTTTCGTATGTCATTACTTGTTGTAAGAAAATATTTTTAAAAATAAAGACAAGATTAAGATCTTTTGAAAAAAGTTAGATTCATCTGCCTTTACCTGCCTTTTTCCTTAATACAACCTATTATTTTCATGCATTTTTAACAGAATGTGTTCAAATAGAGAGATTTTTGAGGTATGGTTGTCTGCTCCAGCAATCAAAGTTCCAAATCTTTTGCAGTTTTTTTTTTCGAAAATTTAATGTTGAAGGTATTTTGGAGCCTGAACATGCCATTAAATTTAAAGGTCACCTTTCTTCCCTGTGCTCAAATATTTATAAACGCTGGCAAAAGAGAAAAAGGACGAAAAGTATTTTTTTTTTTTTGAAAAAAAACAAAGATTGGTGGTTGGTCACCACGTATTTTTCCCGTGAACATTGAGTGTCTTCAGAATATGTCCAAAAATCATGCTTCGGAAAATAAACGTGGCAGATAAAAAAACTTTTCTCCGTTTCATAGTTGAAAACTCAAACAATAATTAAATGAACATAAACTAGTATCTATGTACCTTTGTTAATAGATTTTGTGTAAAATAATTTAATGTCATCGAACTTGATGACAATCAATGATATAAGATAGGTCTACACATTTTTAAGAAGAAAGTGAAACCATGAAATACATTGTTTCAGGGGGGTCATACCCCCTTTGACCCCCCTTGGCTACGGACCTGGCAAAATTTTGTAAAAATGTGTGTTACCGCAATCCAAACATGTGTGCAAAATTTTATTGCTCTCCGTTTTATAATTCAGATTTATAGATTTTTTTCCGCTCTCCCATACAAAGCGCAGCACTGTGCGCCACCTGTAAAACCACCACCACCCGTTAAACCAAATTATAAACAAATTGGTAAAACGATACAATTTACAAAAAACAACTACACTAGGAAAGAGGCTGATTCATCAAGCGTTTTAAGATTTCAATAAAATTTCGTTCCTCTTTCTTCACTTAAATGTGAAGCTAGAGTGAAATTGATAAAATTCAATTCCAAAAATGTTGAAGTATTAACACATGAAGAACTCAGCTTGCTTCTTATAGTTATAGAAGCCTGCCTTGGATTGAGATTTCTTCATCAATTGACTAACTACTTCAAAATAACATCAGCACGCTACTTAATCGGCATCTGCAGCAATGTTGTACAAAGTAAATTGCACAACCCAGAAAACAGAGACTTCAAAAAAAATTTATTTTAAACTAAAAAATGTTTTTGATCACTACCTAACACAAATAGTTTTAAATTTTATAATAGTGCATTAACTACAATAAAATATTTTATCTTTAAAACATTACTATGAATCGAAAAATAACATACAAACATAAATTCGATAAAATGAACGATAACACATACTTAGTTAAAACATTCTGTAGAATTATAAACATTATAAAAACATTCAAACACACACTCAGTCATCATTCACCCTATAATAATGTTAAAAAAAAAACTCATTTGCTTCGTAAATGGTAACTTAAATAAAAGCTAAAAATTTACTCAACAGTTTAATTTAAAACAACTCACTCAAAAATATATTATCGCATAATGGTTCTCATTTTTATGCGTTTAATTATTTACTCACTCATTAACTTACCCAATTATTGTTCAAATGAATCAGGCATTGTAGTTTTCATAACAATGCGTAAGTAGTCATTCGCTCAATTATACTCACTCACTCATTAATTTATTCTAAGGGGTCATATTTATACCTATTTACACACTCAACAAATATGAAAATTAAACAAATATTTGTGGCACTCATTACAAATAACATTAAAAAAAATAATACTAATATTTATCGAAGCAAATCAACAAATACTCACTCAAACAAAAATAAAATGAAGTTAAAATGTAAAATTGTAATCGCGTTAACTAAGAAATACTCACTCGTTACTCAATTCCAATATTTACAATCACTCACTCGCTCAGTCAGAAATTACACACAACACTACATAATAACAGCATTCTAATATATAGTCAACAATAAATACTTAATAATTCGGGTATTTACTCATTCATCAATCACTCGCTCATTCATTCCACACACACAATATCATTAAAAACCAAACATAAAGTCCACTTAATCACACATACAGTTAAATTTAAAAATTACTCAGAAACACACAAGTCAAAAATCAAAATATTAAATAGTTCAAATAAATCTAATTCACATTCACACAAATCATCAGCATCAAAACCTCAATTTCCATCAGCATCAAAACCTCAATTTCCTAGTTTGAAATAAAATAAAGGTTCACCGATTAAAATACTACAAAAGCTACACAATAAATGAAGATGAAAATAAAAAACAACGATATCACGGAAAGAAAAAATAAAAACCTTCAAAAACCAATTGAATTAAAACTAATATAATCTGAAATAAAAAAAAAAATCGATTTAAATATACATGTAGATATGTAAAATTATTTGTATGAAATATGATTATATAATAAATAATACAATTTAATTAACCAATAAGGTAAATAAACAAAATCATAGAATTATGGCACAACACATAACATTTACCCACGTTGGTAACAATGCCATCAATTTCCATCTCAATCATTCATCGATTAAAAGGCCTATTTCATTAGATTAAAATATCATATATACCAGATACCTACACCCAATAAGTACTAATTAAATTAAACAAAAAAGCAGTGTACCTACATTTGTTAATTCTATATATATCTAGTTAATTACTTATATCAAATGATTTGTCCGACATACAAAACACATAATAAAGTAAACAAACATGAAAATAATGGCGGCAATGCTGTGGATATAAATACTTAAAACTAATTCCGAAAATTAACTAAAAGAAAATTAAACATTGAAAATGAATTTGGAAAATAAAAATATAGCTACACATGTCACTACACAAATTAAAATAAAAAAAAAATACATAAATCAAAACAAATTAAAGCAACACAACATCAAAACACTCGTATGCATGCAATTATTTAATAATCGTTGTGCGAATACAACACTAACACCTTAATGCACAAATTAAATATATATTCATTAAGAAATATACACAAATTATATAAACACAAATTAATATAATATGTTAACAATTAATATAAAACAAAATTAAATAACACGATCAAGAATATTAACATATAGGTATACATGAAAACGAAGTTGGCTACGAACGATGTGACAAATGTCAAACCGCAGAGGTGCCAACTACATTCCAGCCAACTCTCCATTGGAAGTCCGAATTACTTAGGTCCACCTTGCATTGTCCCGATCTACATTGCCCGATATTTCCACGAAGATTTTTCCAGAAATCGTGTGAAATGTACACACAGAACTATTTTTTCCATGAGATTTTTTCCTTGTCTTTTTCATTTTTTTATTTCTGTGCTCTTCGTTTTGCATTGATATTCACTCACACCATCAACCCAGCGGCACACTGACACCGAACACACACAAAAAACTGGAAAGTGGGCGAAAGAGAATATAAACAGTTTGGAAAAATCGTTCGAGTTTTGCGGTACAAACGATTTGATCCCTGCCCCTCCTTTTCACTCCCTTCACCTACGAACAAAAGATCGGCACTGGAAAAATCGTTCAATGTAGACCGGGACATTGCATACTTTATGATTTACTCGCTGCGAATTTAAAATTAATAGGATTTTAATTTATTTTTAAAATTTAGTTTTTATATTTTATTAACAACATCTCTCTTTACATGTGAGCCACTTAACACATAAAGATGAATTTACCAATAATTTGAGGCTCCATTTGGGCAGACAGGAGACAGAGATGACACACACTTTCTTTAACTTCGTTCACTGGCGGGGGAGAATGTTGAATGCTGCTGCACCACCTACGTCATACCGATGTCACCCACTCTGGCCACTGCGACTGCCACAATTGATAACAAAATATTATAATACTCATACTTACCAAATGTCATAGCTTGAAAGTTATATGAAGGGCAAATAAATATAATTACTGGAAATTTATAGATTGAAAGTTTTGGATGTGTTTTCAATTTCGGAGTTTTTTTATAGCGATTTTTATTGAATATCAAAGAGTGCGAACTAGGTTTTTTAAACCTAACATCTTGAGTGAAGCGAGAATGAAGTTTGAGGGTCACGATTCCATTCGTAACACCTGCTGGTGTTGCTCCAACACCTGTGATGGATATTTGTGCGTTCTTGCGAACCAATTTTAATCTCTGAACTGTTTGTTCAGTAACGAAAGAGACCTGAGATCCCGCGTCGAATGTTTTGTAGTGTTCCTTGCTTATCATGAACGTGAGTGAAAGCAGTGGGCAATATAGTTTGATGAGAACGAGCCGAAGAAAACAAACTATTTGCCTGAGCTACTGATGAGCAAAGCGAGATTGGCGAAGCTGTTGTATCTAGAGCATTGTCGATGAATTGGCCGCGGAAATACCAGAAGAAGAAGATGAAGAAATAGGAACTGCAGAAACTTTTGACGGAGGCTGAATGTGAACGAGCGAGTGATGCCGCGAGTTACACGGACGAGAAAGCGATTGAGCAGACTCCAAAGCATCGCAACGCGAGTTCAAAAATGTTAAGAATTCATCGATTGAGGCATTAGCTTTTTTCCCTATTTCAAGTACCGAAGCTTCCTTTGTATCTTGGTCTAATTTCAATAAAAGTAGATAAATGACCCAAGGGTGACGCCAAGTGGCTCCCAAAGAGTCCAAAGTACGAATGGTTTCATCGGCTGCATCGGAAAGCTTACGAAGAGACTGAATGTTAGACGCGTTGATATTTAGAATTGAAAGAAGCGATTGTATATGCGACTGTATCATAAAGTTGGGATGATCATGGCGCTTTTCTGTTTTTTCCCAAGCTTCAACGTAATTGGCATCCGAAACTTTTATATCGCGAATAAGATTTGCAGGCTCCCCGCGGAGAATCGATTTCAAATAATGACATTTTTGGGTCGGAAATATATCCGAGTTGTTGTCTATCGAGTCGATAAAATGATCCCTAAAGCTAGACCATTCTTTGTAATCCCCGAAAAATACCGAAATCGACAGCTTAGGCAATGCTAAGGAACACTTGGATTTTTTTGGTTCATTTTTATGAAATAGAGCCTATTGGCTTGCTAATTTTTCGATGACCGAGAAGCTAACTTTCGTTAGCGAATAACTTTAGTAAACGTGGATTGGGCAGTGAAATATTTATTTTCGTATTCGGAAAAATCATCATCTACGTAGTCTTTGTCATCCGAGTTACCGAAAAGTTCGTCAATAAAAACTACGAATTTATTCAACGCATCACTAAGATTTTCTAATCGAGTTTCGAGAAGCTCAAGTGACACACGGTCATCTAAATTCTCAGCGAAAGTAGCTGCCCGTGTCAAAAGACCTTTCTCGTGACTACGTTTCGCTTTAAAAGCATTCATTTTTAAATCAAAAAAGTTAATTAAACTATTTTGGTTATTATCTATACGCAAAAATAATTTACCCACTGTACTTATGCAATTTAATTAAAGTTCAATTAAATTAATTGCACCACACGTGTTTTATATTATGTAGTTATAAGAAATGTAACATGCACTTATAGTCGTATATAAAAAAAATACATGCACTTATCGATAATTAAAAAAAAAAGCATACCATATGGTTCAGTTTTGGATTCACAATCAAAAAAAAACCGATTATTAATCACGACAAATTCAATAAATGTGGCTACGAAGGACCATGAAAAAAATTGATAAAGTTCTCTATTAAATGATAGTAAATTGACTTTTAATCCAACCAAGGAAAAGCGATGGCAAGCAAAGAATCGAACACCGAAAATAAAGGGCAACACAAAGATTCGAATTCAGTAGGTACAAAAGTTTATTAGCACAAAATTATATATTACCCAATTGCCAGAATATGTGTTGACTGCTTGCTGGTGGATAACGAAAGAGAAAGAATTTCTATTGCAAGTTGTTGACAACGGCAAGGTAAATATGAAGCAAAAAAAAAAGGGATTAGCATTCAAAGCAATATACTTAAGTTTGTAACGAACTGACTTCACCAATTAACAAATACCTATATTTGAATTTTATCATCATAAACAATTATAACATTTATTATAAAACTTTTAAAATATTTTCTTTTATTTTTTCAAAGTAAAATCAAGTACGTTTAGTACATTTCATTTAATGTATGTATAAACATTATTTTGAGTCACTTAACGAAAATCTATTACATTAATTTTTTTTATTGCAGTTAATACTTTCATTTTTCGTTCTCTCTAAGCAAATTCAAAACTGTTAAACATTATTCTTTTCATTCTATGTACGTACATATGTTATAGATAAATAATAGAAACTGAATAACTTCTTATTCTCATACAAATATAGCCAAAAAAGTAATTTATTAGCATATTTAATGTACATATGTTAATTTTAATTTTTAAGTATTTCATTCTACTTTGAGCTATCGACCAGTTAAGTTCTCTCGAACCATTACAATCAAAATAAATAAGTCTTTTATTTTTTATAAGAAGAAAATCAAGACACTTGAAGACCTTCAGGACTCTGGTGGCTGATCACTGTTTTTTTATTAAAAGATAATATCGTGGACACAAGCAGACGCATTTATACTGTCACTTGTGACCCGATCATCCTAAATTATAAAATTATCATCATTTCTACTGAGTGGAGAAACCCCTCCACTGCAATTGGCGCCCACCGTAAAAAGGAAATTAAATATTATTACCAAACTCCTCGTAAATATCTACATTTTGGTCATCGAATTACATATCTTCATAGTACCTATTGATTTGCTTTGCCGTTTGTTTTCCACGTGATCACGAATAACGCTTCCCGTTATTTTTTTTTTGGTTAAACGCTGCTGCTGCCGACGATTTCTGGATAGCCGATTTATTTTTTTTTAATACACTGCTGTAATAATTGTTGTTGAGGTTTTATAAAAATTACTGCTGTGACTTTTTGGATTGATTTTTTTTTTTTGTTCTTGAAAATTGTGGCAATCTTATTAAGTGCAGAGATATGCCACGAACAACAGTGAACTCCAAAGCTGCTGATGCTGGCGGCAGTGGTGTTCAACATTCGCCTACACCACAGAAAAAATCACAAGATAAAACCGTCCAAAATGATTCTCCTATGAACGCTGCACAATTTGAAGTAGGCAATACCCAAAATCAAAGTCAATCTTCTAGTAGCGCTGCACAAGTTCTAATAAGCATAAGTCTAACTGAAAGCCAATTTTCTAGTCTGTTAGGAGGTCTTAATGTGCGAGAAGGTTCTAAAAGTACATTTAGTTCCTGCAATGCAAGATTTAATGGTGGAAGCAATAATTCTAAGGTGGAAGATTTCATTGAAACCATAATCATTTATAAAAATGCTGTGAGCATTTCAGATCAGTTTGCTCTCACTAGTTTTCCTCTTCTGCTTGAAGGTTACGCTTCATCCTGGTGGCAATGGGTAAAACATGAAGCAAAAACATTTGATGAAGCTATCGAGTTGCTACAAACTGCATTTGCTCCTCCAAGGCCTGATTGGAGAATATTTGCAGACATTTTACAAGATAAGCAAAAGTTAAGTGAAAATACAGATTCTTTTATCTGTCGAAAGAGACGGTTGTTTTCTCAGCTAAAATGAAATTTACTAGAAAAAACCATCATCGATATTCTGTTTTCTCAAATAAGCCTTAAAATAAGAGAAAGATTGTCCAGAGTAGACGTCCAAACATTCCAGGACCTTTTGAATAAGGCAAGAAAAATTGAACTGTCTCTCAATGAAAATCAATTAAAAAGTACCAAACATCATCCAGCTGACGTTCCAGAAAAATCCACTACTGGAATACGCTGTTCTTTTTGTCGAAAGAAGAATCACTCTGCAGATGTTTGTTTTTAAGCTGGAAGAAGAAAGGAAAGTCAATAGTTCTGAAAACACTTAGCTGAGTTGCTATGGGTGTGGCACAGCCGGATTCTACTCCTTGAATTGCCCCAATTGCAATAAGACTTTGAAATCAGACAGTCCAAAACAACTAGATTTTAATGCAATCTAAACTACTCTTGTGAGCAGAAGTGTCCCTACAGTAAACATTAATGTCGACGGTTTAAATGGGCAAGCATATTTTGACACTGCGGCATGAACTAGCGTAGCTGGCTGTCAACTTTTCCAGAAACTTAAGGAAAAAAATAAGAATTTTCAAAAAGTGTTCGCAGATATGACACTTACGGATGGAACAAAAAGAAAAGAGCTATACTCTGTTCAGTTCGTATTTTCAGTACAGGGAAGATAGGGTGTTTGCCTCTCACCCTTACTTTTATGGATTTCAATAAGCTATCTCTTTTAAAATCAAGCTGTCGTTTCGGAAGCCTGAACGGGTATTTATATCCGCGATAATACCACAGTTTTTTGACAGCACACAGGTCAGGTTAAAATAAAAAAAGTGTTTTTTTTTTTTTTTATATAGGGTTTTCCAGGTATACTGGTTTTTCATATAAATAAAAACCAAACAATGTTTATTGTTCTTTAAAGTTTTATTGCTTTGTTTGTGTTGTGTATTCTTTATTTTGTATGACTTTGAAGGATAAGGTTAGATTAGATTATAAGATTTCTTTCAGAAAAAAGGATTAGTAATGCCTTGTTAGAATTTTAAGAGAGGAAATAAATTTTATTTTATGAACCCTTGGTCAAATATTACAATAAACACGAAACCTTATTCCTTTTATTTTTATTTTCATGAAGAAAAAAAAAACTATTTGGCAATTCAAATTGCAGTTAATTAAAGAACCGAACTCCATCAAAAACTTTCTCAAATAGTTATTCTTCCTTAAAAAAAAAATACACACCAAATATTGTATAGCAGCATTTTAACCAGGAAAAAAATAAAACGAAAAGATGTAAGCAGAAAAACACGAAGTGACAACACTTAACACACATACATAAAATATATGCTATCAAAAGCTATTATAAAGCTATAATTCTGAAAGCTACATAAGAAAAACCAAAGAAAAAGGTATTAGAATTTCCATCCCCCGACGTATGGGAGTTCTGAATCAGTGTGTTGTTTTTAATAAACACATTAAGCGAGCGAGAGGCAAATTGTGTGTATCTTGTTCATTCTTGTTTCAGTCTCCTCACAACCACGGAGCAGACAGGTCATGATGGGATGTACGTGGGTTTATGGAATATCACAAAAACAATTTCAATGGAAGTCAGGGGTTCAATTTTTTTATTTCACAGGCAATTTCTTAAGTTGAGTGCAATGCAAACACCAGCCAGCACGTGTATGTTTGAAAAAGCTCTCCCATAAGGCCTGTACTGAAAATGCGAACTGAACAGAGTATAGTGTATTCGACAATAGCCTGCATCATCATTGGAAAACGCTTCAAACAAATACGGTTTATCTGCCTACCAAGTGCAAAAGATAATAGAACTCTTCTTGGCATAGATTTCCTGGAGCAATCGGGTATAGAACTAGATTTAGCTCAGCGTGCATGGCACTACAAAGACGAACCGAACAAGGATTTTGAATTCAAATTGGAGGAATCAAAACTCAATAATTCTGTTTCTTTAAGTGAAGCAAAAATCGAAAAATTGACAAAGCCTGAGTCTCCTATAGAAGATTTCATCTCTTGGTTTGAACAAAACAACCAACCAATAGTTAGGAAAACACCAACCGTTTTCCTTCAAATGAATATTCACCGGCAGGAATCAATAGAATTTCTGAAGAAAGTAATTTGTTTCCGACACTGAAGAAGTTGAAACAAAATGAAATTGATACAAAATTCATACCTTTAAGCTTAAATGCGATCAATGTTGACTTAAAAGACGATGAAGCAGTTAACCTTTCCGAGTTTGAAAAACAAACGTTAAAAAAATTGATAGAAGATGAGAAATGTCTGTTCGAATACTTATCTGTACCAATTCAAGAAGATGAGGACACAATCAAGACAGTTACGGACGAACCGCTTGCTACAACTCCCTACAGATTATCACCTACAATGAAAAGCAAACTACACGAAGAGTTAAACGAAATGATAAAAATTGACATCATAGAAGAAACTACATCCGCTTGGGCTTCACCTGTTGTTTTAATACCGAAGAGGGATGGAAGTATACGTTTATTTGTTGACTATAGACGGCTTAATAAAATTACGGTTACAGATACATATCCACTGCCTCGAATAGATGACTTATTACATGCTGCTAAATCAACACCATTTATGACGACACTAGACTTGAAATCAGGATATTGGCAGATAAAAATCGCTGATGTTGATAAACCTAAAACGGCTTTCACGACGCCTTTCGGAATTTATGACTTCAATCGTATGCCGTTCGGCTTAAAGAACCCGCCGGCAACGTTTCAACGGATAATCGACAAATTTCGAAACGGACTTCCAAATATCCTTATATTAGCATACCTAGATGATATAATTATCTGTTCTGAGAATTTTGAAACACACGTTAAGAACTTACAACAAACATTTAATAGACTTAATGCATTCGGCTTTCATCTCAACAGAGAAAAATGTTTTTTTTGTAAATCTGAAGTGAAATATTTAGGACACATCTTAACAACTGAAGGTTTAAAGATCGACCCGGAGAAAAAAGACGTTATTTTAAAACGCCAATGTGCAAACAATTTGAAGCAGCATATGTCTTTCTTGCAAACGTGTTCGTGGTTTCGTCGGTTTATTCCAGACTTCGCAAAAATATCTAAGCCCTTGTTAAACCTTACGAAGAAGAACACACAATGAAAATGGTCAAAGGACGAGCAGACATCTCTTAAAAACTGAAACAGTTTCTTAGTTCGCCACCTATCCTTCAACAAATCAAAGAAGATATGCTGTTTTTCTTATCGACAGATGCAAGCAACTATGCGCTTGGAGCTGTTTTGCTCCAGGGGGAGAAATATTATAACCCAATCGAATATGCCATTCGACTTCTCATTCCAGCTGAACGTAACTACTCGACGACAGAGCGCGAGGCTTTAGCCGTTGTTTGGGCAGTTCAAAAGTTTTGTGGCTGCATTGAGGGAGCGGAAAAAACGATCTTAGCTGATCATCAACCACTGAAATGGTTATTAAGTTTAAAATCACCAACTGGAAGACTTGCTCTATGGTCCTTACTACTTCAAACGTACAATATAAAGTTAGAGTATACCCCAGGTAAACAAAATTTTATGGCAGATACATTATCTCGACCTCCCTGCTGTGTAAACCATACAAACATCGAATCTGAATGCATGTTTTTTGAAATTGATTTTCCGACAAAAGGACCTAAAGAAGTTCGTGACGCTCAGTTAGAGGATCCGGTCGTTAGAAAAATCATTGATTGCTTTGAGGAAGATGACGAAAATGTGCAATTTCACACCGGTTGAGGTTACATAATGGTTGATGGTATCCTATATCGATATTGTTCGGAAAAAGTTTCTGAAAACGGACAGCTGGTTGCACCAACATCAATGCGAGTAAGTATACTTTATAATTATCACGATGCTCCAATGGCAGGTCATTATGGTATCGATAAAACAATTTATCGTATTACTCCGTTTTATTACTGAAAGGTATGCGGTCAGACATAGCAAATTACGTGAGAGCATGTCCTGAATGTAGGAAATACAAACCAACTAAACTTAAACTGATTGGCTTAATGCAAACTATATGCAGTAACCAGCGCTTTGAAGTGATTTCAGTGGATTTATTCGGTCCACTTCCTCGCTCAGAAGACAGACACCAGTGGATTCTTATAGTTGAAGACTTGTGCAGCCGGTGGATAGAGCTGCTGAAAATTGTGCCCTGAAATTGCTTGATGAAGTTATTCTCCGGTATGGGGTATCAAGAAGAATGCACTCGGACAACGGTTCACAATTTATATCGGCGTTAATGCAAAAACTTACTTTTTGTTTGGGCATAAGACAAACGTTTACACCAATTTATCATCCCGAAGCAAATCCAGTAGAAAGAAAAAATAGAGACCTCAAAACATAACTCTCTATATATGTTGGACAGAATCACAAGGAATGGTATTCGAAATTATCAGCTATTCGTTTTGCCATGAACACGGCAAAATGCACAAGTACAGGTTACACAGCAGCATACCTCACGTTTGGAAGAGAGCTTCGAACGCCTTTGGAAGCACACATGGATTTAAAGCAAGTTGTGCAATCAGAAAATTTCATTCCTCAAATTACACAGCATTTACTAAAGCTTGCAGATACGTTGAAAATAGCTGAAGAATCGCAAGAATTGTTACAAGATAAAATCATATGGACCAAAAACGACGACCTCAACAAGCGTTTAAAGAAGATGATCTGGTCTTGGTGCAAACACACGCTTAAAGTAAAGCAAAGCAAGGTATAACTTCGAAATTTGTGCCAAGACGCGATGGCGCCTACATCATTCTGAAGAAAAAAGGATCTTCCTGTTATATTTTGTCAGCTACAGACAAACCAGACGAACCCATTGGCTTACATCATGTTTCATCACTCACATCGTACGATGGTACAATCAACAATCCAACCTGACCTCGAGGTCGACCTCGCAAATCAAAACTATCAGAAGAACCTAATAGTGAAATTCAAACGTATAAAAGGATCGATGTTCCAATAAAAGACAAAGCTACAGATCTATCAGCCCACAACAAGATACCCAAAACTTAAAAAGATCTTTAAGACCGAGACGTATTCGAACATTTTCTTAATAGCTTGTCGCATCCTCGGGACGTTTTCAGCGACAGTGGGGGAGGTTATAACGAACTGACTTCACCAACTAACAAATACCTATACATGAATTTTATCATCATAAACAATAATAATATTTATTATAAAACTTTTAAAATATTTTCATTTATTATTATTCAAAGTAAAATCAAGTACGTTTAGTACATTTCATTTAATGTATGTATAAACATTATTTTGAGTCACTGTCACTTAACGAAAATCTATTACATTAATTTTTTATTGCAGTTAATACTTCCATTTTTCGTTCTCTCTGAGCAAATTCATAACTGTTAAACATTATTCTTTTCATTCTATGTACATATGTTAATTTTAAGTTTTAAGTATTTCATTCAACTTTGAGCTATCGACCAGTAAAGTTCTCTGGAACCATTACAATAAAAATAAATAAGTCTTTAATATTTTATACGAAGACAATCAAGACACTTGAAGACCTTCGGGACTCTGGTGGCTGATCACTTTTTTTTTATTAAAAGATGGTACCGTGCACACAAGCAGACGCATTTATGCTGTCATTTGTGACCCGACCATCCTTAATTATAAAATTATCATCATTCTATTGAGTGGAGAAACCCCTCCACTACAAGTTGAGTTAAACATAGGTCGTTAGGATATGAAAATAAATGGGCTAAGCAGATGTGCAGCTTTTTCCATGCAGCGAAAATAATTAACACGTGTTCTTATGGGAGCAGATTCACTCAAGCGCTACATGCAGCGCAGCTCTGCACGATGTCTCTATTTCTAAATTTGCTGCGCACCATCACTGCAGCCACAACAGCAATGAAAAAATCTTAAATAATTGGTATTTGGCATTACTCATATTGACATCACCTGCCCATTGTATTTATAATCTATAGTACTATCATGGAGCTCAATTTTGTAGTACTTACTCTCCTCACAATTTGGCAAAAATGAGCGCTGAAATCTAAATTGGAGACCTTAGTGTAGAGTAAGGAAGAATAATAAAGATATTTAGTAAGACAGAGAGGATTGTATAAATGGAATTCGTACACCGAAAACATCTGACTCTCTTACTCCCCTTAGTAAGAGACTCAAATGTTTGCGCCAGGCAACGCCGATAATAAGGGGGATGAAACGAGAAAATAAAAAATGCGCTTATGGGCTTATGGATATAGGAGTATATACAATATACATAGTAACGGGTGATTTTTTAGCTGGTTTGTTTTGGCAACACTGGTTTTGACAGCTGACGTGTGTTTAGTACCTTGCGTCACTGTCAAACAGCTTCAGTTTGGTTTGCAATTTAACCATGGATCGTCTTACAAATGAACAACGCTTGCAAATTATTGAATTTTACTATCAAAATTCGTGCTCGGTTCGAAATGTTCATCGCGCGCTGCTTCCATTTTATGGTCGGCATTCTCGACCTTCTGAGCAGTCTATTCGGAAGATTGTGACCAAATTTCGCACCAAATTTACTTTGTTGGACATTAAACCACCAACACGTTTACGTACTGTGCGTAGTGAAGAAAATATTGCGGCCGTATCAGCTAGTGTGACAGAAGACCGCGAAATGTCGATTCGGCGCTGTTCCTGTTCATAAACAAAAATAATATTTATTATAAAACTTTTAAAATATTTTCATTTATTATTATTCAAAGTAAAATCAAGTACGTTTAGTACATTTCATTTAATGTATGTATAAACATTATTTTGAGTCACTGTCACTTAACGAAAATCTATTACATTAATTTTTTATTGCAGTTAATACTTCCATTTTTCGTTCTCTCTGAGCAAATTCATAACTGTTAAACATTATTCTTTTCATTCTATGTACATATGTTAATTTTAAGTTTTAAGTATTTCATTCAACTTTGAGCTATCGACCAGTAAAGTTCTCTGGAACCATTACAATAAAAATAAATAAGTCTTTAATATTTTATACGAAGACAATCAAGACACTTGAAGACCTTCGGGACTCTGGTGGCTGATCACTTTTTTTTTATTAAAAGATGGTACCGTGCACACAAGCAGACGCATTTATGCTGTCATTTGTGACCCGACCATCCTTAATTATAAAATTATCATCATGCTATTGAGTGGAGAAACCCCTCCACTACAAGTTGAGTTAAACATAGGTCGTTAGGATATGAAAATAAATGGGCTAAGCAGATGTGCAGCTTTTTCCATGCAGCGAAAATAATTAACACGTGTTCTTATGGGAGCAGATTCACTCAAGCGCTACATGCAGCGCAGCTCTGCACGATGTCTCTATTTCTAAATTTGCTGCGCACCATCACTGCAGCCACAACAGCAATGAAAAAATCTTAAATAATTGGTATTTGGCATTACTCATATTGACATCACCTGCCCATTGTATTTATAATCTATAGTACTATCATGGAGCTCAATTTTGTAGTACTTACTCTCCTCACAATTTGGCAAAAATGAGCGCTGAAATCTAAATTGGAGACCTTAGTGTAGAGTAAGGAAGAATAATAAAGATATTTAGTAAGACAGAGAGGATTGTATAAATGGAATTCGTACACCGAAAACATCTGACTCTCTTACTCCCCTTAGTAAGAGACTCAAATGTTTGCGCCAGGCAACGCCGATAATAAGGGGGATGAAACGAGAAAATAAAAAATGCGCTTATGGGCTTATGGATATAGGAGTATATACAATATACATAGTAACGGGTGATTTTTTAGCTGGTTTGTTTTGGCAACACTGGTTTTGACAGCTGACGTGTGTTTAGTACCTTGCGTCACTGTCAAACAGCTTCAGTTTGGTTTGCAATTTAACCATGGATCGTCTTACAAATGAACAACGCTTGCAAATTATTGAATTTTACTATCAAAATTCGTGCTCGGTTCGAAATGTTCATCGCGCGCTGCTTCCATTTTATGGTCGGCATTCTCGACCTTCTGAGCAGTCTATTCGGAAGATTGTGACCAAATTTCGCACCAAATTTACTTTGTTGGACATTAAACCACCAACACGTTTACGTACTGTGCGTAGTGAAGAAAATATTGCGGCCGTATCAGCTAGTGTGACAGAAGACCGCGAAATGTCGATTCGGCGCTGTTCCCAGCAGTTAGGCCTTTGTTACAGCACTACGTGGAAAATTTTGCGGAAGGATTTGGGCGTAAAGCCTTTTAAGATACAGCTGGTGCAAGAACTAAAGCCAGCCGACCTACCACAACGCCGAATTTTCGGTGAATGGGCTCTTGGAAAGCTGGCCGAGGATCCGCTTTTTTATCGAAAAATTGTGTTCAGCGATGAGGCTCATTTTTGGTTGAATGGGTACGTAAATAAGAAAAATTGCCGCATTTGGAGTGAAGATCAGCCAGAAGCATTGCAACAGCTACCAATGCATCCCGAAAAAGCCACTGTTTGGTGCGGTTTATGGGCCGGCGGCATTATTGGGCCATATTTCTTCAAAGATGATGCGAATCGCAGCGTTACTGTCAATGGTGAACGCTACCGAGCGATGATAACAAACTTTTTTTTGCCCGAAATGGAAGTTCTTGACTTGCATGATATGTGGTTTCAACAAGACGGTGCCACATGCCACACAGCACGCGAAACAATGGCGCAATTGCGAGGCGAGTTTGGTGAACAGTTAATTTCACGTTTCGGGCCGGTCAATTGGCCGCCTAGATCGTGCGATTTGACACCATTAGACTATTTTTTGTGGGGGTATGTCAAGGCTAATGTCTATAGGGACAAGCCCGCTTCGATTGACGCACTGGAAGCCAACATCCATGCATTCATTCGTGAGATACCGGCCGATATGTGTGAAAGAGTATGCCAAAATTGGACTCAGCGGATGGGCTACCTGAGACGCAGCCGCGGTCAACATTTGCATGAAATTATCTTTAAACATTAAATCGCAAGGTTCAAACTATCGATTCAAATAAATATTTCATTCATTTTTTCGAATTTTTTGTGTTTTTTTTTTTTTTTTTAAGTTCTAAACCTCTTAAAAAATCACCCATTATAAGGTATGAGTAGGTATTTTATTCTTTTTTCTTTCTTAGCATTTGAATTTTGAATTATTTGGTTTTGCTTTTGATGATTATGAAGGCAACGTTGATAAAATTCATTCTACGAGGGAATGGTCTTGCAACGTTGCGATATTGCTTCGGATGTATCTCAATTGGTTTTTTCGTGTGATAACACAATCGCAGTTAGGCTGCATAGCTTTTGCTCCGCCTTATTGACAACTAAAGGCAGTGCTCTGGCGGCAAACCCTTGAACTTGGATGTATACACTAGATGACAGAAACTGTCATAAAAAATATGTCATTTGAAGATTGTGGATTAAAAATTATTATTTCAAACAATTAAACAATTTAAACAATAATAAAATTAATATTTTTGTACAACAAAGAAGTGAAACATTTCATTAGAACAATTTTTCCATAAGTATTGAACTGTGATTTTATTAAAAAGTTTAATAAAAGTGGGTGCGATTTCGTGAGTGCTCTTGGACGTAAATAGTTTGTTTTTATTAAATAAATAAAAGATAATTAAGAACTATTTTTCTTTCTCCATCTTGTCATTAGGTGAAGAGAGTCATGATCTTCATAATTTATGGCTTCAAAATCCCTGGTCCGCCAGTTCTAGTTGCCAAACAGCGATTACTGTGTTGATGTACCCATCGTGAACGAGGAAGTTGCAACTAGAACTTAGAAATTGCAAGAATTTTTTTTTAATTATTTCTTAAGCTCAAAGCAGCAGCTTATACCTACAAGTAAACGTGCTATACATACATAACTATAGTACATTAAGAGCCAATTTATTCACTATTGCTCAACTTGATGAAAACTCCAAAGTTGGCCAACTTACAAGTTGACTTCAAATCCGTAGTTGAACTGAAAGTTGAAAAAGGCTTTTATTCACTACTTCGAATCTGAACTCCAGAGTTGAAATTCAAAAGTTGACCAACCTGCAGTTTCTTAAATATCCTTGGGATATTTGTGACACATGACGCACGAGACGTCATTTTCAACTTTTGTTTTGCATTAGAATTAATTTTGCATTTTGAATAATTTTTCATTCCATGTGAAGCGCGGAATCAAAAAAATAGCAAGCTTAATTGAAAGCTATACAAAACGGATTAGGTACAAATTTTATTTTTAAAGCAAATAATTAACACATATCTAGCGATAAGATGTGACTTTCCACACACTATAATTTGTTCTTATAACTATTTTCTTTTCCTAAAATGAAATTATAAAGGAAGAAACACAAATTTTCACAGAGAAGAAAAATGTAGGGTCAAACAGGAAAAGCCAAACAAAGATCAACAACTCCATGAAACGTTAAAACTGTTGTTGTGAAATGGAATCATGAATGGATCGATGTTCATAAGTATGTTTTTACACTTGTCCGGCGAAATCGTCGCCCACTAAACTTAAACATCACAAGACCAGCAAATCATTCCATATACAACATGGAACACAAACACAATACTGAAGTGTATTGAAATTGTACACTTGTTCTATTTTTTGGTGAAGAAAAGGCACCATTTTTATAAACAAATTTCAATTATAAAAATATAAAAAAAAAAATATGAAACCAAAAAAAAAATCAGGCGGTCCTCCATCTTAGTACTAACTCATCCGGCGATGCTTGATTTCGGTGATCGGTCGATAACTGAATAGCATGAATGAATGGACAGAAATGAAGAAAAATCCCAAGTTTGGTCGCTAACTTCTACTATTTCGGGGAGTTGAGAAAATCCAAAGTTGATCAACTCTAGATTTTAAAATAAATAGTTGAAAACGTCAACTTTGAGTGAATAAAAACTATTTCTTAAGTTGACTGTTAAAATCCCAGAGTTATGTTCAACTTTGACTGAATAAATTAGGCCTAACTCCATTCTACCCCAGTCTAGAGCTTCAGTACATCAAACTGTTGGATATGCTGGTGCTCCTTCACAATAATTTTTCAACAATGTAAGTGTTAAATTTTAAGTTTTGGAAATTGATCATCGGAGCATCGGTTGATGCTTAGGTACTTTGAAAGTATCAAGAGCAGAAGAGGTATCAACCTCGTATTTTGGATAACCAGTTCCAAAGATACACCCCAATCAATTTTAAGATTTTACTTTTCCAAGTGAACAGGGAAAAGCTTTTAAAGTATATCTTTGGAACGGGTTCTTCAATTAAGGCGGTTGATACTTTTTTTTGAATCAGCACTTCCTACTCTCAAAATGAGCATCAACAATTTTTCCAAAGAAGTAGTATTCAAAAAAAAATAACTCTTGGAATACGTATACCACATTCCAAATAAGTGTATTTCAAGAGTGATTTTTGTCAATAAGCATTTTATGTAAAAATTGTTGATGCTAGTTTTGAGAGTTTTAAGAGCCGATTACAAAAAGGTATCAACCACCTTTTTTGAATAACCAGTTCTAAAGATACACCCCAATCCATTTTAAGATTTTACTTTTCCAAGTGAACAGGGAAAAGCTTTTAAAGTATATCGTTGGAACGGGTTCTCCAATAAAGGCGGTTGATACCTTTTTTGAATCAGCACTTCCTACTCTCAAAACAAACACCAACAATTATTCCAAGGAAGAAGTATTAAAAAAATAACGCTTGGAATACATATACCACATTCCAAATAAGTGTGTTTCAAGAGTGATTTTTTCAATAAGCCTTTTCTGTAAAAACTTTTGATGCTTGTTTTGAAAGTATCAAGCTCCGATTACAAAAAGATATCAACCGCCTTTATTCGACAACCTGTTCCGAAGACACAGTACAAAAGCTTTTCAGTTTATACTCTTTTTTTCCTTTTGTTACCATTATTTATTTATTGAATATTACAATTTTTCAATATGTGCCTGTACCTACATTTTTGTTCTATTCCGCGGCTAATCCTGGTCATTGTTGAGTTCCTCTTAAGAAACAGGAAAAATCGGCTTTTAATGTGTATGATGAAACTGTTTTAATGCCTTTTAACTTTTGAAACAAATAAAAATATTTTGTTTTAGTTTCTGCTTTGTTTTATTGATATATATAATAATTTCACAGATTGTGATGTTTGTATGACTTTTTACATATTTTATATAAGTTTTCAAAATTGCTTGTATTTGGGTATAACTACATTACTTTTTTAGATCAAAAATTATGTACACTTTTATTCTTGATCCACTATGGCAGTACTACCGCAACAACGAATCTCAAGAGGAAACTAAACTAAACTTAAATCAAATCTAAAGCCCGTATAATACTTCATTTTTTCTCATTTTTAATTCATTAAATCATAACTTATTGTAAGCAAAGAGGAAAAGAGAAAATGGTATTTTTTATGAAAACAACGACATTATGTTTTGACAATTACAATGCCGACAAAAGTAAATATACACCAAAAAATAGTGTTCTCATGAGTCCAGTGTATACTTTTTTTGTAGTCACAGTGTACTTTGAAATAATTTTTAATTTTCAATTTCTGAAAAATCAAAAAAAAAGCTGCCAGAATCTGAAATATGTTCACTTTTAATACATTTTTGGTGACTTTTTAACATTAATGTGGTTATTGTGTACGCGCTCACTCATATCGGTATTTTCAATTATAAATTGTTTGAACTACTCTAGAAAAAAAGGTAGTATCATATGGGCTTAAGTATTTTAAAGGTATATATTTTTATTTTTGTTACAAGTAACTTTTATTCTTAAGTTTATTATTTAATAACTTAATAATTGTACATCATTGACCTTTAACAATTACTTTTTCATAAATTTGAACATGTAGAGAATTTTGTAATTTAAATTATTTGTACACTTAAAACATTTAAATCTTTATGTGGCTTTGTAAATTAAATACTTTTTTTAAATAAATGGAATGAAAATACTATGCCGAGAAATTATTTCTTAGATTCCTATTAAATACGATTTTACAACCTTTAGAATGGAAGTATGATTTGAAATTGCCTTTTTGACATGAAGGCTTCCTCGGATGTATAAATGTTTGTTCCTTCTGCTTTTATTTTATTCTCATAGTTTTTTTAGATCTAAACAAAAAAAAACAAAGAAAACAATTTATTTTCGGCCGAGATTTTGTTTTGGTTGATTGAATTCTGAGTCTGAGTCTTAAATTAAGTCTTGGTAGTGAACACTAGATACAATCTATTTTAATATAGATAAATATTTTAAAAAAAAATTCATATGGGACACGTTTAAAAAAAATCGACTGAAATTTTTCAAACGTGATTTATATGAATTTTTTTAAAAATATTTATCTGAATTAAAAATGATTATAATGATCAATACGAGTACTTAAATTAAAACTGAGAGCGTTTCAATCCACCAAATCAAGATAGTGGTTTGGACATAACAGTGTTTTATGACTAGCACTTACAAGCATTTTGTATGATTTCTTCTTTAAGTTCTTAAAAGTGTTCTTATAAAATGCTGTTATTTCCAAACCACTATCTTGATTTAGTTGATTGAAATGGTTTTGAGTTTTGAATTAAGTCCTGGAAGTGAACACTACAATCAATTTTAATATAGATAAATATTTGAACAAAATTTCATATGGGATACGTTTCAAAAAAAAATCGACTGAAATTTTTCAAACGTGTTTTATATGATTTTTTTTTTAAATATTTATCTGTATTAAAAATGATTATAACGATCAATAAAAGTACTTAAATTAAGACTGAGAGCCGTTTCAATCCACCAAATCAAGATAGTGGTTTGGACATAACAGCGTTTTATAACTAGCACTAACAAGTATGACTTTTTCTTGATAATTAAATTAAATTGCCAAACAGCGAAAAGTAGAAAATTAATTTATGTATGTAAAGTGAATTAATTTTTAAAATAAATTACTTACAATCTTAAAAAATTGTTTGCAATCCAAAAGAGTACTAAATGTGGTTCAATGAATATAATCCTTAACCTTTATCTATATTTTACAGGAGCCCACCATGCACTGAAATGGAACGTGGAAGCTTTGCCCATAGTGTCGGACAATTAAATTCCCACGACAAGAAGATGCACCAACCACCGTAACAGTACCACCTTTTTTGAGTTGCTCCGATGGGTATTAGTAACTATACTCGGGGAAATTAATTTTCATTGGTATACAAACTTTAAATTTCCAGTTATACAGTATATGAACGTGATGGTGCAACTGGAGGTGGACGCTCCTATGGGAAACCATAATATGCATTATAGGGTTAATGTTAACTCATGGATATTGTACTTACTTAATTTAATACGAAGAGCTACATCTTATTATACTTATACTTATACGACTAATACGATAAATCTTTGAGTCAAATTTTTCATTTGGATCTGTTAGTTTTTTTTCCGCATATTCTCCTTTCAGCTAAATTGCCACTTTAAAAAATCGAAATTGATTTGATATTCACTAGAAAAATAAATTATTAGTGACTCTTTTTCATTAAAACTTTTTTTTAACTAACCGTATTATTGATGCAGTTTCCCAATTCCGATTGCCCGGACTAATATGATTTACGAAAATGTTTCCTCTTTCACTTTACATTCACGTGCTCGACGTTTTTCTTTTAAACTTTCTTGACAACATACCATCACCGTGGACCGGCGCGCGGGTTTGTTTGTCCCAGAGAAACTGGCGTTATCGTCAAGTTTCTTGCGTTGTTGGTTGTCCATGAATGTTATTGAATGTGAGTGGAGCAGGTTATATTTGTGTTCCGAAACCACCAAATCCGGTTGTGGGTTCCTTGTTCAAACTCGAGTTGAACAACGAACCGACTTGGTTGGTCTGGAAGTTGCTGAAACCAGTGGTCGGAGCAACTGCTCCAAACACAGAAGTGTTCCCAAATGCTGGAGCAGGATTTTGTGCAAATAGTCACCCACCTGCAGTGCTGGTATTGACATTAGTACCAAATCCTCCGAATCCAATATTGGCTGTAGACGCTGCCAGACCAAAGGCTGGCTTATTTTTTGTTGAAGGTACCCCAAGCACCACCAGGTGCTGCTGTATTCTGAACTGCCGGCTGGTCAAATAGGCTGGGAGCAATCAATTCTGAAAAAAAAAATTGAGAAATTAATTAAAAACTGTATGAGTTTGTTACGTTCATAAGGCCTGGTTTCTAAATTTTTAAAGAGAATGTACCTCCAAAATACTTACATATCTAAGGAAATATATCTTCCTAGCAGACAAAGTATTAAATATTATAAAAAAATATACATAAATAATATCCTGAACAGAATACTGTAGGTAGTTTAATGACTTAGTACTTACGGCTGTCTATATTTGGCTTTTTTTCTATCTCCTTTTTGTGGTCTCCAGCTGATGATTTTCCAAAGCACTGCAATTATAAATAAAGAAATAACATTAATAAAGACATGTGATTATATTTTGTTTGAAACAAAATCAATTTTTAGTAATAAATAAATTATTTTACATGATAGTAAACACAGGAATCCCTTATGGCTGTCACTGGTTAGTGTATATATCCTGTTGTTTTATTATACCACCAGATATCGCATTTTGACTTTTCTACAACCACTTATGTACATACCTGTCTACTTACATTTTTATAAATAGTTCTAGGTAGGTATTTAAGCAAAATTAAATTAGGTAGGTACTAGGTAGGTAGGTAGATAGGTAAGTAGGTATTTCGGAAAAAAAAAATTTTCGAAACAAATATGAAGGTAGGCACCTATTTTTAATTGGAAAATTAGTTATTGAAAACAATTATTTAAAAAAGAAAAGAAATTTATTAGGTAAGCTTATTTTAACTATCAGTTGAAATACTTAGGTAGGAAGACCAAACAAAATAATAAAAAGAGACTGGGTGCGAAACCCGCTAATAACTTCCCATTGGTGCCCTTAAAAACCATATAGGTATAGGTACCTACACATTTGCCTTAACTTGCTATGTACTGAAGTTATTTATAATAGAACAGTTTCTAGTTTTTTTTTGGGAATAACTTATAAAATTCTAAGAATCGCATGAATAATGCTTTTTTTCTTAACTCCTTACTTATTTAACTTAAACGAGCAAGAAATTATTCAAAAATAGATTATTGACAGAAAAATGCCATAAATTGGAGGGATTGTACTTTAAAGAAAAATACATTGTTGCAAATAATGTAAAAAAAAAAAAAAACAAATTAAGTTTCAGATGAGAAAGTTTGGTGTTTAAACGATTTTGAGTTGAAGAATTTTTCAAATTAATACATTTTTGAAAAGTCGTTTTTGGCATCAACATTTTGATTTTTATCTTTTCAAAGGGTGGATTTAAAAATCTCAAAATAACACAACGTGTAGATGGTATTGATATATATTTTTGCGAAAAATATCAAATGTTGACTACGTTATTATGTGTAGACAAAATATAAACTGGGTTCGGAATCATTAATCGTTCTGGAAATGTTTGAGACGAAATTATTTTTCAACTGTTTTTCTTGGTAAAAAAAAAATAGTCGATTGATTTTTTTTTAATTTTTACCAATTCTTTTTTACGTTATTATGTGTATTGTATTTTAATGTTTTATGTGTGTTATGTAGCATGTGTAAGCCTTTTCAGCACATTATAATCTGTAAAATAAAATTCATCCGAAGTCGATAAGGCAAATTAGATTTTGGCATGGATGTAAAATATAGTATCTTAGATTTTTGTGGTATTCGATCAGAAATAATATAAACAAAGAGAATATGAGGTTGCTCCCGCTCAAAAAGGTGTGCTTTTGCAGGAAAAATCAAAACGTGCAAGAAAATGCATTATTTACTCCCCGTTTTTTGTTATTTTCCTATATAACTTTGGAAATATGCATCTCAGGCAAAAAAACAATGATATCGATTTCAAATTTTTTTTTTTTCAATTTTATCGAAAGCTGTTAAACCGATCAATGGCAAAGCTATTTGCAAGAAAACACATAAGTACATATTCCATGCATTCGCAAAAATACTCAAAACTATGTCATGCTTAGTTTGTTTTTGAAGAATTTATTTTGTTTGTTAAAAAACCGAAGTAAGATTAATAAATAAAAAAATAATAAATAAATAAATAAAATATTGAAAAATAAAGAAACTAATCTCTAAATAAAAGCAATTAAACACTAAGCTGATGATATCAACCAGAAATTATATCATTTAGCTTGACTGTTCTTAGGTTTATGAGAAAATTTGTTTATTTATTTTTAAATATTTTTAAAAGAAAAAATCCTAGGAGAACCCTGGTTTTCAGTGTTTGACTTAAAATTGATAAAAGTATTGAATTTTGGAAACAAAAACTGTTCCTTCCTAACTTTTGATTACTCTATTTTCCACCCACTACTTACTTTTCTCAACATTGCATAGGGTTTCCCACACACATACACTGAAAGTTACAAATATTTCACTAAATTATTACTACCTATAGGTAGATATAATGTAGGTACCTTCATGTCTTTCTACTCGTAGGTATAGTCGTAATAAATTTTTAATTTCAAGTCAATTAAAATGCATAGCTACATGTGTACATTACTACCTACTATCTGGCAAGCTATTTTCGAGCGAAATCTAGTGAATTTTAAAAAAATTTTCTAAATTATACCACCCACCACTCACAGCTGCTAAAAAGTAACAACAAATAATGTCCGTCTCCATACCTATCTACATATATACACTGAAAATAATATTCTTCGTAAAGTTATGAAATTCCTTACGTTGGCTGGGTTTTCGTTGACTCCACGCAAAATTCGTGGAAATCAAACACTTATCTTAAAAAATATATTGGTTGATGATGGCTTCATTGTCTCAATAAAAGTGCTTTCATACACTTTTTACCTAAAGGCCACGAGTTTATTTATGAAAGCTTTCATAACACAACGAAAATCACTGGCGAAAATATTATGTTATTTTACAATGGCACAACGAAAAATTCCGTTCAATAATGTAAAATAACTGAAGTCGAAAAAAATTATATTTTAATGAAAATAGAATTTGAATCTGTTTGGTTATAGTTCACACTTAATTCTTGTCAAAGAATCTATATAAACTAACAAAAAACAAATGAAAAGTGCCTGTTGGCAAGGCGCCCTACATCTTTTATAATTCCTAATGTCTTATTAGGAATCAGTACTAGCACACTTTGCCATCAAGCTATGTTTTTTTTTTATTTCTTCACTAGCAGATTCTTTAACAAGAATGATGTGCGAACTAATATATAATGTAAAAAAAAGCTGTGCCTAATAATAATTATCACGAATAAATTCGTTGAATTAACGAATAATTCATTAACCAACGAAAATATTTTCATTAATCGATGAAAGAAAATTCATTGACTCAACGAAAATATCGTTAATTAAAGAGAAAAATAAACTGACTCAATTTAAAATGTCGGTAATTAATGAAATAATTTCGTTGATTCAACGAAAAAATTCGTCAATAGGCTTTTACGTTGTCTAATTAAAATATTTCATAGACTCAACGAAAATTCGTTGTTTTATGAACGGCTACATTAAAGAACGAATGACTAATCGTTGAGATAACGATTCCCAACATCGGCTGAATTGTAACTATAAAATCGTTGTAACAATGACGTTTTTCGTTGTATTTACGTAAGGATTTGGTTCAGTGTATGTATATACATACTTTAAGTACTTACCCACTGGTAGAATAAATTGTGCATTCCAACGCAAATAATTACATATCTTCAAAATCTTGCAAGCAAATTAAACACCAAACTGAGATCTTGCAAGAAAATTTAATACCCATGAAACCTACCCTCGATAATACACGAATGGATAGCTTTATACTTACATATGAACATATTTTTCTTTCCCGCATTAACCATCAAAGAAAAAATCTGTCTCATTTCTTCCCCGCAAACAGGAAGGTTATTCTTTCAGAATAAATTACGAATTTAAACAAAAAAAATCTAACTAAAATACAACACCAACATCCATAGAAGGTGACGAAAAGCAAAAAATTCACAAACCCAAGCAACAGACACAAAATAGTTTTTTTACTTTACTTCCTCTTATACTTCACATTATACCATCTTCCTATAGAAAAAAAAAACTGATAAAAAAACTTAAAAAAGTCTCCCTTGCAATCTCATATATTTGTCTTCATTTTTGTTGTCCTACTCTAACTCTATTCTATTTTCAAACCAGCCGAGTGTAGAGACCTTAAACACAAACCTTAAAGTTGCTAAAAGTCTCCTAAATTTTAAACAAATTTTAGTTCTAACTGTCCTCACTTCGACTAGCGCCAGTTTTTTTCTTCATGATATTACTATAGATTTGTGTCACATCGGCAACGCTGTGCTTTCATGTATTTGTTTGACATAACTATGCATCATGAATGTCAGAAACTATGCACATGTGTTTCGTGTGCAGCTCTGCATGCATAGATGTGTGCAGACTGGCTGCACATCTGTTTTAGCCAAAATGTTGGTTAGCAAGTAGCCAAAAATAATAGGGTAATTTACAAATGTTTGGCAAATTTCCACACATTTTACAAAAAAATATTTTAAATATTAACAAAGTACAAAATGAATTTAAAGCAAATAAGTTCAATTTAAGTTGATATGATTGATATTGAATACAAAACAAATACAAATCCCTACATTGGATGGGCATGACGAGGCGACCTCTGTGGCGCAATGCGTAGTGCATATACCTCAGAGGTAGCTGGTCAAGGATCGATTCCAATTGACGGTACTAATTTATAAATAAAAATTGAACATAAACACCACTAAAAAGAAATCTGATGATTGGTGTGGTAGCCATGAAATTGCAATAACTCTAGCCAAATACAACGGTGGTAGACCACTCAAGTGGTTGTTGAACATTTCGGGCGAAATTTTAAACTATTATTTTATAAAACTCCGAAAATAAAAATGTATTAACATTTCATAAGACTCCGAAAGAATCATACAATTTCCGGAGTTTTATAAAATAAAAGTTTTAAATTTAGTGCGAAATATAAAAAATAATACGTACATGTTCATCATGTGCAAAATAAATTCTTAGCAATAATTAATTAAAGCCGCAAGTAGGTACAACATTAATGTGCCATCTATTAGAAAGTAACTAGGTGGTGCCGGGCGGTAATGATCACCACAGCTAATCTTGAGCGATGTCAAGATGGGGATCAGCTAAGGTCAGGTCGAATTGTTGTAGTGTTCCTTTACTTCTCAATAGTTAAACACTGAGCAGTGCGATTTGACCATAGATACGGGGTCCCTAATTTTCAGTGGTGGTGTGTGCGTTTTCATAATCCGTGCCGAAGAAATGGTAGGCTGGGGGGTAAACCAGTCTCTAACGAGCTCTTTCGGACGCCTTGGCAGGGTCCGTCATATTCCTTGCCTTACCCCGGTATATCGGCTCTCACGGGGCTGACCTTTCCTTTCCGACCTACTCGTGGGAATCAAATCTTTTTGCTTTACACTATGGACGATACTGACAAAACAGACGTAGAACCATCCGCCGACACAGAGGATGAACTCTTGGCCTCTAGGCAAGAAACCCTTAAGGGTAGCTCAGTGAGCACCGGAAGTCTCGGTACTCATGGGCCACCCAGACCTTCAGGAAGCACAGGCAGTACTAGACATAGTACCCCTGTACCTTCCAAACCCACCAATAAATCCCGCAAAACCAAAAGACAATCAGCGAGCGCCCTTCTCAAGGCCCAGTTCAAGAGAGCTACCTACTTTCTTGACAAGATAGCCAAGAATGAGAAAGCTGCAACGGTCCATGAGAGGGACGCCGCCGCTGACAAAATAATGTACCAGAAGATCGTTGAAGATTACAACGGTCTTCTGGCTATACAAGAAAACGCCCTCAACCGGAATAGGTCTCAAGAAGAGGCCACACAACCGCAGAAGAATCGTAGGCTAGACAACCCTAGTAGGAGTGAACAAATGCCACCTCTCAGAGCAGCGCAACCGCATGCTCCGGAAGTTATCAGAGACGATCTCGAGGTATCGGTTGTGGATGAGCTCTCCACAAACAACAAAAGTCTGTTTGCTGTGTGGAACCTCATCGAGGCCAAGCTCTCAGAGATGGTGTTTTTATACACTTTATCGGCAAGTGAGGGTCCCTATCCTGGTTTCGACTCTAGTGAGGCGCTCAGGGGATATAGGGTAATTAAGTGTGAGGATGGGTTCTCTACGGATTTCCTTAGTAAAAGCGTTGCTAAGATCAGCAATGACTGAGAGAGCTTGAAGCTCAAGCTTATCCCAGCTGAGGATATCCCTAGACAACCAATGGCTCGTATTTGGTTGCCCCTCATAGGCATCAAGCCGAGCGGACAAGAGCTGATCCGCGGACTTCAGAGGCTAAATCCACTAGTTCCTATGCATGACTGGGCTGTCATACGTAATATCCGCATTAAAATCTTGCATAGTCAGGGAGAAGACCCCGACAAAGCTGATGACAAAGTTGAGATCGACGAAGTTGTTGGCGATGTCGTTGTTCCTGGCGAGCCGCCCGGCCCTGACTGTGCAGGCTCCTCACAAAATTAAAAACGCGTTGCGAGTCGTACAGATTAATTTGAAGCACTCTAGATGTGCCTCGGATAATCGTCGGGTTTTCCTGAGGGAGGAAAACGTCGACGTAGCGGTCATTCATGAACCATGGACTCGGAGTAAGAGGCCTCCAAGATCACCAATACGACCTGTTTTATAAAATCGCAAGCCCAGACAAAGGTAAGCCTAGGACTTACATTTTAGCTAAAAAAACACTTAAAATCTTTTGTGTGTCCAAATATTAGCACTCCTGATCTAACAGTTGTAAGGTTGGAGGATGAAAATGCAGACGGCTTATTGTTGGCCTCGACGTACTCGGCCCATGACAGGCAGTCACCGCCAGAAGAGTTGCGAGCCCTAACAAATGAAGCTAAAGCCAAAGGGACTTACCTTGTGATTGGTAATGATGCAAATGCACGACATACCCTATGGGGTAGTTCAGAGATCAATGAACGAGGTGAGTCTGTTTTTGATTTTATTATTGAAAATAACCTGACGGTCTGCAACAGAGGTAGCACTCCCACTTTTGTATTTCCGAGCTCGGATAATCATGAAGGCTGGGAGGACGTACTGGATATTACGATCGTAAATAACAAAATGAATCTAATAGTAGAAAACTGAAGGGTATCCCTTCTGAAATCTTTTTTGGACCATAGATGGATACCCTTCAACATTAATTTCAAACCCGAAAATAAATCCGCTTATAGGAATCCCAAAAGAATAGACTGGAAGAAATTCAGTCAAGTTGTAAAATCTAAACTGGGCGATATACCGAACCTAAGTCCAGACTCGGTGATAGATCTTGAGTCAAAGGTAAAATCCTTTGAGGCATCAATGATCACTGCTTTTAAGGTCTCCTGTCCAATAAAATATAGCCGTAAAACACTACCCCCTTGATGGAATGAAGACCTATCTAATCTTAGGAAAATGACTAGAACAATCTTTAATATCTGCCACAAACATAAGTTTTATCAACCCTATAAAGACTGTCTCAAGGTTTACAAGCGAGCTCTCGCATCAGCCAAGCAACAAGGCTGGAGGGAATTGTGTCAGTCAATTGAAAATATAAATGATTCCGCAAGGATCATTCTATCTAAGGAACATTGTAATCCATCATTCTTGAAAAAGCCTGATGGTTCCTGGACAGTCTCTCCAACTGAGTCTTTGGAGCTATTAATGGCGACGCACTTCCCGGGCTGCGAGAACAGTAGGTAAGCGACTCTGGAACCTTGGGACATGTCTTCAGCGCGAGTAGAGCATATCAATACAGTTATAACAAAAGAAAAAATTGCCTGGGCAATTAATAAATTCTCACCGTATAAGTCTCCAGGCCTGGACGGCATGCTGCCAATTATGCTCCAGAGACTGCAAGAGATAGCAGTTCCCTGGCTGGAAACAATTTTTAAAGGATGTTTATCTCTTAACTATGTTCCCGAGTCCTGGAGACATGTGGGAGAGTGGTTTTTATCCCGATAGTCGGTAGGCGGGAGCATGAATCTGCGCAGGATTTCCGTCCATTTAGTCTTACCTCTTTCGTGCTTAAAACCTTAGAGCGCATCCTTGACATCCACATTAGAGATACCCTGGATAGATGTCCACTTGAAAACTCTCAACACGCATACTTTAAAGGCAAATCCACTGAAACGGCCCTGCATGAGGTAGTGTGCACTATCGAGAAAACTATAAACTATAAAGAATATACTCTTGCCACTTTCTTAGATGTTGAAGGGGCTTTCAACAACGTGCTTACTGAATCCATTCTCGAGTCTTTAGTTGATTTTGGTGTATAAGACTACATAAGGGAATGGATAATATCCATGCCCAGAGACAGACGGATTCAAGCTACGTTAGGTAATACAAACTGGACCAAACATGTAAGTACAAGTACACCCCAGGGTGGGGTTCTGTCCCCTCTTCTATGGCTTTCTTTCTTGTTAATTTGGAAAGATGTGGAGTAAAGGCGGTGGCATATGCTGATGATTTGGTGATATTAGTATCAGGGAAGTTTACTCCTGTGTTAAGTGAGATCACGGAAATGGCTTTAAGGAAGGTCAGCAACTGGGCCACGAGCTGTGGACTAGGAGTTAACCAAAGCAAAACTGAACTGATGCCATTTACTACCAAGATTAAGATACACTACTTCACTCTACCCCGACTCAACGGCCAAACACTCTCACTCTCCTCTAAAGCTAAATATTTAGGTGTTATTCTCGACCCCAAATTAAATTGGAAGTTGAACATTGAAGAAAGGGTCAAAAAGGCCTGCATTGCATTCCATGCCTGTAGTAAAACTTTTGGTAAAAAGTGGGGGCTTCAGTCGAAGATGATCCTGTGGACGTACACAGCCGTGGTACGACCGATCCTCACATACGGTTCGATTGTATGGTGGCCTGCACTCAACAAAAAATATAACATCGATTGACTAAGGAAGGTTCAAAGAACTGCTAGCATTAGCACGACAGGAGCTATAAGATCCTGCCCGACTGCTGCCTTAAGTGTTTTTCTGCACCTTCTTCCACTTGATTTACATATTAAATATCTAGTATCTTGCAGCGGCCTAAGACTTAAA
Organism: Melangyna quadrimaculata; assembly: GCA_949320155.1. Taxonomy (NCBI): domain Eukaryota; kingdom Metazoa; phylum Arthropoda; class Insecta; order Diptera; family Syrphidae; genus Melangyna; species Melangyna quadrimaculata. The sequence goes on along the minus strand of OX439483.1, from coordinate 251,573,817 downwards.
GAATCAAACTCTTGGTTTGCCAAGCCCTATGGTCACAGCAATATCAAAGACTTGATTCCAATGGAAATGTTGACTACTGCACCCCTACAATGAGTATCAGTAAGGATTTCAAAATTAAATTTCTATCCAGGAAGGATTGGAATGATAACGTCGTGACGAAAGATTTCGACACAACTATCTTTACTGTTCGCTCAAAGATAGAGTGTGGCGTTGGTGCAGGAATCTTCTCTGACTCTCTAAATGTATCTAGGTCCTTTCAGCTACCTGACCTTGCTAGCGTCTTTCAAGCTGAATTGCTGGCAATCAGGGAAGCTTGAAAGTTACTAAAAGCAGATCCAAACCAGAACCGTAACGCAGCTATTATTACAGACAGTCAAGCGGCTGTTAAAGCCATTAATTCAGCTACAGCATCCTCCAAACTGGTCCAGCAATGCCAGGATGAGCTTGCGGGTCTGAACACTGACCTCAATGTCACTCTTATGTGGGTCCCGGGTCACAGTGGCATTGAGGGCAATAAACGGGCTGACGAGCTGGCCAGGCACGGTGCAGCCCTTCATGGCTCACTTGCGGAAAGAGTCAACATTCCGCTTGGAGTTATGAAGGGCAACATTCTCTCAATTTATCTTACTAAAGCAAACCGTAAGTGGAGCAGTTTATCAAACTGTATTATATCTAGGAAGATTTGGCCCACCTATGACAAGAACCGAACAATTGATCTAATACGCAGACCCAGGCAAGACATAGCCAGGGTAGTTGCAACTTGTAGCGGACACTGGCCAATAGGAGAGCATGCAGCGAAGCTGGGCATACCTCACAATACTCACTGTCGTAGCTGTGAGGACCAGCAGGAAAAGGAAACAGTAGTTCATTGGTTGGCAACACTGTTTTCAAAGTGAATAGTTGACTTTTAAAATCGCTCCATAATAATTTTGAATTTTGTTTGTTTTTCAAACTTAAAATTGATCTAAATACGGAAAATAACAAAAGCATAATACCTTCCATCGTCTATACATTCAACGAATCACAGGTAACGATAGTTTAAGTGTTAAATTTCGAGAACAAATCCTCTTAACACCACGAACCATCGGATCACATGACTGACAAAAGAAAAATCTGACAAACATCACCTGAGGAAAACCAAAACATTGCGTTTAACACTCAAAAAGCACCTAAGTTCTACAAAAACCAACAGAACATGACTTCTATGAATGATGCAGATTTCCAAAAAATCAAATGCATTATTGAAAATTCGCTTGATGCTGCCCTGACCAATATGGCCACAAAAGATGATATTGGAAATCTAAACAAAGAAATTGAACATCTACGCAAAGAGAATCAGGAGCTTTCCCAAAAAGTACATTCGTTTGAAATGCGTTGTTGTTTACTTGAAGAAGAACTTGAATTGCAAAGCCGCGAGATAAAAAACTAAAATTTAATCTTTACTCTAGCAAGTGAATGCGAACACCCACAAGAACGAATTAACGCAATAACCAAACTTTTGCTAGGAAACGAAGCTCCCGATATGCCACCTGCTGTAAAGCTCATCCAAAACAACAAAACAATAAAAATGAAATTAAATACAGGATCTAATGAAAACACAACAATGATGCTTAAAAATGCTTCAAAATTAAAAGGCACAGGTATTTACATACAACGCGATCTCAGCAAACAAAGTCAACTTAAACACCGAATTATTCTAGCCTATCGAAGAGCTGTCAGAGAAAGAAACCCGACAAAAGTTATATCAATAAAGAATAACACAATGATAATAGGAGAAAAAACATTTTATTTATCTAAAAATAATACACTAAAATATCAGATTCAAGATGGTGAATCTGAGTTACAGAAGATGTTTGGAGATCTAAACTTTAGAAATGTCAGTGCTATTTACGAAAATATCCAGTATGACAGACGTCAAAATGAATGGTCTAGACCAGTTGCATCAGATGTACCAGGGATGTCACCTGTAAACCAAAATAGTATTAAATTGAACAGATCTTGAAATGTAAATGCCGTCAGTCAAATTATTAATTCTAATACTACTAAAATCCTAGCATATAATATATCAGGTTTAAATAATAAAATTTTATTCTCAGAATTTTTTAGTTATATTATGAATTTTGAAATATTTTTCTTATTTGAAACACATGTTACAACTGAGAATATAAGTAAATATAAGAATTATTTTTATGGTTTTAAACTTATTTGGGTTGAAGCTATTAAAACATCAGTTAAAGGCCGCGCTAGTGGAGGAAACCTGTTTGGAATACGTACAACACTTTTACACGTTTATGATTTTGACGAACTTGGAGGAACTACAGTGGTGCGATGTCTGCAACAAAATAACCTATACATTATCCCGTACTATATTAATTGTAACAAGTGGAACAATGATTACGAAATATTGTACGATATTATGCAAATACTAGCCAGCAAAAGTGTATTATTGATTGGAGATTTCAATGCGAGAATCGGGGTTTCTCAAATTACAACAACAAATCACATAACCAACCCAGTGTTTTCGTATGCAAATAGACAGACAAAAGACAATATTTGCAACAAGAATGGACGCGATCTGTTACAACTGTTACAATTGTATGACCTATTCATACTTAATGGTTGCACAGAAGGTGATATGGATGGGCATTACACATTCACTGGTGGACAAGGTAGATCTGTCATCGATCTTTGCACTGCCAATAATGACTGGATTGACCGCATTCAACATTTTGAAGTTCAGTGTAAGCCGTATTCTGATCACATGCCGATTGTAGTAGAAATAACCGACTCTTCACAAACGAGAAAAACAAATCTCAACCTACTGCCGCGACTTTGCTGGAAAAATGAATCAACAGCCTTATATCAACGCTCTTTGGATACGCTTCTTGTAAACAGCAATGCATCATCAGAACTACCGGAAGTTCTCAACAATAAGTTGACCGAATGTATACGAACTGCAACATCTAATAAATCACTCTCTTTTAATTTAAAATTCAAGCAAAAATGGTTTGACCAAGACTGCTACAAAGCTCGGAGAAAATCTTTTGCACTTTTGAAAGCACTGCGGTCATCAAATAATCTCCAATTGAGAAGCTGGTATTTGGAAGCAAACGCAAGTTATAAAACTATATGTATGAAAAAAAAAAATTGCTTATGATAATGAAAAAGCAATTGAACTAGGACTAACTAAAAACCCGAAGGACTTCTGGAAAATTGCGAAAGAAATTAACGGAGCCAACTACAAAATAGGTACTGGAATTTCCACTGAAACCCTTGCCATTCACTTTAAGCATCTTCTCTCCAATGATTATGGTTGTACAACTTTTACTGCGGATCCTTTAATCACTGACCAAATATTAGATGCAGACATCGAAAGCGAAGAAATTCAAGTCGTGTTAAACAAAGCAAAAAACAAAAAGGCATCTGGTGAAGATGGAATTCCTTACGAATTTTTCAAAAATGCAACTCCTATGTTTCTTAACCATTTAAAAATTCTTTTCAATAAAATCTTTATGAATGCCGACATACCTTTATCGTTAAAAAAATCCGTCATTTTCCCTATACATAAAAAAGGCTCGCTAGACTCTCCTGAAAATTACAGAGGAATTTCATTCATGAATGTAATTGCAAAAATATTCTGCAGTATACTTGTTGCAAGGCTTGAAAAATGGATCGAACAGAATAATATTTTATCTGATCTACAGGCCGGTTTCAGAAAAAACTTTTCAACGACCGATCACATTTTTACACTATCATCTATAGTCAAAGCATTTCAAGCACGGAACAAAAAGGTCTTCGTTTTTTTCGTTGACTTCAAAGCTGCTTTTGACCTAGTCAATAGGAATGCCCTTTTTTATAAGTTGACACAGCTTGGTATATCTACAAAGTTCCTAAAAGTAATTAGAGAAATGTACACTGACACGAAGGCGGCTACTGGGATGGAGTGAACTTCTCAGAATGGTTTAGAACCAGCACAGGAGTTAAGCAAGGATGCCCACTAAGCGCTCTTCTATTCTCGTTATTTATAAATGATGTTGCTGATGAACTTCCTGGGGGAGTAAGAATAGATAGCTGCACTGTGAATGTATTATTATACGCTGATGACCTCGTCATACTTTCAGAATCACCCGAAGGTTTACAATTGATGATCAATCGGTTATCTACATACTGTAACAGATGGGGACTGTCTATCAACACAACAAAGTCAAAAATAATGATATTTGCACGTACGCAAAGCGCTAACAATGGAAGAAGCTGGAAATATAATGATTCGCAACTAGAAGTAACAAAAGAGATCAAATATCTAGGTTTGAAACTGAATCCAACACTAAATTTCAAAAGTCATTTATCAGAGAAAGCCAAAAGCTCGCAAAGTTTGATAAATTTAACATGGAAAAATATATTCTCTAACAAACAAATTAATTTATCTACAAAATACAAAATCTTTAATTCAGTAGTGAAATCAACTCTCTTGTATGCTGCTCAGGTTTGGGGATCAGAAGAATACGAAGAAATCGAAAAATTTTATAGGAGTCTCATAAAGAAACTTTTCAACCTACTCCTAAATACACCTAATTATGCCATATATTTGGAAACAGGACTTCCAAAACTTGTGACAAGCACCCTGAAGTCTCAAGCTGACTACATCATCAAAGTCTACAGCAATCATCAGAACACAAGGCTTTCGAAAAAACTGCTTTTATACGAGTTGAGAAACAAGGACTGGTGGTTTGCAAGATGGCAAACTGTTGGAAATGAGTGTGGAGTGAGATTGGATGATGAATTCAGCAATATACACCATCTGAAAGAACAAATGTACAGCATCATAGAGAAAAATGAGGACACAATGAGGCTTTTACTGATAGAAGAAGCACAAGAGTCATCCAGTAGAATAATCTACAGTCAGCTCAACTATAATCTTGGTACAAGAAACTATTTCCAGGATTCACTGAGCTATACAGAGATATCCCTGATCTTTAAAGCAAGATGTGAAGTTCTCAACTTAAATGGAAATCCTTACAATAATAGTTTTAACCAATTCTGTACACTTTGCAACTTAAAGTCAAAAGAAGATTGTCTACACTTCATAAGTATATGTCCAATATTTAAAACTCAAAGACGCCTCTTTTTCGGGAAAAATACTCTTACTTTGCAAGAGACTATAAATATCCTAAACAAGCATGATTGGAAAACGTTAAGTAAATTTTTGAAAGATATTTACAAGTATAGAATGTTATTAATTTCAGAATTCGATTAAATTCAAAACATAAGTCTATATATTCTTATTTATTTTCGCCAACCTGGCTGACGGCATAGCCATAGCATTTAAATTCATAATATTGTATTAAATTGTATTAAATTGTTGTAAATTTATATAAATAAATGAATTACTTACTTACTTACTTTACTTACTTACTTACAGTAGTTCATTTCCTCTGCAAATGCCCTGCTCATGCCAAAGCTAGAAAACAGTCACTCGGAAGAGCATTCTTTGACGATATTAACGAACATTCTGAAATGAAGATCAAAGACTTGATTTCTCTTCTCAACGCGATGAAATGGCTCTAGGACAAATTTCGGCTACTTCTGCATTATACCTTCCGTCGATTCCCTATGATCACAAGATAGTGGACTAGGGTTCTTGTGGGGGTTTGTGGTGCACAGCGACCGGATGATCATCCAATCAGATAAGTGAACGCTCCAGTGCCAGCCAACGAACTGCCTAGTGGGCTAACTCTGGATGGTGCGGGTGTGGGTGCGGGTGCTGATCTGGTTGAGTGAGTGATCCACTTTCAGATGATTGTGCTAAAAGCTACAACAAAATCCTATTCTAAACTCAAATAAAAAGGGACGAAAATCAATGTCGCGTTTAATGATTGCATACGGTATATTTATAGAATTCCAAGGTATGTTAGTGTTTGGAGGTATAAGATGTCATTACTGGGAATGAGCTTGGATGATTATTATAAGTATAGATCGTTTCTGAAACTCCATGACATAATTCATAATCGTTGTCCTGAGTATTTGTATGATAATCTTACTTTTTTGCTATCGCCTAGAGCCCTAGAGGTCTGAAATTAGTCATACCACGGTTTACACATACAGTGGGGGAGCGATCTTATTTTGTTAGTGCAATTCGGTTTTGGAATAATCTTCCTCACCAGTTGCAAAGAACTATTTCGTCGAGGGTTTTTCGGGAGAAACTACTTAAACACATGTCACAATAAACCCATTTTTTTTATTGCATATCATAAAAAAAAGTCTTAAATACTATTATACTCTTCAGTTGATATTCCTTCATAGATTATATTGTAATTAAATTTAATCTCCATATATTTGTGCCAATTATAAGTAATTAACATTTTGATACTTAATAATAAGATTTTATATCTTGAAGTACAATGTAAAACATTTTTATATATCAAATAAATTGAAATTGAATTGAAATATCCTGAGGATATGCCCATATTCTCTCTCTTCAATTCCATCCACAGGTTCAAACGAGTTATGGTATCAAAACGGCGCACTTCAGTGCTAATTGGGCTATGGGCTAGACTGCCAGTGGCCGCCATTTCTACCTACGTAACGGGGTGCTGTGTCGGGTAACTTTCAAATCATTTTTGCAATTTTCGAAGACATGAATATTGTATATGAGAAATTATTTTCTAAAACTGTTGCACGATAAAATGCTTCACTGTAATAACGCGACATGCCAAAAACCAGATATAACATTTTAGATTTTAGCATGTTATATATATAGAAAATGGCAAAATTGGTCGTATTTCTCAAAATAATTTGGCCTTATTTCACATTGTCACAGCGTAATAAAACCAACTGCTGAAAATCGGCCCTATTTCGCTTTTGCAAAGTGATATAAGGCCAATTCTTTAAAGTTGGCCTCATTTCATTTAAATTTATTTCACGGCACCGGGTACGCAACACAAGCTTGTCAGATATATCAAACGACGCAGAGTTAATTGTTTAACAAAACTGTATTTTTATTTTTTATTTATATATGTTGAAAATTGAAATAAAAAATCCAAAAAAGGTAAAAAAAATCAATTTTTCAACATTGACTAATTTTTGGTTTTTATATATAAAGAAAAAATGTACCATGATATAAAATCTAATTATGCATTTTTAGGGATATTTTAGAAGTTTGCGAAATGTATCGTAATATAATTTTTTTTTTCTCATCACAAAATCGGAGGAGACCCAGATGGCTTCCTTGGGGATCCCCGGTAGTGGCATATATTTTACGGGAAATAAAATTACAGAACCTTACGCACTGAGTACGTTTTGACAAATAAGAATCTATCCACCTTAATAAAGTAGAATGAATACTCTTCACGAACAGAAGAAATAGGCCTCAAATGTAAATTATAATCAAAATGCATACTGAATCTAATCGCAAGCTACCTCAAAATAAGTTTAGGTATTTCTATGTATATCAAATTAATTTTTCAAACAAAGATTTTTAATAAAAAAATATATTTTATTTAAAATGCAACTTATTACTAGTTTTACAAGTATTGATGTTTATGGTTGCGGGGTTGGAATCGGACTACTCGTTGTGATCGTCATACTCTCCTCGAAGGTTCGGATAGCGGTAGGTATCAGCGGCGGCGTCGTCGGTCATAAACCATTTCATTATCTGTTGCAGATGACGATGATCCCGATCTTATTTCGGGGTTGGTGTCATTTTTCATCCTGCACTTGTCTGCACTTGTTGACCCGTGTGGTCACCATGTGTTAACTCTCCCCTTGGTCGGAAGAAGATTATCCCAATCTTCGCTTAACATCTCCTGTACTCTTGATCTTGAACTGTCTATGAAATTTTCCATTTCTATTGCGACTTGTTGATCATAATCAGGTATGTTCGCTTTGTTCGCTTGATGCACTCGCAGTACCTAGTAAATATTTTTATACATATTCCCCACAATACGGGATGTTCTTTTACATCGGACAAAAATGGTTCTATGTAATCTAAGGTTGTGTACATAAGATTCTCGTCTTGTGAAGCAATGTACTCGAGAATTTTGATTTGGGATGGTTTATTTAACTTAATACGTTCTAATATTTGGTTTTTTGAGTTAAAATACAATTTTCCATCAATTGATACATTATTTTCAAATTGAACCAGGTTGATTCCTGCTAGTTTTATTTCATTGACAATATGATTTCCTGTTAATACAATATTTCCTTCGTTAATAATTTCTATAGGTTTGTTTCTTTCTTTGATTTTTGTATAGTTAGCTTTATATTTATTTAAAAGGTTCGTTAAACAGCTTGTTTCTTTAATAATTTTACAGTAATCGTGGTTGAGTTCTTTTTTACATGCGGATTTATAAATTTTTTTCTTATATTTAACAATTTTACTTAATATAATCATTTTTCCACCATTTACATCATTACTTCTAGTTATATAATGATAACCTAACCCTTTTACTTTGGGGTATTTGACAAATAGCACAATTATATAATATTTTTTTGCACCATTTTGAATATGGAAGCATCTAGTGTGTCTGTTATGGATATATTTACTTTTTCTTGTTCCATAATGCTTTTAATTTCTTCAAAATCTAACAATAGTGTATTGAGTACATTTGATTTACTTAAATTAATGGTGTTTATTATCTCTCTAAGTTCTATAATTATATATTTCATTATTTTAATTTCTGCTGTCTCTTTACTATATGTTTCTATGTATGCTGTCTAACTTGTCGAACAATAGTTTATTTATGTTTTTTTGTTTGTTGTTTGATTTGATGAACTCCTGCAACTTTAAATTGATTTTGGTGGCATCATCATGGTCTGGACTACCGGAGATCCATTTCCAAAGGATGCCTAATTCGTTGATACCTCTACATTCCCTATTCCTGATAGATAGTTCGTTGAGTAATTTGTCGGCTAGTTCTAGCTCCTGGTTAACGATTTTTAAAAGTTCCTTTTTGGCTCTAAATCTATCTAATATTTCGGAGTAGGTAGTTAAATTGATGACGTGATAGAGCTCACCAAAGTCTTCGTAAACTGCGGCTCTACCATCTTCTATCAAAATAAATTCATCATTGGTGTAGTCGGTGATTTGTTGCGCTAAAGTTGACGCTACTAGCGTAAGTATAAGAAGCATCATCTGTAAGTTAAGTTTCTAATATTATTTTTATGGATTTTTCGATTATTAGAATCTATAACTATATTCCCTAAGTCTTCTTTAACTTTCTTTTTTCCAAATATAGGTTTGTTATTACTTCTTCTCTGTCCATTGTTAACAAAAATGTTGTCTCTTACTTTATATGTTTTATTTTTCCTATTTTTATTCAAATATCCTAACATTTTTTTTTGGTGTGTTTGGAGTTTACCTTTTGTGTCACTATTATCTATATAATTATGGAATATATCCGTCGGTCGTTTGTCTGTCACGTGTGAATTGTTTCGTTATATTTCTTTGTGGCTAGAGTCATTACATCTTTAATGTCTGTTATATGCGTAGTTTATTTAACTATTCAAATAAGCTCTGTTAGTGTAGAGTGAACTCTTTCTATTGCTCCGTTGCTCTTTGAGTGAGCCGGTGGTGTAGTCTTATGGGTTATATTTAGGAGGTTGTATGCACATTGAGCAGAAGGTGAGCAAAATGCTGCCTCATTATCGGATATCAACAATCTGACGTTAGGGGTAATATTCAATCATTCTATTTTCTACTTCGATTTTCGAATGAACTTGAGTCGTAATCAAATATTTTGAAAAAGGGTCTCTCATTGCGAAATGTTTCGCAGTAGTAAATATCTGCGTGAATGCGTTCTCCCCCTTCTTCAGGAATTGGAGTCTCACCAATTGGTTGCCTATTCGGATGCCTGTCAAACTTATTCTTTTTACAGATTTCACATGAAGCGTTAGTTGAGAGAATTTGTTTTAAAGCGTTTGGCCAATAATATTTATTAACGATTTGCTTATACACTTCTTTAGCTTGTCTATGAGCTCGGTTGTGTTCAGCAGCTCTTCCTTATCGGTTACATCTTCAACTATTTGATTACAGAATAAGAACTAAACTGTTGGAAATTCTTCTAAAAGTTTATCTTTAATTTTGAAGAATACCTCTTCGGTACTAAAAATTCCTACAGTTAAGCCTGTTTTTATTATTGTTTTAATTTCTCTTACTATGTCTAAATCTTTAAAAAGCACTGTATGTCTCCAGTAGCCTGTGTGGATTTCTTTTGAAATTATTTTATTCTTAAGTGATTCGTCTATGATTAAATGTACTTTAAAATTATTAATTCTTTGGTTTACTCTTTTTACATCTGAAATGGGACTACTCTCTGCACTGTGAACAGTTCCTGATTCTGATTCGTCTTCGTTCATCATATTGAGTTCCTGTCTACTGAGAGCATCAGCTACGATATTCTCCTTACCTGGTTTGTACATAATTTCCGGAGCGTACTCTTCTATGAAGGCGCGCCAGCGTTTTATTTTTGGGTTTGGGTTTTTATCACCAATGGCAAACGTTAATGGTTGTGATCTGTATATATGCGGATACTACTCACACCGTAAAGGTAATTTCGAAGGTTCTTCAATGCCCAAATTATGTCAAGAAGTTCTTTCTCGTTTGTCATGTAGCTCTCTTCGGTTTTACTTAAAGTTCGACTTAAAAAATTATTGGTTTATTATTTTGGCTAAGCACTGCACCTATGGCTGAGTTGCTAGCGTCTGTTGTTAGCTCAAATCTTTCAATATCTTGAATGCTTTAATGGCTTCCTTATGGAATTCTATTGTTACCTTTTTACTATTATTTTGGCCAGTTCTACCATTCTCTCCGCTAAGATACTTGGTCATGGGTTTGGCAATCATCGCTTAATTTCTTATGAATTTACGGTAATAACCAGCTAACCCCAAGAAAGATCTTAGTTGACGTAAAGTCTGCGGTTGTGGGAATTCCTCCCGAGTTTTTACTGGGTCCATTTAAATTCAATTAAAGGATACGATGTACCCAAGAAATTCTACTTCTTTCATGAAGTATTTAGATTTAACGCTCGATATTCTCATGTTTGCCGTGCTCAAGGCTTTTAGTTATTATCTCGATATGCTCGAGATGTTCCTCTTCCGTTTCTGAGTATATGATGACGTCATCGATATAGACGTGGCAAAATTTGCCTATATACTCGCGGAGAATATCATCCATAGTTCTTTGAAAAATGGACGGTGCGTTTTTTAGTCCAAACGGCATTCGAAGGAATTCGTATTTGCCGTTGTTAATGCTAAAAGCCGTTTTCTCCCTATCGTTTTCCTTCAGTTTAATCTGATGGAAACCGCTCTGCAAATCGAGAGTGGTGAAAACCGCTCTGCAAATCGAGAGTGGTGAAGTATCTAGCTTTGCCTAGTTTAGCTAGGATCACGGATGTTTCCGCCATTGGGTACTTTTCAGTTTTGGTAAAAGAGTTAAGCTTTTTATAGTCCTTGACTAGTCTATGCTTCTTCGTACCATCTTCGTTAAAACTCTTTTTGTCTACAACCCATACAGGAGAGTTGAATGCGCTTCTACTAGGTTGTATTATTTTATTTTCGAGTAAGTTCTCGATTTCTTTGTTAACGAAATTTGCCACTGGTTGTGGATATGCATAACCTTTGGTCCAAATAGCTGTGTCAATAGTAGTATCTATGCTACATTGCACACGAGTGTTGTATGGAAGGTAATTTGGGTTCTCGGTGAAGACACCCTGATATTTTTTTAAGATTAAAGTTAGTTTTGCCTTTGTAGAGATTTCGTTATTTATATTAAGAGTGTTTATTAAATTATCGTTGAATATTAAGGGTATCATACCCTGATCATATTCCAACGTCGAGTCCCTGATATTAATATTTCCATTTACTTTTCTAAATAATTTGATGCCAATAATCGCATCGAAATCCTTGAGTTCGTTAAGCTCATAAAATGTATCCCTTACTCCCAAGATATGTATGTCTTGATAAGCGTCCGTGGACGCTATTAACTCGCGATGGAGTTTCAAGCTCCATACTTGAAAACAGACCTGGTTTTACATAATTATGAGTTGCTCCTGTATCTATCAAAATATAAAATATGCGCCCGACCTACCATCCGTTCTTTTTATATATGGTGGGTCGTGCCTTATTCTAACAAAATTACCGCTCTCATTTAAGTTATTGAGGCGTGGAACTTTATTTGTAGCAATCTGATCGCTTATTGTTCGCTCTCTCTTGAACGGGTTGTTATTGTAAGTGTCATTAGACCATTGTGGTCTAGTATTACTAAAGTTATGAGGCATAGCTTGTCTCGCGGGCACTAAATTCCCACTCGATGTGTCCATCCTCTCGGGTCGGTTATAACCGTTACCAGAATTGCTAAAATGGCGATTCTGTTGGAATGGTTTATTCCGTTGTTGGAAGGGTTCCGTAAACTGTCTGTTTTGGTGGGGCAACTCATTGTGGTTCGTTGCTCTATTTTGGCGGAATGGCCTGGTTGTCGACTAGTCGGACAATGGATTCGGTGTGACCTATGAAATCGTTGTCTGATTGGACTCTATTTCCTGTGCGCTCGCTAGAGCATTAGGTCAATCCTCAGGGTTAAGAGAGAACACTATATTACTTGTGGGCTGGTTAAGCACAGTAAAAAAACACTCGAAGCGCGTTTTGTCTTACCCTTTCGGTAAGGCATTCTGTTTCGGCAGTTCTAGGACCTTAACTTATTATCGTCTTGTTCGTTATAAACGTCAGTACCTTCGTTACATCGGCATAAAATTCCTGCAAGGTTTTCCTATCTTGTCTCATAGGGCTTAATTCCGTTTCAAGCATATGGACAGGCATTTTGTCACTAAATGTTAAATCTAACCGACCTAAAATAGCGTCTATATTTAATGGTGTTCCGTGACTGGTGAGAACATCGTTCGCTTTCCCTATTATTTTATTTCTAACTATGTTCACTACAGAAAAATATCTTGCCCCTCCCTTACAGGGTTCATATACCTTCATAGCATTTATTAGCGCTGTTCGCCAAGAAACATAATTTTCCCCATCGAATTGTGGTAGGCATTTTGCTACCTCCAAGCCTTCGCCGCCTACTACTGTTGGGTCGATCGTAATGTCCTTGTAAGGTTCGATGTCGTCTCTTGTCGTCAAAGCCGAAAGTTGTTGGGTTAGTCTATTAACCTCTTCTACTAGTTTTGGTTGGCGTCAGCCACGAACCTACTCACTAGTGTCATTCTCACTCACTATTCTGGTGTCATTGCCATTCTTTCCTTTACAAATCAATTTTCCCTGAATATTCACAATTTCTTTTTTCCTTATCAATTTTTGATGGAAATATTTTTACACTTATTATTTTTTTTTTTTTAACTTCAACCAGTTCTTACTTATACAATATAATTTTCAATGATGCGAATGAATTTTAGAACCTTTTGAATTAATAAAAAATATTCTTACTTTCGTACTATTATGTTGAGATTTCGGCTACTGATGCACCTACTTCTCTGATCAGTTGGGTTATGTGAATGTCCCCTTCTTTGCTTCATGTGTTTTAAGTCTGCAGTCTTCTTTGAGTCGTTCCCCCGTTGCTCAGGTTTTAGGTCAGAGTTTTGTATCTAGGTTCTCGTGGCTGAAGGATACTTCGTCGGTGTGTTCCTTTTTGTTTTCTCCCTCTCGAATGCCTTTTAAATTGTTTTTGTTTGTATGGTTTTTCACCCACTGAATTTAATTCACTTTTAATTTAACAAATACTTTTTTAGCAATTTAACGGGTCCCTGCTCGGGCGCCAATTAATTTTTCAAACAAATATTTTTAATAAAAAAATATATTATATTTCAAATGCAACTTATTACTAGTTTTACAAGTATTGATGTTTATGGTTGCGGGGTTGGAATCGGACTACTCGTTGTGATCGTCGTACTCTCCTCGAAGGTTCGGATAGCGGTAGCTATCAGCGGCGTCGTCGGTCATAAACCATTTCATTATCTGTTGCAGATGATGCTGGCTTGGGTCATAAATTATGCAGTTTACGATGATCCCGATCTTATTTCGGGATTGGTGTCATTTTTCATCCTGCACTTGTCTGCACTTGTTAACAAGTGATGGTGGTCACCATGTGTTAACTTATCATAAGCACTATGCGAATACATTCAGTATGCAACAGCAAAATAAAGTTCATTAAATGACAAGAGTTCCGTATACCCGAAACATGATGCCCAACCAAATGAAACCTCACCTTGAACTGCTACTGCAGGTTAAGAAACTAATGGTGCAGTAATGGCAATGTGTTTCGCGTAGGGGAGAATGGGGCAAGAAGGACCTCGGGGCAAAAAGAACCAAACCGATTTTCGGCGTGGTTTTTAGCTCCATCTTATATTCAATAATGAGAACTTATGAATAGACCTATTTTGCCAACACATCCCTTTGTTTCGTTGAAAAACTGAAGTTAGTTGTGGTTTAAATGAAGAAAGTTTAAAAACGGCCCATCTGTTAAAAAAACAAGCACTTTGCAAAACCGTTCCAAGACGACAGGTTGAACTTTTCCGAAACTTAGTACGTTTTATATTGTTTGTGATCGTTTGTGTTCTTTAAAAATACTGGATATAAAGGTTAATAAATAATATTAAAAAAAAATATTAAAAACATTTCTTTTAAAAAACTCCTTGTGGGGTAAATGGAACCAGTACGTCGGGGAGCAAAACGGACTACCAGTCCGTTTTGCCCCACGAAGTACAGGTTCCAATTTGAAGGCAAAACAACAACTACCTAAGATAAGTCTGTTTTGCTCCATGACCTTCAGGCTAAGCGCATATTGAGACGCGTACGACACGAGTGACGCTACACAGCACAGCACGAGTTTTTGTAAACAATACAATAGAACAACGCGTATTGATAGAGCGACGCAACATAACCTGACCAGCGTTTTCCGAAAAACGCAGTTTCCTTTTTTGCATATGGATAACATACAGAAAAGGTCTTGAACCCCATTTTCATTTCAAGGGCGCTCAGCTCTTTAATTAAATACAATTTTGAAGTTCCTACTCTTGGTAACTGGGCTTTATGAAAAAATTCATTTTCAATGCAGCATTACGTACAAAGGCCCCAACCCCGTTGCCAGACTTTCATATTTGCATATGAATAGTAGGGACATATCTTAAAACAAAAGGATTTTTTGTTCACACGCAAAAATTGCTGTGGGCTCTCGGTCTGTATAGTTTCGTTTTAAAGTTCCTTTTTATTTATTTATTTTTCTACGCTTCCTTTGTTTATTGATTCTTTGTATCCTTCCAAGAAGGAATTTGAGTTTTTAAATATATATAAGTATTTTTTATTTTATTTTTATTTTTTAAATGTTTTCTATACCGATAGTTTTTAATAAAATTGTAAATTTAAATCAGTGGTGCATTTTGCCTCTTTCAAAGGATCCTTTTGCCCTGCTAGTGGGGCAAAACGGACTTTTTTGGTAAGGTTGTTTATTTGTGCATATCTCTTTATATACCTGTTTAACTATTCTGACTGTTAACTATGATGGAGTTCAAAGGTTAATGTATTATTTAAAAAAATATTTGCTTTTCTTTTATGAATAGAAAAAAAATAAGAGCGTCTAAAGCTTAAGTGGTGCTTCTTGCCCCACCCTCCCCTATACGAAATTCGAACCTTAAATAATTGAATTATGTTCAAGGTTGTCGAATAAACAATTTTGATTATTATGGTTTATAAATTATTTATTGCTTATGTTAACTATTTTTAAGTATAAATATTCCCGATTTTGGGACAATAAACTATTCAAACAAGAATCGCCAAACTGTTCGTTATTCATTCATTAGCTATCCCCCCGCCAGTGGTAAGGTGGCTAATATTAATTTCGAATAAAACCAAATTAAGGGTGAATTGGTACATGCACCAATTTCACCAACAACATTAATTAAGTCACGGTATTGTACCCTGGCAAAAACTCGTTGAGACAAAAGAGTCCCAGCGTCAACATTTGGTGACCCCGACCAGAGGCAAGGGGCAACTCACCTTCACAAATATTAATAAAAGCGTTGTCAGGGCTATACACTGGCAAGGCCAACTAACAAGCCATTTTTACAAAAAAAAAAAAAGGGAGTGTATTTTCTCTTTAAAGAGCGTTACCAGGGCGCCAGGGCCATAACACTGGTACCAAGCAGAGTTCCTGAAATAGGTCACTGGTACCAAGCAGAGTTCCTGAACGATGTTCCTGATACCAAGCAGAGTTCCTGAACGAGGTTCCCGATACCAAGCAGAGTTCCTGAACGAGGTTCCCAATACCAAGCAGAGTTCCTGAAAAAAAAAGGTTTACAGCGCTTCGAGGAAAACGGCTCAATACAAAGGAGACCGGATTCAGCGAGTGGAAGAATATTGGAAGCGGTTTCAAGAAAACCACCAGAAAATTGAGGGTTTGATTAAACACGACACACCCTACGTCGCAGGACAGACGTTTCAGAAGGTTGAAGCTCTTTATAATAGTTTAATGGCAACCCTTCGAGAAATTAATCCCCAAGAGGTTGACGATTTGGAATACACCTGTTCCGTCAGTGAAACCAACAAAGAGCAAGACCTACCAGCAAATAAACCAACTCCAATCTCTCCTTACAAAAAATAGGCACTTCAGTTATCATCTTTAGACGGCAACATGCTGCTTTAGCAGGATTGCAGAGGGCATTAGAGGGTGCGTCAACACAATTATTGGAAAATCGCTCCTCAGAATTCTATCATATAAAAATAAAGACTATTGAACGATATTGGGAGGAAGTTCTGCACATCTACAATTTAGTATATGAACAATATGAGGATCCCTCTCTAGAAGGATACTACGTTCAAGAGTTCATCAAAACCGAAAATCAAACTGAAGAGAAGTTAATTGAGCTAAACGAATTAGCAAATCAAATTCAACAAGGGCCAAGGTTCGAGGTTCAAATTCTTCAAGCAATTTAAAATTACCTAAAATAACGTTGCAGAGGTTTGACGGTGATTATTTAAAATGGCGGCAGTTTCACGACTTGTTCGTTCAGATGGTATACAATCAACCTATGGCCAAATGTCAAAAATTGTGATACCTAAAAACAAATGTATCAGGAGAGGCTGCAAGGCTTATTCGACACTTCACATCCACAGACGATAATTATGA
The DNA here is from genome assembly GCA_949320155.1 of Melangyna quadrimaculata. Lineage (NCBI taxonomy): Eukaryota > Metazoa > Arthropoda > Insecta > Diptera > Syrphidae > Melangyna > Melangyna quadrimaculata. The sequence continues at coordinate 251,556,695 of OX439483.1, read as the reverse complement.
TGCCGCCTGGAAAACAAAAATTGATCGATACGACAACACAAGACTCTTGGTATCTGCATTAATCAATAAATTAATGAATCAACCAAACGGGTCGTCCGACAAAGGAACAGCAAGTTCCGTAAAAGCTAATGACACTACACAAGAATAAAATTCAATTAAAAAGTACAAGTGACCTCAACTCCAGAAATTATTGTGTTTCGCCCAAGGTATAACAGTGGGCTCTTCAGTCAGTCTGTTATACCCTACTAAGACACAAATTTTGGTCGATGTTTACCGACTCTTATAAAAATCACAGCAAAAAGATACTGAGAATTTTATTATTCTAGGGGAATTTGTTTAAATTCGTGCACCTAGAAAATAAATACCCGTGGTCAGGTTTTTTATAATAAGAAGATGAAGAAATTTAAATATTAAAATATTGAAATTACTTCTGTTTTAAGTGGAGTGAATGAATAAAATTCAATTAAAAAGTACAAGTGACCTCAACTCCAGAAATTATTGTGTTTCGCCCAAGGTATAACAGTGGGCTCTTCAGTCAGTCTGTTATACCCTACTAAGACACAAATTTTGGTCGATGTTTACCGACTCTTATAAAAATCACAGCAAAAAGATACTGTGAATTTTATTATTCTAGGGGAATTTGTTTAAATTCGTGCACCTAGAAAATAAATACCCGTGGTCAGGTTTTTTATAATAAGAAGATGAAGAAATTTAAATATTAAAATATTGAAATTACTTCTGTTTTAAGTGGAGTGAATGAATAAAATTCAATTAAAAAGTACAAGTGACCTCAACTCCAGAAATTATTGTGTTTCGCCCAAGGTATAACAGTGGGCTCTTCAGTCAGTCTGTTATACCCTACTAAGACACAAATTTTGGTCGATGTTTACCGACTCTTATAAAAATCACAGCAAAAAGATACTGTGAATTTTATTATTCTAGGGGAATTTGTTTAAATTCGTGCACCTAGAAAATAAATACCCGTGGTCAGGTTTTTTATAATAAGAAGATGAAGAAATTTAAATATTAAAATATTGAAATTACTTCTGTTTTAAGTGGAGTGAATGAATAAAATTCAATTAAAAAGTACAAGTGACCTCAACTCCAGAAATTATTGTGTTTCGCCCAAGGTATAACAGTGGGCTCTTCAGTCAGTCTGTTATACCCTACTAAGACACAAATTTTGGTCGATGTTTACCGACTCTTATAAAAATCACAGCAAAAAGATACTGTGAATTTTATTATTCTAGGGGAATTTGTTTAAATTCGTGCACCTAGAAAATAAATACCCGTGGTCAGGTTTTTTATAATAAGAAGATGAAGAAATTTAAACATTAAAATATTGAAATTACTTCTGTTTTAAGTGGAGTGAATGAATAAAATTCAATTAAAAAGTACAAGTGACCTCAACTCCAGAAATTATTGTGTTTCGCCCAAGGTATAACAGTGGGCTCTTCAGTCAGTCTGTTATACCCTACTAAGACACAAATTTTGGTCGATGTTTACCGACTCTTATAAAAATCACAGCAAAAAGATACTGTGAATTTTATTATTCTAGGGGAATTTGTTTAAATTCGTACACCTAGAAAATAAATACCCGTGGTCAGGTTTTTTATAATAAGAAGATGAAGAAATTTAAATATTAAAATATTGAAATTACTTCTGTTTTAAGTGGAGTGAATGAATAAAATTCAATTAAAAAGTACAAGTGACCTCAACTCCAGAAATTATTGTGTTTCGCCCAAGGTATAACAGTGGGCTCTTCAGTCAGTCTGTTATACCCTACTAAAAAAACCTGACCACGGGTATTTATTTTCTAGGTGCACGAATTTAAACAAATTCCCCTAGAATAATAAAATTCACAGTATCTTTTTGCTGTGATTTTTATAAGAGTCGGTAAACACCGACCAAAATTTGTGTCTTAGTAGGGTATAACAGACTGACTGAAGAGCCCACTGTTATACCTTGGGCGAAACACAATAATTTCTGGAGTTGAGGTCACTTGTACTTTTTAATTGAATTTTATTCATTCACTCCACTTAAAACAGAAGTAATTTCAATATTTTAATATTTAAATTTCTTCATCTTCTTACTACACAAGAATGTCTGATGGAATTAACAAATATTGGAATAAGGGCTGAAAATTGGGATTTATTAATAACACACATTGTGCTGAAGAAACTAGACAGGGACACTCATACCTTATATGAACAGTCGCTCGATAATCCCGGAAACATTCAAAATGTAAGTGAGTTACTTGATTTCCTGGAAAGGCGATTTCAATCTCTTGAAGCGTTAGGTAATAAGGGAAGATTCCCAGAGGAGCAACGACGAGTACAGTCGAAGAAAGAGAAACTGCAGTCAAGTCAATCAAACCAGAACGAGAAGAAGACCCTAGAGGTTCTTACCACGGAAGAACTTAACAAAAAAATTCAAAAGGTGGTCCTATCCAGTCAAGAGTTAACTGACACACTCAATGCCATAGTATAAGTCATACAAAAGGACGAATTTAGCACTGATATGTTACAACTTACTGGCTAAACATAATAACGACGTAGCTGCATTTGCAATTCGTGCTGCAGTATTTGTCAAAATATTGAATACACACAAATTTAATGTTGCGAACACAATGCGACGCAGCTGCTGTCGCATCATCGCACCATATCGCACAAGTTCGTTAACTTTTAATTTTTGCTGCATGCTTTCTCACCTTCCCAATAGAAAAAAAAGCAAGCTACTGCGTGGAAAAAAAATTATTTCTGTTTTCAGTGTTTTTGTGTTGTGTCTGATTAAAATAGTTTTTTTTTACAAAAAAAAATAGTGAATGAATGTGAAACAATTATTTTGCAGTAAATAAGAGGGATATATGTTGGAATTTATCAACAGAAATTATCAAGCTGTACAGCTCCATTGTGGGCACATAGAAAATAGTGCGTACGATATTTTTTGACGACTGGTCTACTTGCGACTGCAGTTCTTGTTGCGGCACTCTATGTTGTTCAGCCCATAAACAAATATCATGAATGCACTAAATGATTTCCATACATTGTCTTTCTCCATTCTTAGATGAAAACAAAATCATACGCGTTGGAGGAAGACTGGAATCATCAACATTAGCATTTGAATCAAAGCATCCTATTCTATTACCCTATGAACACCCGTTCGTAAAGATGATAATGAAGGACATCCATGAAGACAATAAACATGTTGGTCCGCAAACACTTTTGGCCAAAACCAGACAAAGTTTTTGGTCGTTAAAGGGTAAAACGATTGCACGTTCTATAGTAAAAGGCTGCATAAGATGCGCCGGAGCCAAGCTTCAATTGCTCTCACCAAAAATAGGAAATCTACCAGTAACTCGAGTAGAGCTTGCCCGTCCTTTCGTGAATTCCGGTGTGGCAAAGGAAGTCGACCAGAGAAAGGGCCTACACGATGGAAGTTGGTCACATATATAAAGAAATAATTCTGGAAAAGATGGTCGAGAGAATATTTGAATGAATTGCAACAGAGAAGTAAATGGAAACAAAACAAACAAAATCTTCATCCTGGGGCTTTAGTTTTAATTAAAGAAGACAAAAGAAAACAACATCCACATACAACTCAAGAGAAGACTGTGTAGCTCGCGTAGCAGACGTTAAAAAAGCAACCAACATTTTACGACGAGCAAATCACAAACTTGCTCCTCTTCCGATCGATGATAATGAACCGAAACAAGAATTATATCCGCAAACCAGAGGATTCGTCACGTCAAACTTATGGCTCATCTAAAGGAAAGGCGGAAGATTCAACATCAGAAATAACCAAAGCTAGCACAAGCAACAGCGAACATGAACAACCACAACGAAGATTTTACAGCTCGGCAATATAAACAATGATGCTACAATGCTTAGCCTTAATAATAATAAGTAATCACCCTGTGGAATTCAATCAGTTTCCTGCTCAACTCGGAATACACTTTGAATCACTCGGAACAGTCAATCTGGCATCAAATGACTGGAACCTAGTAATGTATTATGATCTGGAACCGTACTGGGCTGAAAACGCAGAATTTACCAAGGGTATTCAATCTTTGCGGCAGCTTTGCAAATTGATATCACAACAGTTCTTGTCTATCAATAATAAATCAATTTGTCCAGCTACAAGATGAATTAAAAGGAGGCAACGAACTCTTCATTAACAACAATCACAAACCGAGAGAAAAACGGGGTGCTTTTAATATAGTGGGGACCCTAGCTAACTCTTTCTTTGGAATCCTCGATGCAGACTACGCACAGGAGTTATCAAAAACCATAAACAACATCAGCGGGAATTAAGATTATATTCTACAACTTTTGAAAAACCATACATCCATCATAGATTCAATAGTAAACATAATAAAAGGGAACCAGAGTTCAATTCGTGAAAAATTTAGAACTTTAAACGAGCACGTAAACAAAATTATTGATCACACAAATCAAGAAAACTTGCTTAATTTATTCTTATCGAGCTGACATTAATCATTACCAACATACAACGAATACACGAATCTTTCAGCGATGTGCTAATCGACATCGTTATACAAGCTTATGACCCTTTTCAAAAATAATATATAGAAAAACAAAACAGGCCTTGAATGAAAAACAACCAAGAGAACAAGCTGGATTTCAAGAAGGATATTCGACAACAGATCACCTGCAAACAATAAACCAGCTAGTTCAAAAATTTAATGAATAAAAAAGATTTTAGTAACGCATTCGATACAGTAGAACATGATAGTATATGGAAAGCTCTGAACAAGCATAACATTCATCACGTGTACACTGAAACACTGAAAAATATCTACAAAAATAGTACTCCGAGAATAAAGACTGACAAAATAGGACGTGAATTTCAAGTAAAACGTGGCGTACACCAAGGAGACCCAATGTCACCACCTCTATTTGCAGCTGTGTTAGAAGAAATCTTCCAAAACCTCGATTGAAAACATAACTACGGGAAACAATATTGGAATATAAAACCAATATTAGACAGCAATTTAAGCAAGCACACACGAAAGTATATACTCGACACAACTAAAAAACGAAAAAAGAACGAAAATTGCTCAACATAAGACTGTCTCAAAGAATACCAAATGAGGAAATAAGGAAACAAACAGATATAATCGATGTAGTAAAAAGAGCAAAGCAGTTAAAATGGAGTTGGGCCGGTCACACCTCGAGACTTCTTGACCAAAGATGGACAAAACTAACGACAATATGGGTACCCGATGGAAAAAGACCTAATGGACGACCAAGGAAGAGATGGGAAGATGAATTAAATCAATTCAACTATCAATGGTACAAGGACGCAAAACACAGGGATCTATGGACATCAATGGGCGAGGCTTATGCCGAATGAAAACATGTTTTATGTTCTTAAAAATGATTAATTAATCAATCAATTTGTGAAATATTTAATATTTTATTTATATATTTGTAATTATTTATTCTGTTAAATGTAACTCAAATAATGGCAACAATAAAAGCTTTAAATAATATTAATAATAATAATGACCCTAAAAAGCCGGGTAATTAACAACCACGTCATATTTCTAATAAAATTCCCTCTTGTCATTATAGAAACGTTTGAAATATTCAGAATGATACCTATATCAATATTTACTAACAGATACTTCGAAGCAATCGAACCAGAAACACCATATTTGATTGTCAGTCAACATAGTGACCAATACTATCCATTATTGGATCAAGAACTGGCAACATGTCTAACAACTGGACCGTCAACATACCTTTGCGAACAAACAAAACCTATATACAGTAAGGGAGCAAGTATATGCATATGCGAAATTTCCTTGCTAAACAACATGCCACTTCCATCAAAATGCAAGGTAAAGCAAAGCTTCAAAAATCAAATATGGACCCGACTTACACATCCAAATGAATGGATTTATGCACTCAAAAACAAGACTATCATTCTATCTGGAGGGATCCGGACTTCTTAAAATTCAGCCAAATTGTGTCATTAAGCAAAACAAATTAACGTTTCAAGGGCATAAGATTTACACAAGCAATACAAAAGCCTCATACACCAAACTGAGCAACTTGACAAATCATCATTTAAATTTGAAACAGAGAAAATCGATGAACTAAGCCAACCAGCGAATCAAAAACCAAATACTCGTCGAAGCGTCCCACAAACTAAGCAATCACGACATTCATCAGTATTCTGTAGGATACATAGCACTTATCTTACTGGTATCATGCATCATTATCTGGTACTGGAGAACAAGAACGTCTACAGATCGCTTGGACCTCAGAAGAACCCCGAGACAGAGCCCTAACCCAAAAACACGGACAAGGCTAAGCCTGCCTACGGAACAACATTAAAATACAACTATGTAAATTATATCAACTATAGAAATTATAATTATTTTTTGTTTGGAAATTAAGTTGAGGTTTCATTAATTAATTTCATAAATTAATTAGTTTGTTTTGATAAAATACAACAATTTTGTGTAATTAAGGTTTCTCCAAGTACAATTTATAAATTTGTTTGTTTTGATAAAATATAATCATTTTGTATAATTCAAGATTCAACATGTACAATTTCTAAATTTGCTTTGATAAAATATAAATATTTTGTATATAGCAAATTTAAAAGGATTTGAAAATTCTAATATTATTATTATCATCAAGTAACAACATGTATTCAATTTGTAAAACTTAAATATTTCATTTTTGTTTGTTGAATATACATCATTCAACAAGGGGGAGTATGTTCACGAACAGAAGAAATAAACCTCAAATGTAAATTATAATCAAAATGCATACTGAATCTAATCGCAAGCTACGTCAATATAAGTGTAGGTATTTCTATGTATATAATAAGCGCTATGCGAAAACATTCAGTATGCAACAGCAAAATAAAGTTCATTAAACGACAAGATTTCCGTATACCCGAAACATGATGCCCAACCAAATGAAAATTCACCTTGAACTGCTATTGCAGGTTAAGAAACTAATGGTGCAGTAATGGCAATGCGTTTCGCGTATACGAAATTCGAACCTTAAATAAATGAATTATGTTCAAGGTTGTCGAATAAGCAATTTTGATTATTATCGTTTGTAAATTATTTATTGCTTATGTTAACTATTTTTAAGTACAAATATTCCCGATTTTGGGACAATAAACTATTCAAACAAGAATCGCCAAACTGTTCGTTATTCATTCATTTGCTATCCCCCCAACCATAGGTAAGGTGGCTAATATTAATTTCGAATAAAACCAAATTAAGGGTGAATTAGTACATGCACCAATTTCACCAACAACATTTATTAAGTTACGGTATTGTACCGTGGCAAAAACTCCTTGAGGCAAAAGAGTCTCAGCGTCAACAAATACCATACTTTTCAAGATTAAAAAGAAGCAGGTCATGGTCAACTTTGTCGAAGACCTTACTAAAGTCAGTGTAGATCGCATCAACCTGGTTCCCTTTGTCCATTTCTTGAAGAATATAAGAGGTATAATCAACAAGATAAGTAGTTGTGGATCTACCTCTTAAGAAACCATGTTGATGCTCACTTATGACCAACTTCAGTTCAACACTCAACTTATCAGTCACCATTTTTTCAAATAACTTGGGATAACCGATAATTATTAATATTTGACCTATCTCCGTCTTTAAAAATTGGTATTAAAAAAGAATTACGCCATGCATCAGAAAAAATACCATTGGTCATTGGATAGAGAAAGATTAAAAAGTTCTAGCAATGGTTTGGCAATAGTTTCGGCTGTTTTTCTCGGGAATAATGGTGGAACAACATCGGTACCACTGCTTTTATTAACATCAATGGATTCTAGTTTAGGAACTAGGTCGAACATTGTTAAATATCGCTTGGTGAATAGGTTTATGAGGCTCTTAAGTTATGAGCGCTCGGCGAATATAAGCCTAAGCATCACTAACGAAAGGAATCTGATGATTGGTCTGGCAGCATGAAATTGCAATAATTCCAGCCAAACGTAATGGTGGTAGGTAGCCCACTGAAGTGGTTGTTGAACATTCAAACATTCATATTTAAATTATTATTTATTTCAATTAACTGTATATAACAAATAAAAGAATTTCATGATTACTATCTAAAAAAAAATAACAACTGATTTTTTACAAATTCGAAAGTAACAGTAAGAACTCAAAATTATATATGTTGGTTGTTCATAAAAATATCTGTCTCAATGCTTCGACGAAAACAGATAATTCCTTCAGAATGAAATACAAATTTAAAAAAAAATCTAACCAAAATACAACAGCACATACATACATAGAAGCAGAAGTTAACGAAAAGCAAAAATTCACAAACCCAAGCAACAGACACACAATTGTTTTTGTTTTTTTTTTTTTCAGCTTTAAGCCTAAGTATGCTGCTGATGTGAAACGAAAAATCCCATACAAAAATGACATGACGAAATCATAAACGAAAATTTCGTTTTGCAGTACGCTGTTCGACCAGCGAAATTGATGATTATACCAGATTGTTTGAGAGAAGAGTTCTCTCTCTTCGCACAGAATTAATTTAATGGACCATTAATTGTGTGCGGAAAAATGACATTTAGGTTTGTTCCAGTGGCGATTCCTGGTCCTTAGTATTGGTTGAGCTAGGTGGTCTGGGCAGGTTAAAATAAAAAAAAAATCATACTTTTTTTTTAATTTGATTGATAACGACAATTAATAAAAAAACGTTAATAAATTATAGGTATAAAATAAAAGTTCAAAAATTTATCGATACATAAATTCGCTTCGTCGCGTCGTTTGACGGAAAAAAAAATTTTCGCCGACTTTGTTGTGGTCAAAGTAGGACACTTAAGTTGGCACTGATTTTTTTACACGCACTTTGAACCCTTATACATAAAATATAACGTTTATGCTTTAGGTCTATATTTGTAGCTAAGTATCTAAATCAGACGACGTTTCAAACGTGGTTACGTTTTTCTTCAGGTCTCAAAAACATAGTTATTAATATTTTATATCTTCAGTTTTTAAAAATTATAAAATATGTACTTACAAATCTTTTTCTTATAAAAATAATATCAACGTTTAATCCTCTTTTGGTTGTATTTTGGATTTTGAACGCAACTATTATTCTTTTTAATATTAAGAAATGTCTTGAAAAAGACGTTTTTTTAAATCAAAAGTTCGAATAATAATAAATATTTCAAACTATATTTATTATATTTTGAATAATAATTCAAAATATTTTAAATAATTCTAACCTACAATACAAGTTAAATATAAATTCTAAGTTTTAGTTTATTGCCTTTCAATGAGTTGACCATATATGCTGCTAAGTCACGAAGAATTATTATCATAAAATATAGTTATAATATTTATATCTTTTTTTAAGCAACTTTGGTACTGAATTTAAAAGTTCCAAAAACTGTTCACTTGGCTTAAAAAAAGATGTAAACATCTATTATAACTATATTTCATGATTTTATGGTTCTAAGTACGTGTACAAAAATCAGTGCCAACTTAAGTGTCCTACTTTGACCACCGCAATGTTTGCATCATAATTGTGTTGCACTTAGTTAGCATCATACTTCTTGCCAAAACTATTTCACCGATTTGGATCGAATTTCGTCTTGTGATACTCTAGAGTCTAGACTATTTGATTCCAAATTTTTAGAAGAATTGGACAAATTTTGACATATTTTTTGAGTGCTTCAAATTTACTTAGTTTTTTCAGATTTTTTTTTAATTCATGGTTAGATAGCAACACAAATATAACATGCATTTAAAATTGATGTTGTTTTGTAGAAAATTTTATAAAAAACAAGTTTATACTGGACGGTTTTTTCATAAGTTACATATTTCCAAAGTTATAAAGGAAATTGTCGGAAAAAAGGGGTGATTTTAGCGTTTTTTTCACTGTTGCTGCAAACTTGGCTATATACTACTCTAACATGCCCCAACAACATATCAAAAATGCAGAACTACATCGCGCTTTGCGAATTTAGCACTTTTTTTTGTGTAATTATTCACTGTGCTAAAAGAACTCAATCTCAATGTTTACTCATATCAATCAAAGATCACTAATAACAAAACAATGCATTCATCCTTCCTACCGCATTTTCCCAGAAACATATACGAAAGCAAAAAAGAGAATGACAAAAAAAACGTACCCAAAATGTACCTGGAGCTGCTTGCATACCTAATGTATCGTGCCTTATCGCATTATACTTACGCTTACGCTTTCATTTATTTAGCTGGGCTTTGCTTAGGACATTGTGTAGTAAAACGCCTAGTACGCTGCTGATGTGAAACGAAAAATTCCATACAAAAATGACATGACGAAATCATAAACGAAAAATTTCGTTGTGCTTTTCGTTTTGCAGTACGCTGTTCGACCAGCGAAATTGATGATTATACCAGATTGTTTTGACAACTATCCACTCTCTTCGCACAGAATTAATTTAATGGACCATTAATTGTGTGCGGAAAATGACATTTAGGTTTGTTCGTGTTTTTATTTGTTGTTACTTTTATTACAGCATATCTTTCGTTTGTTTTTTTCGTTAAAATTTGTTTTATTTTTTTGCAATTTGTGACTGGCAAAATAGGACGTGAATTTCAAGTAAAACGTGGAGTACGCCAAGGAGACCCAATTTCACCACCTCCATTTGCAGCTGTGTTAGAAGAAATCTTCCAAAAACTCGATTGGAAACATAAGTACGGAATCAAAGTACGCGGACAGTTTCTAAACAACTTACGATTTGCTGATGACATTGTACTTATCTCGGATACTCCGGGCAAAATCCAATCAATGCTGAATGAGCTTGCTACTGAAAGTAAAAAACACGCTCTCCATATAAACTTGTCAAAAACAAAAACGCTAACAAACCACGTAAGAATTCCAATATTTCTTAACAATGAAGAAATCGAATATGTCGAAGAATATATTTATTTGGGACAGATCAAATCATTCAAAAATCAAGAAGAGAAAGAAGTAGACAGGCGGATTGAGAAAACTTGGAAACAATATTGGAATATAAAACCAATATTAGACAGCAATTTAAGCAAGCACACACGAAAGTATATACTCGACACAACTATACTTCCAATTCTGACATACAGGCTTCAAACCCTGGGACTAACTACAAACTTAATTGAAAAACTAAGAATCTGTCAGACGAAAAAAGAACGAAAATTGCTCAACATAAGACTGTCTCAAAGAATACCAAATGAGGAAATAAGGAAACAAACAGATATAATCGATGTAGTAAAAAGAGCAAAGCAGTTAAAATGGAGTTGGGCCGGTCACACCTCGAGACTTCTTGACCAAAGATGGACAAAACTAACGACAATATGGGTACCCGATGGAAAAAGACCTAATGGACGACCAAGGAAGAGATGGGAAGATGAATTAAATCAATTCAACTATCAATGGTACAAGGACGCAAAACACAGGGATCTTTGGACATCAATGGGCGAGGCTTATGCCGAATGAAAACATGTTTTATGTTCTTAAAAATGATTAATTAATCAATCAATTTGTGAAATATTTAATATTTTATTTATATATTTGTAATTATTTATTCTGTTAAATGTAACTCAAATAATGGCAACAATAAAAGCTTTAAATAATATTAATAATAATAATGACCCTAAAAAGCCGGGTAATTAACAACCACGTCATATTTCTAATAAAATTCCCTCTTGTCATTATAGAAACGTTTGAAATATTCAGAATGATACCTATATCAATATTTACTAACAGATACTTCGAAGCAATCGAACCAGAAACACCATATTTGATTGTCAGTCAACATAGTGACCAATACTATCCATTATTGGATCAAGAACTGGCAACATGTCTAACAACTGGACCGTCAACATACCTTTGCGAACAAACAAAACCTATATACAGTAAGGGAGCAAGTATATGCATATGCGAAATTTCCTTGCTAAACAACATGCCACTTCCATCAAAATGCAAGGTAAAGCAAAGCTTCAAAAATCAAATATGGACCCGACTTACACATCCAAATGAATGGATTTATGCACTCAAAAACAAGACTATCATTCTATCTGGAGGGATCCGGACTTCTTAAAATTCAGCCAAATTGTGTCATCAAGCAAAACAAATTAACGTTTCAAGGGCATAAGATTTACACAAGCAATACATAAGCCTCATACACCAAACTGAGCAACTTGACAAATCATCATTTAAATTTGAAACAGAGAAAATCGATGAACTAAGCCAGCCAGCGAATCAAAAACCAAATACTCGTCGAAGCGTCCCACAAACTAAGCAATCACGACATTCATCAGTATTCTGTAGGATACATAGCACTTATCTTACTGCTATCATGCATCATTATCTGGTACTGGAGAACAAGAACGTCTACAGATCGCTTGGACCTCAGAAGAACCCCGAGACAGAGCCCTAACCCAAAAACACGGACAAGGCTAAGCCTGCCTACGGAACAACATTAAAATACAACTATGTAAATTATATCAACTATAGAAATTATAATTATTTTTTGTTTGGAAATTAAGTTGAGGTTTCATTAATTAATTTCATAAATTAATTAGTTTGTTTTGATAAAATACAACAATTTTGTGTAATTAAGGTTTCTCCAAGTACAATTTATAAATTTGTTTGTTTTGATAAAATATAATCATTTTGTATAATTCAAGATTCAACATGTACAATTTCTAAATTTGCTTTGATAAAATATAAATATTTTGTATATAGCAAATTTAAAAGGATTTGAAAATTCTAATATTATTATTATCATCAAGTAACAACATGTATTCAATTTGTAAAACTTAAATATTTCATTTTTGTTTGTTGAATATACATCATTCAACAAGGGGGAGTATGTTCACGAACAGAAGAAATAAACCTCAAATGTAAATTATAATCAAAATGCATACTGAATCTAATCGCAAGCTACGTCAATATAAGTGTAGGTATTTCTATGTATATAATAAGCGCTATGCGAAAACATTCAGTATGCAACAGCAAAATAAAGTTCATTAAACGACAAGATTTCCGTATACCCGAAACATGATGCCCAACCAAATGAAAATTCACCTTGAACTGCTATTGCAGGTTAAGAAACTAATGGTGCAGTAATGGCAATGCGTTTCGCGTATACGAAATTCGAACCTTAAATAAATGAATTATGTTCAAGGTTGTCGAATAAGCAATTTTGATTATTATCGTTTGTAAATTATTTATTGCTTATGTTAACTATTTTTAAGTACAAATATTCCCGATTTTGGGACAATAAACTATTCAAACAAGAATCGCCAAACTGTTCGTTATTCATTCATTTGCTATCCCCCCAACCATAGGTAAGGTGGCTAATATTAATTTCGAATAAAACCAAATTAAGGGTGAATTAGTACATGCACCAATTTCACCAACAACATTTATTAAGTTACGGTATTGTACCGTGGCAAAAACTCCTTGAGGCAAAAGAGTCTCAGCGTCAACAAATACCATACTTTTCAAGATTAAAAAGAAGCAGGCCATGGTCAACTTTGTCGAAGACCTTACTAAAGTCAGTGTAGATCGCATCAACCTGGTTCCCTTTGTCCATTTCTTGAAGAATATAAGAGGTATAATCAACAAGATAAGTAGTTGTGGATCTACCTCTTAAGAAACCATGTTGATGCTCACTTATGACCAACTTCAGTTCAACACTCAACTTATCAGTCACCATTTTTTCAAATAACTTGGGATAACCGATAATTATTAATATTTGACCTATCTCCGTCTTTAAAAATTGGTATTAAAAAAGAATTACGCCATGCATCAGAAAAAATACCATTGGTCATTGGATAGAGAAAGATTAAAAAGTTCTAGCAATGGTTTGGCAATAGTTTCGGCTGTTTTTCTCGGGAATAATGGTGGAACAACATCGGTACCACTGCTTTTATTAACATCAATGGATTCTAGTTTAGGAACTAGGTCAAACATTGTTAAATATCGCTTGGTGAATAGGTTTATGAGGCTCTTAAGTTATGAGCGCTCGGCGAATATAAGCCTAAGCATCACTAACGAAAGGAATCTGATGATTGGTCTGGCAGCATGAAATTGCAATAATTCCAGCCAAACGTAATGGTGGTAGGTAGCCCACTGAAGTGGTTGTTGAACATTCAAACATTCATATTTAAATTATTATTTATTTCAATTAACTGTATATAACAAATAAAAGAATTTCATGATTACTATCTAAAAAAAAATACCAACTGATTTTTTACAAATTCGAAAGTAACAGTAAGAACTCAAAATTATATATGTTGGTTGTTCATAAAAATATCTGTCTCATTGCTTCGACGAAAACAGATAATTCCTTCAGAATGAAATACAAATTTAAAAAAAAAATCTAACCAAAATACAACAGCACATACATACATAGAAACAGAAGTTAACGAAAAGCAAAAATTCACAAACCCAAGCAACAGACACACAATTGTTTTTGTTTTTTTTTTCAGCTTTGTGCGGAAAAATGACATTTAGGTTTGTTCCAGTGGCGATTCCTGGTCCTTAGTATTGGTTGAGCTAGGTGGTCTGGGCAGGTTAAAATAAAAAAGAAATCATACTTTTTTTTTAATTTGATTGATAACGACAATTAATAAAAAAACGTTAATAAATTATAGGTATAAAATAAAAGTTCAAAAATTTATCGATACATAAATTCGCTTCGTCGCGTCGTTTGACGGAAAAAAAAAATTTTCGCCGACTTTGTTGTGGTCAAAGTAGGACACTTAAGTTGGCACTGATTTTTGTACACGTACTTTGAACCCTTATACATAAAATATAACGTTTATGCTTTAGGTCTATATTTGTAGCTAAGTATCTAAATCAGACGACGTTTCAAACGTGGTTACGTTTTTCTTCAGGTCTCAAAAACATAGTTATTAATATTTTATAGCTTCAGTTTTTAAAAATTATAAAATATGTACTTACAAATCTTTTTCTTATAAAAATAATATCAACGTTTAATCCTCTTTTGGTTTTTTTTTGGTTTTTGAACGCAACTATTATTCTTTTTAATATTAAGAAATGTCTTGAAAAAGACGTTTTTTTTAAATCAAAAGTTCGAATAATAATAAATATTTCAAACTATATTTATTATATTTTGAATAATAATTCAAAATATTTTAAATAATTCTAACCTACAAAACAAGTTAAATATAAATTCTAAGTTTTAGTTTATTGCCTTTCAATGAGTTGACCATATATGCTGCTAAGTCACGAAGAATTATTATCATAAAATATAGTTATAATATTTATATCAACTTTGGTACTGAATTTAAAAGTTCAAAAACTGTTCACTTGGCTTAAAAAAAGATGTAAACATCTATTATAACTATATTTCATGATTTTATGGTTCTAAGTACGTGTACAAAAATCAGTGCCAACTTAAGTGTCCTACTTTGACCACCGCAATGTTTGCATCATAATTGTGTTGCACTTAGTTAGCATCATACTTCTTGCCAAAACTATTTCACCGATTTGGATCGAATTTCGTCTTGTGATACTCTAGAGTCTAGACTATTTGATTCCAAATTTTTAGAAGAATTGGACAATTTTTGACATATTTTTTGAGTGCTTCAAATTTACTTAGTTTTTTCAGATTTTTTTTTAATTCATGGTTAGATAGCAACACAAATATAACATGCATTTAAAATTGATGTTGTTTTGTAGAAAATTTTATAAAAAACAAGTTTATAGTGGACGGTTTTTTCATAAGTTACATATTTCCAAAGTTATAAAGGAAATTGTCGGAAAAAAGGGGTGATTTTAGCGTTTTTTTCACTGTTGCTGCAAACTTGGCTATATACTACTCTAACATGCCCCAACAACATATCAAAAATGCAGAACTACATCGCGCTTTGCGAATTTAGCACTTTTTTTTGTGTAATTATTCACTGTGCTAAAAGAACTCAATCTCAATGTTTACTCATATCAATCAAAGATCACTAATAACAAAACAATGCATTCATCCTTCCTACCGCATTTTCCCAGAAACATATACGAAAGCAAAAAAGAGAATGACAAAAAAAACGTACCCAAAATGTACCTGGAGCTGCTTGCATACCTAATGTATCGTGCCTTATCGCATTATACTTACGCTTACGCTTTCATTTATTTAGCTGGGCTTTGCTTAGGAAATTGTGTAGTAAAACGCTCTTGTATTCTAGATTGTATTGTATTTGTGCTTGTATTTGTAATTTGTATAGATATTATTAAAAATTGTACGAAATTGTGCAGCGCAGATGTTGCAAGCTAAAATGTTTCAAGGGAGACTTGTTCTATGAGAGTTTTATGTTGTGTGTCTGCAGGAAAATATAATTGAGAACAATATGGGGGTAGGTTAGGTAGGTATCTATTTTTTTTTTAAATTATTTCAATGCTCTTTGTAGAGAATTTGGTTTTGGTATCGCATATTGTAACGCTCAGGCAGATAGGAAGATGGGAGTTTTGTGTTGTGTGAAGGAAAATATGATTTGAAAATAGGTAGGTAGGTGGGTAGGTGGGTAGTTTTTTGTATTTATAGTATTGATTATTGTATGAAATCATTATCATTATTATTTCAACATTGCCATTTGTTACTTTTTGAAAATAAAAAGTACATCATACAATTTATTCATTTAAATTCTTGGTTTAGCGGCGATAAACCTGCTAACTGGGAGGAATCGCCACTGGTTTGTTCGTGTTATTATTTGTTGTTACTTTCATTACAGCATGTCTTTTTTTTGATTTTGTCGTTAAAATTTGTTTTATTTTTTTGCAATTTGTGAAACACTCCATGAAAATTTTTCCGCTGTGTTTTTGTAAACATTTTGTTGTCTTTTTGGATACCACTGGAAAATTTCGTTTCGCATCAGCAGCGTACTAGGCTTTATTTTATATTCTTCCTCTCAAACTCCATATTATACGATCTTCCTATAGAAAAAAAAACTTAAAAAAGTCTCCCTTGAATAATAAATATGGGGTTTTGCACTGCGACCTAAGGATCTATGTGCCCAAAGTTTCCCTTGCAACATCATACATTTGTCTTTATTTTTGTTGTCCTACTATAACTCTAGTCTATTTAAAAACCAACTGAGTGTAGAGACCTTGAACACAAACTTAAAAGTCTCCCAAAAATTTCATGATATAACTAGAGTAGTATGTTTTTGCCGATTCAAACACAAGTCGGTATTGTAGTGCTGTGGAGATGCGGAAGTGTTGGTGTAGTAGTGCTGCGGCGCTATACTTAACGTGTAAATGTGTCGTTGTAGGAGTACTGTGGAGCTATACTTAACGTGTTAATGTGTCGGGGGTAAATGTATCAGTGGTGTAGTGCTGCGGTGCTATGCTTAACATGTAAATGTGTCAGTGGTGTAGTGCTGCGGCGCTATACTTGGCATGTAAATGTGTCGGTGGTGTAGTGCAGTAACACAAGTCGGTAGTAGTAACAGGTAAACTGCATGGCGATACGAGCACAGTATTGTATTGGAGATGTCGGTGGTGAAGTGCTGTGGAGCTATGCTTACCGTGTAAATATGTCAGTGGAAATGGGAAAAAAATAATCGAAATGTGCGAAACAATCGGACTTACCTTATTGAACGGGCGCTCGAAAGCCGACAGAGAAGGAAATTTAACTTTTATAAGAGGTGCTGCATGCTCAACTATAGATTATTGCCTGATTAAAGGGAAATGGCTAGAGCTTGTGGATGACTTTGAAGTGAGTGACCTTACTTATTCTGACCACCAACCAATATCTACAAGTTTAAAATTCATTTCTGAATTAAACAACATAAATGAACGTAGTTCCCTGTTGCCAAAATTGACATGGAAAGAAAAAATGAAAGAGAGGTACAAATCAAACCTTAATGGAGAACTAGAGTTTGTTAATCAAAACACAATTGAAACTGTCAACGGAACAGATAAGCTTACAACATGTATAGTCAAAGCAGCAGATCCGCTTCAAACGAGAGAAAGAGGAAAGGGAAAACAGCCGTGGTATGACTGGGAGTGTGAAGCAGCCAGAAAAAAGTCGTTTGGGTTTTTACGGGCACTAAAGAAAAACGGTACCACTAACTCAAAATACCTGTACCAAGAAGCAAACAAACAGTACAAATTCATCTGTGAGCGAAAACAAAAAGAGTACTCTCTTGGATTGTCATCGATGCTTAGGGATGCCAAGGACAGCAGATCTTTCTGGAAAATTGTCAAGAAAATAAATGGGGTAACCCTTGGACGGAATATTAAAGTTGAAGTTCCTGTCTTAGCATGCCATTTCGAAAAACTTTTAAATAATACCCTCAATGAAAACATGTTGCACTTTGCGACACCATTTCTAGAAGTAGAAGCATTAGATCGTCCAATAACTGCACAAGATGTTAACAGTGTCCTCAACCGCTGCAACGGTAACAAAGCGCCTGGTGAAGACCGGATCCCATACGAATTTTTTATAAACGCGACCGATGAGTTCCTAGATGAGCTTACAAAAGCTTACAACTTTATTTATAACTTTGGGGAGGTTCCAGAAAGCTTCAAGAAAAACATTATATTTCCTATATTAAAGAAGGGTGATGCCAAAGAGCCAAGCAACTACAGAGGAATTTCTTTCCTCAACACAGTGGCCAAAATATTTACGGGGATTATGCTGGAAAGACTTACAAACTGGATAAGAGAAAATGATCTTTTAAGTGAGTTTCAAGCGGGGTTCCGAAAAGAATACTCCACTATTGACAACATATTCTCCCTCACTGCCATCGCGCGCACGTACCTGGATAAAGGAAAAAAACTCTACGCATTTTTCGTGGACTTTAAGGCTGCGTTCGACTCAATTGATAGAAGGGCCCTGTTCTATAAACTGAGTAACTTGGGTGTGTCAACAAAAATGCTGAAGGTATTGCAAAATATCTATGAAGACAATAGAACAGCGGTTTGGAATGGGAACAATTTATCTAGTTGGTTTCAAACCAAAACAGGTGTCAAACAGGGATGTCTTCTGAGCCCATTACTATTCTCTATTTTCCTTGATGACCTAACAGAATTCCTACCTGGTGGAATAGAATTCGATGGACTTGTCATAAGGCTATTATTATATGCCGATGACATTGTCATACTAGCAGAAAGTCCGAATATGATGCAAATCATGATAAACAAACTTCAGCAGTATTGCCACCTCTGGAGCCTTCAACTGAACATTGCCAAATCGAAAATCATGATTTTTCGCAACGGAAGGGGACGATATGCTGGAAACGAAAAATGGACATGGAATAATGAAGATCTGGAAATAGTTAAAGAGTACAAATATCTTGGTTTACTCATAACCCCACAGCTATCATTTAAAAAACATTTACAGGAAAAGCTCAAAGAATCAAAGCACGCAATTAGCAGTAGCTGTAATGGAGTGCTGAGCAAGAGGAATATTGATTCAAGCACAAAGTATAAAATTTTCGATGCAGTTATGAGATCCATCATGTGCTATGCGGCTCAAGTTTGGGGAGTATACCAATATGAAGAGGTCGAACAACTTTTAAGATACTTCATCAAAAAAATATTCAGATTACCGTATAACACCCCAAATTATATGCTGCACCTGGAAACTGGCCTACCACCGCTGTATATACACACTCTCCAACTCCATTTTGCTTACATACAGAAAGTTATGGCCCAATCGAGTAATCGTCTTCCTCATAAAATCACGACTTACCTCCAAAGAGGAAATTTTCAATTTTTCAGTGAATGGGCTAGATTAGCCAACGAGCATAACGTTAGTCAAATAGATTTTAACGAGACTACTTCAAGAAGTGAGCTAATTGCAAAAATAGAGGAATCTTCACGAAACGAGTTTAAGAGGCAAAGCCAACAAAGCCAGTCGCGAACTACTTACAAACTACTTCAGCATGACCTTGGTGCAAGTAACTATTTTCATGACAGCTTCAGCCTAGATATGATATCTACCATATTCAAAACGAGGGGAGAATTGTTACATTTGAATTACCTGCCATACATAAATGATACAAATGTGGAATGCACGCATTGCAATCTAAGAGTAAAGGAAGATATACAACATTTCGTGTCCACCTGCCCAATACTTAGCCCCATAAGAAGATCAGTTTGGGGAAAAAATATGCTGTCAATGGATGAATCCTTGCGAATTTTCAACGGGGAAAACTGGAACCTTCTATACAACTTCATTAAAACTGCACTTAAATACCGGCAACAAATAATAAACGAAGCATTTTAACTACATACTTACCTTTTTATAAACATTCTTCAAACTTCACTTCTACATATACAAAATTAGATTAAAAAAAAAAACACTATCTTTTCGGCTGACGGCAAAAGCCAATGCTCTATTGTGAATTTTGTAAACAAATCTGAAATTATAGAGACAAATAAATCACTACTACTACACTATGTCAGTGGTGCTGCAGAGCTATACTTCCCGTGTAAAATTATGTGTTAAAAGCAAAAGTAGAACCTAATGTTGTGCAGAGAAGTAAAGGTTAACTTGTCGATGATTTAGTGCTGTGGAGCTATAACTACCGCGTAAAAATCAGTTTCGTTCACAACAACACAAAATGTGTTATGGACTCTGAAGTTGTCGTTGTTTTAATACAGTCTGGGTGTTGTGATATAGATTTGTCGGTAATATAGTGCTGTCGTGTTATAGTTACCATATACAAATCTATTTCCAAATCTTTCAAATAAAAACGATACATTTTTAGAATAATAATTAAAATGCGTATTTATTATTTATATTTAAATATATATATATATATATATATATATTTATATATATATATATATATACAATAAGATTTTCATAAACTTAATTTTTTTGTTGTTTTATTTTATTTTATTAGATATAAATTTTATTTCTACATTTTATATTAGTCATCCGTTTCTGGATGCTCATTGACGCTCGTATTTGGTAACTTCGCCCAAGCATTCCCAACACCTGGCAGCTTTGTTCATTCATTGTCTGTTTCCTCTGGTACTTTATACCAGATCGTTGGAGGGTAGATGATAATATTTCCTTTATCATCACTCTCATGGTCAACTATTCGATACGTTATTGTTTTTATCAGATAGATAGTTCTGGGCACTGTATCCCTTCGAAGACATGGTGGGACTTGTCTTATATGCTGGGGGTGTTTAACGATGAAAGTCGGATTTTGGAATTGGCAATTAAATAATGATTCGCCTATCCCAAACCCAATTTCATCACCGAAATGCAGCTGGTGGAGTATTAGTGGTGGTATTAAATTTCCATTTAAATATATTCCCAGCGTCTTCGGGTAGCTTTGAATGTAAAGTCGCCTATCATCTGGGGTTACGCGAATGCGTGCGTGAAAATGCGACAAAAATGGGCATTGAATCCCAATATAGATTGGAGTGGACACTCCAAATCCTATGTCCGCCTCACCTCTATATAAAGTTAACGTTGTTCCACTTACAATATTTTTAAACGTCCAACTTGACGTCATTTTTTTTTTTTTAAATATATAATTTTAAAATGAAAATTAAATGTTCACTTATCGAGTGAATAATCGAGAACTGTTAGAATTTGTTAATACATACGGTAATTTATAGTAGCATGGAACAAAGGTTTTTCAAAAAACAAAACAAAAAAAAATTTGTAGGATCAGCAGTAAGTTTTTTATTTTTTCCAGTTTGTAGAGCGAAAACAATATATCGAGGGTTTTCTGTTTGTGTTGTTGTCTTTACGTTCCAGATGTGATGGTCGGAGCTTGGTAGCATTGGGTATACATAAAGATCCCAGTTTTCGAAAGCAATTTTCAAAAAAATGCCTTTACTTATTGATTTGTAAGATTCAATTTCATGCAATCTGATAAAGTCACGTGTGTTACTTTCCACCGCACCTTGTGAAGGTATACTTGAACATCTTGTGGAGATAAGTACATTTTCAACCATTCTGGCACGAGTGATTATAAGATCATGTCTAGCATTTGGAATAATTTTTTTATAATCTTCTGCGAAACCCAAAAGTTTATTTAATGGAACACAGTAATTAAAATGAAACGGATTCAAGTTAAAAGGTGAATCAGGTGACCAGGACGCATTTAAAAGCATATCACTTTCATTTTTGATCAAAGATAAATAGTTTTTGAGCGTTGATGTTATCCCAACATTTCGATTGTAGTCAATTTCCTGTCCATTAAGCTCATAGCGTATTTCGTTAAAGAGAAAAGCCATTGCATTGTTGACAAGTTTCGTGGTGATTATTTCTTCATTTCATTTTGTATCTATTGTTGTCGTCGGTAATGAGTCTCGCATAAAAACACCTCTAAAATGTTTTAAGTGTTTCTCTCCAAACCGTTCAATATCAAAATTCGTTAATGGACGGTTAGGTAGCAGATCAATCAGTTTTTTGTATCAGTATCTTAATTACCCATACCAAATTTTGTCTTAGCTTTCATCATATTGGTAACTAAAAGTCCACTTTCCATCTTTCTTTGATAATGATCCTTCAATATATAGAAAACTCTCTGACGGAAGAACATTAAGATTTTGATGTTGTATACAAATCTGAATGATATCATTTGGCTCAAAATTGTTTTTATATGGTGAATAAGAATAATATTCATATTTAGAAATAGTTTCACTAATCTCGCGGGGTCTTGAAAAATTTTCAACATTTCTTATTGTTTTTTTATTATTTTTTATTTTTAATGTTTATGTTTGTGTTTATGTTTATGTTTTCAACGTTTTAAGATGTATCCTAATGATAGTAAAAAGTCTTGATTATGAGTTGTAGGTCGATGTCTTACCGCAACCGAGTTTGAATCTTGATTGAGTAATATCTTATTTTCTGCAATGTTTTTATAAGGAATTGAGTCGGTTATATTTTCATATACAATCATGGTGTAGGTTGTAAATGTATTCGAACAGTTATTTTTTCTACTCTGAAATTAATATCTTTTCCGTCTTGATCAACAAACTTAAAATACAACGATGTTATACGTTTGACGTTCACAGGTAAATAAATGACATTCCTCGGAACTTCTATGATTTTATAGCCAGGACTAACTTTAACTGCAAATTCATGTAAAATATGAGCCATTTGATTATTAATATACGTCCCATCAATTATATTACACTCGATACGTATGGCATTAACTCTGATTATATATACGTAAAGATCTGATTAATGTAATAGATTGGAAGTCAACAGCTTCTTGCTCCGATAGATAGATAGAGATCCGATAGAATTAGGTTTCGAGAAATCAGTGTCTTCAGAACTATAAATTTCACATTTCAGAGTATTGTTATTGGCGCTTTTCTTTTTGTTTTGTTAATTTCGATAAGTCTTTTTTGTATTAAATTATTTATATCTTCTATCTCATATGAACCAATTGGAAATAACATTATCAATTATATGTAGCAAGTTATTAAACTCATCTACATTTGGTATAAAATTATATGTTTGGAAATCTATAAGCCCACATATATAATTAGAATTAAATACAATTGGTGGAAAATACTCAGCATTGAGACTTGATTCATTCCCACTTAAAGTTAGTGTTAACGACATCCTGATTAAAAGACAAATGACATACTTTTCATTTTTTCACATCATTTTATTCGTTTTCAAAAATTTTATAATATTCTTCTAATAAAAACCTTAAACATAAATGACCACATATAAACGTATCAAATTCTTGATCTTGAATATAATTATAGTTTATTTGATTACCAAGATACCTTATTATTTCAGTTGGTGGTCTTAAATTTCCAAAACTATCAAAATACTTTACAAAATTATTTTCTGTTTTTCTAATATATGCTACCCAATGAGTACCATTACCAGACTCACTATCCAAATTTACTATACCACATTTTGTATCTATTGTTGTCGTCGGTAATGAGTCTCGCATAAAAACACCTCTAAAATGTTTTAAGTGTTTCTCTCCAAACCGTTCAATATCAAAATTGGTTAATGGACGGTTAGGTAGCAGATCAATCAGTTTTTTGTATCAGTATCTTAATTACCCATACCAAATTTTGTCTTAGCTTTCATCATATTGGTAACTAAAAGTCCACTTAACTTTTCAGAGGTTGAAGAGTCGCTGGATTTGAATCTTTTCCACGCTTGTTCGGTTATAATTTTATCAGCAACATGTCGATCTGAGACAGAGCTACTCTTAGAATATGCAATATCATGTAAGCGACAAGCCTCATCCAGTCGATTTATTCCTTTATCTTCTCTACGTAAGCGTTCTTCCAATTTTGTCCCGGACCACAATAGTTATAAGAAGGAAGATGTAGCTCAAAGGGTAGTTTATCTATAACTGTATTTAGAAAACCTTTCCCTTTTATTGACTTTCTTTTATTATTATGCTGAGCTCGAACGTTATGTTCAATCATATTATTATGATTTAAGCACCTTCCTAGTTGAAGGTTGAATCGTATATGAATGTAAACATATACAAACGATATGTTTTATTGTGAATGCTGTTAGTCACCATTATGCGCTTCGAAAAGCAGTCAGAAGTTATTAAAGTAAAAATTTTTGATACTAAAGTTAAAATTAAAAAAAAAATGGATCCTTATTTCCAAATACCATTCGTGGAATTATCGTTGGACCATCAAACTGTGGGAAAACAAATGTAATGCTAAGCATTCTTCTTGACCCAAACGGATTAAAGTTTGAAAATGTTTATATTTATTCTAAATCCTTACATCAACCCAAATATCTATACCTTAAAAAGTTGATAACATCTGTGAAAGGAATGGAATATAATGAATTTTCAAACAATTCCGAGATAATGCCTCCATTAGATGCTAAAAATAATTCGATATTTATATTCGATGATGTCGCATGTCAGAAACAAAATAATATAAGAGACTATTTTTGCATGGGTCGTCATAATGGAGTTGATAGTTTTTATTTATGTCAGTCCTATACCAAATATACCAAAACATTTGATTAGAGATAATGCTAATTTTATTATTCTTTTCAAACAAGACGAACTGAATTTGAAACATGTTTACAAACATCATATAAACTCTGATATAACATTCAATCAATTTAAAGAATTGTGTTCTCATTGTCGGGCTGATAATTTTGGATTTCTGGTTATAGACAAGGAAAGCAGTATTGAAAAAGGTCGTTACAAAAACAGTTTTCACAAAATTGCAATACTATAAATATTCATTGATCACTAAAAAGCAGCACATTACGAGAGCAACACTGATTGGGAAAACTTATCATTCTTATGAACGTAGCTTCAAAAAATATATTTTTACTTTCGAAATGGAGGAGAGTGTGTTAAATGATCTGATAAAAACAAAAAATGTGTTAAGAAATAAATATTCTCAATTAAAAACTGGTAAAATGTTGAACCGTTGAAAAAATTGGTTGGAAATATTAAAAAAGAAGAATCTCAACAGGATGATAATATTAAAACACCTAAACGTCGCAAGCAACGTTTTAAATCTTTTGACGATGAAGAAAGTCATGAACGAGAAGGATCACCATCACTGCAATCGAATAGTCCAGATAAAACTTTTTTATTCAGTACTCCAAAAAGTTTTAGTACTCCTAATAAATCATCTTCTTACAATCAACAAAAAATATTATCAGAATCAAACCGTGATATAGCCTATGGTCCATACTTCGATGTAAATACACAATCTATAAAATTGGGGAAATGTAATTTTACAATGAATGATGAGGATATTATTATTGATGATGAAATTTTTAAACGAACTCCTGGTCTTATTGAATTGATGCTAAAGAAAAATCCTCATAAACAAAAATATACTAAACATGACTTAGAACAATATGGGAAAATCTTACAAAAGACTAATGCACATAGATGTTATCACGACAGTTCTTCTAGAATTAAGAGTAATAGAGGTGTTAAATATAATAAAATAATTAAGGATCTTGTTATTGTTGGACTTAAAAATAAAAATTTAAAAATAGGTGAAATATACAAACACAAATATTTAATATGTTTACTGGTACGATCCTAACGAACTCGTTGATAGATTAAAACTATTAGTAGCATCTAAATACGCCGGTAATGATCACCATCAGAATGAAATCAACTCTATAATTGAAGAGCTAAGGGAATCAAATTTTATATATTAATATTTCAAAACAGAAAACTTCACATACAAACGATGAACGTTGACAAGTTCGGTATAAACTCGCAGTGGGGGACTTAAAGGTCCCCCAGGAATAGGGTTTAAACTTCTACCGTCTGGTGATTTTGATATATAAAATAGATATTTAAACCACTTTCAGGAAAGGATCTCATGTTTATTGATGAAAAGCATGTGGACGAAAAAATAAAAAAAAAAAGTTGAGATAATCATGAAGACTTTATTTCCTAAATTTGTACCTTTGGATGAAAAGTAAAGGAGTGGGGATATTTTAATTTTAACTAATTAATATTCATTGTTCATTTAAAAAAGTAAAAATTTTTAGTAAGCATTCAACACTGTAGCCAGCAACATCTATAAAAATGGATTCAAAAGTAATAATTGAAAATATCTCTGATTTTTTGAAATCTCATCAGAAGACTATATTGTATGAACATTATGAAGACTTTTTAAATTGCATTTCCCTGCTTTAAAGATTCGATAACGCACATTACATTGAAACTATTCACGGACATCATTAAACTAATTGTTGTTGGGCATCCAATCAATGTAAACTGGGACCAGATACTTGCGCCTGCTTTATTATAGAAAACCGTTTAGTTAGAATTAAGAAACTGATGGTTTTATATAAAAGATTGGAATAAAATTAAAAAAAATGTATATATAAGTATTCTTTTTATTTGATTTGAAGTCACTCTTTTTAAATATGAGTAAGCGAAAGGTTGTTGAAGAGTTGCATAAGACTGCACGTAGAAATTTTAAACGTCGTAAGGTTATCATTAAAGGTTATGATGATTTATGGCAAGCTGATCTGGTTGAAGTGAACCCTTATAGTAATCAAAACAAAGAGTTTAATTATTTATTGACAGTGATTTTCAAAATTCGCATGGGGTATACCAATAAAAAACAAAAAAGGTGTTACTGTTACGAATGTGATGGAAAAAATATTTATCCAAAAAAATTTACAAACAGATGATGGAACAGAGTTTTTCAACTCAAACTTTAATAGTTTGATGCAAAAATATAAAATTAATCACTACTCTACATTCAGTTCATTAAAGGCTTCGATTGTAGAAAGATTTAATAGAACTCTGAAGGAATAAATGTGGAAAGAATTTAGTTTCAATGGAAGCTACAAGTGGGTAAATATTTTAAATAAATTAGTTTTTGACTACAATCATTCTTACCACCGCACAATTAAATGTCAACCTGCAGATGTTAACAAAAAAAATTGTAAGTTACTATTAAAACTTTTTAAAAATAATAAAGAAGAATCGAGTAAACAAAAATTTAAGGTTGGCGATAATGTAAGGATTAGTAAGTATAAACATGTATTCGAAAAAGGCTAAACACCTAATTGGACCACTGATATTTTTAAAATAAAAAAAGTTCAATCAACAAAACCCATAACATATCTTCTTGAAGACTATCAAGGGAAACCAATACAAGGTGGATTTTATGAACAAGAACTGATGAAATCTAACTTCCCAGATGTATTTCTGTAGAAAATGTTTTGAAAACAAAAGACAATAAAATTCTTGTTAAATGGTTGGGATTTCCAGAAGAACATAACTCTTGGATTGAAAACAAATTTTTTTTTGTTTAACAAAACATTAAAGAAAACATATATTTTTTAACTTAAAATTTGTGTTTTATTTTGTTTTCCATAATTTACATAAATGAAAAAAAATTAAATGAATTTAAGATCATGTGTTGATCCTTTTGGTCTTATAATTTAAAATGCGTAACCACCTGTTTTCATAGCTGTTTTACTGTTTGGTGATAAATCGGAATAAAAATGTCTGAAAGAATAAAAAAATTTTAATAGAAAAAGAAAATGAAAATTATAAACAAGTATTATACCTGATATTCTCCAAGATCTGCTACAATTCGCTCACCCCATCGGGTTTTCACCTTTCGAAGACCAACAAAATTATATTTTGTTCCAATTATAAGATCAGATAGTTTTCTAGCTGGTTTGAATTTAGTGTTCTCATTTATATAATTAGCTTCTATAACCACAAAATCTTCCAACGCAAAAACTGGAAAATCAGATTCTTCAAATAGTTCCATGATAATATTATGTTTGTAACAATCTTCTTAACTTCTCGCAATAAAGTGTACTGATCAGCATTCAATATTTTCCTTTTTATAGAAAACCCTAGATACATACACCTACATATAGGGTTTTCAATTATATATATCCATGATCACTAACGTCAAATTGCATGCGTTCCTATTAATAAATTTGTACACACGCCCCATAACCTTATGGGGGGTATTGACACTTGGTACTACGGCACCTAGCAGTCAAAGCGTGAACCCTGTATGTGATATAAATTTTTTTTCAATTTCGCATTCAATGTATTTCCCATAAGAGAAAACGAAAAAGGGTCCCCAATAATATTACTTTTTCTAACTACTTTTATATTAAAGGGTATTCATATTAAAATTGCAATAGAATAACTAAACATGTGAGTTTGTAAATCTAGCGTGAAATATATCAAAACGGATAAATAAAATGCTTTGCTTTGTAGATGAAAAATGTAAACAAACTTCTTTCACAAGAAACAACAACAATAATGCTCGGTTAGACAAAAATCAAGACAGGGCGTAGTTAGGATTATTAATAATTTATATGAATTGTTTGATTCGTACATACTTTTTTAGTTGTTAAAATGAAGTTATGTATTTCAATGGATGAAACTTTTTTTTTCACTGCAGTTTTTGCAATGAAACAGATGAGCGTAATCTCGGTTTTGTGTTGACGGTTGGGAATTACTCCTTCTACTCCAGATATTTAATATTCGATAGGAATGCAACAGAAACAATAAAAAAAACAGTAGCTCTGGACTACCAAATGAAAACGAAATAAATACATAATTTAATTTTTTGTTCATGTCAAGTCGCCATAAATTTTTACATTTCTACATTAAATATATTGAAGACTTTTAGTGCAAATTTGCGTATTTTCTTTTGGAGTTAGAACGCATCGGTTTTTTGCTATTTCGCCATAATCTTGGGGTTTTCTCGTTTTTTTTTTATATCTTACCCCTAACTACAAACTGTCAAAGTGAAAGGTGTGATGTATCGGACTATCAACAACTGTCAAAGTGTCGAGTGGGATTTTTTCAGTTTCCACTGCGCTTATAGTGCTGGCCGTGACAGTAGGTAAAATCCACAAGCTAAATCGATTAATGCCCTTAGATTTTGACATTTCGACACTTGTCAAATTGAAAAGTGAAATTTCTCGCTTTCTGTTGGTGCTAGAGCGCTGGCCGAAACACTAGGTCTTACCACCCTTCTAAATTGATTGGCATACTAAGATTCTGACATTTCGACACTTAAAAATTTCAAAGTGAAATTTCTCGGTTTCTGTTTGTGCTAGAGCGCTGGCTCAAACACTAGGTAACACCACCCTTCTAAATCGATTGGCATACTCAGATTTTGACATTTCGACATTTGACAAATTTAAAAGTGAAATTTCTCGGTGTCTTTTTGTGCTAGAGCGCTGGCTGAAACACTAGGTAACACCACCCTTCTAAATCGATTGGCATACTCAGATTTTGACATTTCGGTACTTGACAAATTACAAAGTGAAATTTCTCGGTTTCTGTTGGTGCTAGAGCGCTGACCGAAACACTAGGTGACACCACCCTTCTAAATCGATTGGCATACTCAGATTTTGACATTTTGACACTTGACAAATTTCAAAGTGAAATTTCTCGGTTTCTGTTGGTGCTAGAGCGCTGGCCGAAACACTAGGTAATACCATCCTTCTAAACCGATTGGCATACTCAGATTCTGATATTTCGACACTTGACGAATTGAAAAGTGAAATTTCTCGGTTTCTGTTGGTGCTAGAGCGCTGGCCGAAACACTAGGTAATACCATCCTTCTGAATCGATTGGCATCCTCAGATTTTGACATTTCGACAACCGACCCCAAACCCACAGAAGAGAGGAGTTTTAATTAAAAATTTTTTTTTTTTATTATAGGCGATATACAACATTTATATTCTTTCGCGCGACCGCTTAAGTGCATCTACCACAATTCTTCTTCTTTTACTGAAAAAATATGTAAAAATAATATTTCATTTAAATCCATGAGTAACTCTAGTTCCCTAAAAGCCCTTCCCTCTACGCACATGATATCATTTTGACGGCGACATTCATCCATTTAAGAAAACAACAACACATGTTTGTCTAAATTTTTATCTGCAAAATACAGTAAATAAGTATTAAGTTTCAATAATATTTTCCTCTTGATTTACAAACTTACATATTTTATTACTCTATTGTAATTGTGTTTTGTATGCCCGTTCATATAAAATAATTTGGTAAAATAAATTTTTCTTAGATCTGTTTTTGGTTTTCTCTATGGGAAATGCATTGAAAGCTAAATCAAAAAAATATTGTTATCACATACAGGGTACTCTTTGTGATATGCAGGCGGCGTTGAACGCAACTTACCAAGTCTCAATATGCATTTGTATATGAGAGATTTTTTGTTTTGTTCCTCATGTCGAATCATGAATATTTAAAGGCCAATATGTAATTTCAATAGTGAGGGAGGTATGTTAACAAGGGATTTAAACAGAAACAGTAATAATGCTAGCAATGACGCTACGCAACGTAAATAACCCAAAACGTAAACAAAAAACGAACAACGTTCACAATTACGTTTATAACCCAAACAAAAAAAAACCGTGCGTTTCACGTTAGGTTATTTTTTTTTTGGTTTTTACATTCAATCCATACATGTGAAATTTATTAATGGTACATTTAGTTTTTGGTGATCAAATGAAACAAAAACGATTTTTCTTTCTTTTTGAATAAATTACCTAGATATTTTTGAACAATTATTCTTCAACATACATATTTTTCGCCTTTTTTTTCCGCGAAGCAATAAAACTAAAGGTATGCAATAGAGTAATAAACATAACCGCAAAACTTATATCCACATTTTTTTTTTTATGAAAGGTGACGTGAAAGATACGTCTGAAGGATATGTATTTATATGGAGGGTTGACGTTAATGTTATACGAAATCTTCTAAGGGTCAATAGGAACTATCCTTAAAAATATATTCATTTTTCTTATGAATCAATAAAAATAATCAGTATTATATTAAGAAAAAGAAAATGATTTTTCTTGTATACTATTTTGTATTATTACTCTATAGTTTATCATGGGGTGGTAAAAAGCGATGTAGGAAAGGAATACGTACATATGTTGGAAATTTTTAAGGAAACTTTTACTGAATAATAGGACGGGTGAGGGGTATAGGTATTATATCTTTTATGATTATTGATAGTTAAAAGAGTTGTATGATAATGTACCTATACATACATATAAGATAGCTTTAAAAAAAAGATCTTAAAACAATTTATTCTTAATTTGTGAGTTCACGAGGCAAGTTGTTTTAATTTTTCATTAAAAAAAAAAAATATCTATTTAAAAATGTTCAAGCGCGAAGTTTGTAACAAATCATTCAGCCAAAAAAGAAATATGGTGAGACATGTTAACTCTTTCCATGGATCGACAAAAAGTGTTTTGATGTCTAACGTATGTGGGTCTACCTATACGAGAAAAGATTCTTTGTCTCGTCATGTAAAAAGGAATCACCCGGTTGTTGCTGATTCTGCTGCTGTTGTTGGTGGTGCAATTATTAATGCTCCACTACTGTTGTTGGTGCTAAACCATGTGCTGCAAAAATAGTGAGTGTAGAAGGATGTGTTGGTACTCCAAGACCTTCAACATCATTGGTGAGGAGTGATGAAGGAAGGGTAAGAAGTGGGGAAGGAATGCATAGGAATATTATTAGGAAAAGAGATCTTTCTCAAGACCTTCAACATCATCTGAGGCGGTAAAAAAGCAGAGATTAGAATGTGCTAGTACTTCAAAACCCTCAACTTCATCTGTTGCTATTGCTGCATCTGATGCAACATCATCGGTAAGGAGAAGAGAAGGAGAGATAGGGAGTGGAGAAGGAATGGTGATGGGTATTTCAAGGAAAAGAGGACTATCTCCAAGACCCTCAACTTCGTCTGAGGTGATGACAGCAAAAAAGCAGAGACTAAGATCTGACAATAGAAGATGTTTGATTTGCCAGGAGGATGTTGATGATTCAAACTGGGGTCCACATCATCAAACAAGCTCACATAAAAAAAAGCAGAGCTTTTAATAGCAGAAAATGTATCGTTAATTGAATCTGCTTTTAGGAATAGAATTAAGACTTTCTCTATAAAAAACGGGGATGAAAGCATTCTAGATATAAATGAATTAATAACGAAGAAACATCCCGTTATAATTGGACTGCTACAACATCAGGAAATGAATTCCATGAATACTTTTAAATTCAATATGGAATTGTTCGGTGAATTCATCAAAGATTCAAATGATCCCGACAGTACAACAGTCTCTACTAAAAGCATGCAGACTAAAATGTGCATTGTATTGTCAGAGGATGAACTAGAGAGTCATCTTAAGGCCATCTTCGAACAGATAAACAATAAATTGGAGGAATTCCAAGATCAGGATAGCGGATGGGCTCTTCTCTTATTTTTGAGGATTGAAATTAATATAAATAAATATAAGCCTATTATTTTGAATTACCTCCTCAATTAATTAGTAAAGATGCATGCATAAATGTCCAAAACAATGATGAATATTGTTTCATTGTTTGATACAAGAGTTACAGCAAACCATGTTGCTGCGCCTGGCAATACCCCTTAACTTCGACAACAAGAAGAGTACACAAAATACATAGAGAAAAGGACAACTGTCTTTCATCAGATTGACTTAAAATATATATATTACGTAACCTTAAAAATTTTTTTTTAATTTAAGTTGCGCCAAACAAGTTTTGAGCTGAAGAAGATAACGTAACATAAACTTAAAACCTAAAATTATTAATTATTATTAAACTTAAGAATTATTTTCAGAAATTTAAAGCGAATTATAAATTTGAAATAAACAAGACTTTAAAGCTGAACGATTTGGAATTTGCTTTCCTTTTATTTCGCGCAACATTCTTAAAATTTGTTTCTTGGTTAACCTATCATCTTGTCAAACCACGAGGTCTGAAAGAATTCAGATTGGATTTCTAAGAAGATATTGCATACTTATCAACATTTTAAACATCTATGCCTTTAGAAGCAAGTAACAAGCTAACTCCATCGACTAGGTAAGGTTTCTCTGAAGACTATTTTCATTAAATATATATGTATAAACGATAAATCACTATATCCACTGCTATTATAAACTTTACTTGCTGCCACTACTACTATTGTGTCAAATTAAATCAAAACAAATAGTTTCTTCGTAAGAATGTCTAACATCCAAGATCCACCATCTGATAAGTCAAACACACAGCAAGGTGCTCCTTCAACGCAAACAGGTAATACAGGTTTTCAGTACGAAATCTCGACTTCACAACGTCCCCCTAACAGCGATAACGTAGGTAAATATAATTGCAAATCATGTAGTATGTCGGATAATTCGTATATGGTTATATGCGACAAGTGCGACGATTGGCACCATTTCTCCTGCGTTAATGTTACTTCATCAATTTCCGAAAAAGAATGGTTATGTCCAACATGCGCCAAGACAGCAGTTGCTGATACCATTCTAACGAGTGGAAGTGTACAAGGCAGGAGAGAAGACGCCATGCGGACAAGCGCCCAGCTAGTTTTGGGAAAAGAAACTGATAAGACAGCATTGCTAACAGAGCATCTGTGAAACGAAACCCTCCACCACCAGTTAAAAAAGTTCATAAACCAAGATCTGTAGGTTCAACGAGTTCTGTTAAATTGAGCTTAAAAAGGCTAGAAGAAGAAAGACTATTAAGAGAGCAGCGGGACAAGGAATATCTCGATGCAAAATACCTAATTCTTGAACAGCAGTCTGATGATGAAGCCGATGACACCGGACCTGGTAATGAACGTCTACAAAATTGGGTCGGCGAGCAATTAGTGAATAAAGCGATTGTCACACAGCAGGTTGTTGTATCTGGCCCTAAACATCCAACTGAACAAAAAGCTATTTTACAAAATAACGTGTACCCGAGTGACACTTGGCTTGGAGCTAATCAGCCTGCTATACCACCACCGCAGGTCCAAGGTCAAGGGACAGACAGACAACATGCACAATTTTCAAATCAAAACGCATTCCCTCACAATAGCACGAGACATTTAAATGAAAATACACCCCATTTTAACTACAACTATGATCAGTTCCAACCTGAAAATATTTCAAATTTGAACAATCAACAAATTGCATCAAGACACATAATGCACAAAGAGCTGCCAGCATTTACTGGTCAACCAGAAGGATGGCCATTGTTTATAAGCTGTTTTGAAAATTCGACACGAGTGTGTGGACTGTCAAATGATGAAAGTCTAATTCGCCTGAAAAAGAGTTTAAAGGGTAAGGCATTAGAAGCTGTTAGATCTCAGTTGTTATATCATCATCAGCTGCCCAACATTATTTCAACTTTGCGTATGATTTATGGCCGCCCAGAAACCATTATTAATTCGTTAAAAGCAAAAATTTGATCTGAGCCGTCATCAAAAAATGGCCAACTAGAATCATCGATAACATTTGCACTATCAGTTAGAAATATTGTTGCTACCATGGAAACAACGGGGCTAGATTCACATCTAAACAGCCCTTATCTATTACAAGAGCTGACTGAGAAGCTACCGTATCAAACAAGACGGAACTGGGGTATGTACAGAATGGGAGTAGATCTACTACCAAATCTTTCCACGTTTAGCAATTGGTTGTACAAGGTAGCTGAAGGGGCCTGCCAGGTAACAGAGATGACCTTTTCGAAAACACCTGAGCTTAAGATCGAAAGAAAGCGGACAGCCAACATTCCTGTATTGAACGTGCACCAACACCCAGTCACAGCTGATGCCAATACTCAACACAAAAGGTCCTGCGTTATATGCGATGGAAATTACCAGTCTGTTGAACAATGTAGCAAATTCAAGGGCCTTACTCTTAAGCAAAGATGGGATATGGTGAATCGGCATTTTCTTTTCCGCACATGCTTGTTAAATCACAATAGACGCAGATGTTCTTCCGATAAAACGTGTCGTGTGAATGGTTGTTCTTACAAACACCACCAGTTGCTACATAAATATGTTGAGCCAGTAACTCCATCCACTGAAGGGCAGAACTGCAATGCACACGTCACAAATAAAAATACCGTTCTTTTTAAAATCATACCGGTAACCTTATACAGTGATAAGAATCAAATAGATACTTATGCATTTTTGGATGATGGGTCCTCGGTCTCACTTATAGAGTCAAACTTGGCGGAAGAACTCCAACTAGAAGGTGAAAGTAATCCATTGTGCCTTAAATGGACCTCTGGTATTCAGCAAGAAGAAGAAAACTCGAAAGTCGTTAATCTTCACATTTCCGGATACCAATCATCAAAAACTTTTCCACTTTTGCAGTTACGAACCGTCAAGTCACTGTAATTGCCCCTACAAACGATGGATTTTGATAATATAAAGGAACGTTTCACTTATCTTAAAGGAATTCCAGATCGGTCATACCATGATGTTCAACCACGTATTTTAATCGGACTTGACCACTGCAATTTGGTAAACTACCAAAAAATCCGTGAAGCAAATGTCGACGAGCCAGTGGCTATTAAAACTCGTTTGGGCTGGACTGTTTTTGGGCCATTCAGAGGCAGTAAACATGACAATTCTTTTCATGTTAAACACATATGTTGCCTTATATGTGACTGTCAAACAAAAATCGATGAGAAGCTTGACGAACTAGTCAGGGAATACTTTCAAATTGAAAATATTGGAACGAAGCAAATTAGGCTGCAAATGAATGCAAACGACTTAAGGGCTAAAGCAATTTTGGATGCATGTACGGAGTATGCTGGAAAAAGGTAAGTGGTTGGCCTGCTTTGGAAAAATGATGCCGATGTTTTACCTGACAGTAGGCCATCAGCGGAGCGTCGGCTTTTGTGTCTTGAAAAAAGACTTAAAAAAGAACCTTCACTCGAAGAGAAGCTAAACATTCAAATCTCATATTATCTAGAAAAAGGATATGCTCGAAAGCTCACCAGCAATGAATTGAGTTAAAAAAATGTTTCAACAGAATTTGGTATCTGCCAATATTCCCCATAGTCAATCCGAACAAACCAGCTAAAGTTCGTCTTGTGTGGGACGCAGCTGCAAGTGTTTCTGGAATATCTCTCAACTCGATGCTTCTTACTGGTCCTGATACGTTGCCTGTCCTCTCAGAAGTTCTTTTTCGTTTTCGCCAACGTAAATTTGCCATTTGCGGCGATATTAAAGAGATGTTTCACCAAATCGAAATTTTGGAAGCCGATCAAAATGCACAACGCTTTCTCTGGAGGAACAAGGATACAGGGTACATTGAAGATTACTTAATGCGAGTTATGACCTTTGGTTCCACTTGTTCGCCATACTGCGCGCAATATGTGAAGAATCAAAACGCTGAAAAATATCTGTCACAGTTTCCAAGGGCTGTTGAAGCCATTTTAAAAAACCACTTTGCCTTAACGAGTCGGAGAAAATCCTAGGCATGTGGTGGTCACCCGCAGAAGATTTGTTTTCATTCACCTGCAGTCCACGTAAGCTTAGCGATGCAGTTTGGAAAGGTCAAATAGCTCCTACAAAGAGAGAAGTTTTAAGGACGCTTATGAGTATTTTCGATCCGTTAGGGCTTATCTCGAATTTCTTAGTGCTTTTGAAAATCCTTCTTCAGGAAATATGGCGACACAATACGCAATGGGACGAACAGATACAGCCTGAACATTTTCAAAACTGGTGCCAGTGGCTTCAACTCTTACCAAAGGTAGAAATGCTGAAAATCAAAACACCATATCTTTGTGATATAAATTCCTATGAAAACTGTTACGTTGAACTTCACACCTTTGTTGATGCAAGTATGTCTGCAATTGCATCAGTAGCATATCTGCGTGTGGTAAAAGAGGAAAAGATCGAATGTGCATTAGTATGCTCAAGAACAAAAGTCTCTCCCTTGAAACTTATATCAGTTCCGCGAATGGAGCTAGAAGCTGCGGTGCTTGGCGTAAGGATGGCCAAAGCTGTTGAAAAGGGACATTCTGTGAAAATACACAAACGTTATGTTTGGTCGGATTCACAAACGGTGTTATGTTGGATAAGTAATGATAGCAGGCGTTTCAAACAATTTGTAGCTTTCAGAGTTGGCGAAATCTTAGAGGAATCAAATCCTAATGAATGGAGGTGGGTGCCCACAAATGAAAACGTTGCTGATGAGGCTACTAAATGGAACACCAAACTGAATAAAACTTCAAATAGCCGCTGGTATAAGGGACCATCATTTCTATACCAACCCGAAGATAGCTGGCTAACAGAAATAATTGCTGCAAATTTTACAAATGAAAAGGCTAGAGTATTTATCCATCAAATTTCGTATACGCCACCTATTATTGATTGTGAAAGATTCTCTAAATGGAATAGACTCAAAAGATCGATGGCATATGTGCTGCGTTTCATAAATCGTACTCGGTGGGGTGAAGGAGTCAAACAAAATATATCTTTGACACAACCAGAAGTTGTTGCCGCGGAGAACAATCTATACGCACTTTGTCAATCTGAATGCAAACTAAACATGGTAACGCAAAAAATATAACGCTGGAAAAATCAAGTTCCTTGTATCAAACCAGCCCGTACACGGATACAAATAATGTCATTCGAATTAAAGGTCGGATAGATGCAGCAAAAAATGTCAACAACGACTGTAAAAGGCCTATTATCTTGCCAAACAACCACCGTATTACCTTACTAATCATTCAAGACTTTCATAAAAAAAACAAACACAGATTTTCCGAAACAGTTGTTAACGAAATCCGACAAATCTTTTCCATACCAGCGTTAAGGACTACATTGAAAAAAGTCGAACTTTCTTGTCAGTTATGCAAGATTCGTAAAGCGAAACCGATATCACCATTAATGGCAGAGCTACTACCTGCAAGACTTAAATCATTCACAAGTCCGTTTTCTTATGTTGGGGTTGATTATTTCGGACCTATGTTTGTCGTTGTTGGGAGGCATTTGGAAAAACGTTGGGGAGTCTTATTTACCTGTTTGACCATAAGAGCAATCCACATTGAAGTAGCACACAGTTTGTCTAGTGACTCATGCATCCTAGCTATTAAACGCTTTTGTTCAAGGAGGGGAAAACCGGTTGAGCTATTTAGTGATAATGGCACGAATTTTAAAGGAGCCAACCAAGAGCTAAAGAACGCCATTGCCAACCTATTCAATAATAATCAGCTAGCTGTAGAAATCATAAACGAGGGAATTAAGTGGACATTTATCCAACCTGCTGCACCTCATATGGGTGGGTGCTGGGAACGCTTAGTTCGTTCCGTTAAGGAGGCTCTAGCACAGATCACAACGACTCGAAATCCGAAAGATGAGCTTCTTTTGAGCATGATGGCTGAAGAGGAGAACATTATCAACTCTAGACCACTCACCTACGTACCACTCGACGGAGAAACCGAAGAAGCTTTGACATCCAATCATTTCCTCATTGGCTCGTCTAATGGCGTTAAGTTTCAAGGTGACATAGATGATAAAGCTGCAGTCTTAAGAAAACTGGATTGCTAGTGAGCACTTTGGAAATCTCTTCTGGAAGCGTTGGATAAAGGAATACCTTCCTACATTGACAAGGAGGGCGAAGTGGTTTGTTGAAGCAAAACCTATAGTAGTGGGGGATATAGTAATAATAGTTGATGAAAATAGTCCCAGAAATACCTGGCCAAAAGGAAGAGTTATAAAAACTTTACCGAGTAAAGACGGACAAGTTAGGTCAGCCGTGATTAAAACAAAAGATGGTGTTTATACACGCCCGGCAACGAAGATAGCAGTTCTCGAAGTGGGTCAACTAATCAATGGTAACCTGAACGCTGAGTCCAGCTTACTGGGGGGGAGTGTTGCTGCGCCTGGCAATACCCCTTAACTTCGAAAACAAGAAGAGTACACAAAATACATAGAGAAAAGGACAACTGTCTTTCATCAGATTGACTTAAAGTATATATATTACGTAACGTTAAAAATTTGCCCTTTTTTTAATTTAAGTTGCGCCAAACAAGTTTTGAGCTGAAGATGAAAACGTAACATAAACTTAAAACCTAAATTTATTAATTATTATTAAACTTAAGAATTATTTTCAGAAATTTAAAGCGAATTATAAATTTGAAATAAACAAGACTTTAAAGCTGAACGATTTGGAAGTTGCTTTCCTTTTATTTCGCGCAACAAACCATATGAGGACAAGTTCATATAGGATAACCAACATTGCTGAGGATTTAATTGAGGTGTGTGGAAAAGTTATAAGCTTTAAAAGTTTAAAGTTCCCTCTGGCGATTAAAGATATCAAAATCTTTGAAGAAAATAATCAAGATACAAGTGTTAATGTATTTGGATATGACGAAAAAGAAAACAAAGATGATAAAATTATTGGTCCATGTTACCATACTCGAGAAGAGCAGAGTGTACACATTAATCAACTTTTCTGTGTTAATAAATATAACGAAAGAACGCATTATGTATATATTAAAAACATCTCTCGTTTAATAAGTAACCAATTATCTGGAAATGGACATCAAATCCATATCTGCAATGGGTATCTACAACGTTTTGCTAGTGGGTTATTATTAAAAAATCACAAAAGTGAATGTTGTAAGCTTATAACATATATACCAGAGGGAGATAAAACAAAAATTGAATTTAAGCAATACGCCAGGCAACTGCAAGTTCCATTTGTTGTATACGCAGATTTTGCGTCCATTCTAGCTCCTATAAGTCACCAACAACCGAATCCTAGGATTTCGTCGACGACAGCTGTCCAACAACACATACCCTGTGCCTTCTCCTATTTCATCAAATGCACATTTGATGCAAATTATAATAAACAGGAGACATTCGTTGGTGAGTAGATGTTTAGAAGTAACTTAATTTAATATATACATATGTATATTGTATAAATATATCATATATATATATATGTATATATATATATATACATACATATTTTTGATTTTTAAATGAATTAGAAATTCATATACAATATATTTTTTTATAATTTTTTTTCTCAGGTGAAAACTCCCCGGACAAATTTGTTCAAATGCTGACTCGAGATCTGACAATGTTGTACCAGGATGTATTGGAGAAACCAAAACTGAATGATAAACTCACCGAGAGTCAAAATAGGTATCAAATCCAAAATCCGTTTTGTGAAATTTGCAAAAAAAATTTTAAGGTTAGTGATGTTAGGGTAAGAGATCATTGTCACCTCACCGATTTATAAAGAGGACCTGCACATGTGCAATGCAATCTAGATTTTCGCGTTCCTAAATTTTTTCCTGTTCTTTTTCATAATTTCTCGGGCTATGATTGTCATATGTTCATAAATAGTCTCACCAAAATTCAAGGAGACATCAGCATTATTCCTATGAATAAGGAAAATTATATATCGTTATCTAAACGAATTTATTTAAGTGAAAAAAGATCTTTTGAAATTAGCTTCCTTGGCAAAGAATTTATCGATTAA
Source organism: Melangyna quadrimaculata (assembly GCA_949320155.1). Lineage (NCBI taxonomy): Eukaryota > Metazoa > Arthropoda > Insecta > Diptera > Syrphidae > Melangyna > Melangyna quadrimaculata. Next base: position 251,515,958 of record OX439483.1, on the reverse strand, counting down.
TGATTTTAAAAATACTCGAAGTATTTCCAAAGTTATTGAATCGTTTAAGTTGATGTTAAGGAAAGGTGTTTTCCCCTATGATAATTTATGTAGATTCATGGGCCCGATTTGATGAACGTTCTCTCCCATCTATATTGAAATTTCATAACAAAATGATAGATGAATCATGTTTAGATGAAGATTATGATCATGCTCAAAATGTGTGGAACCACTTTAAATGTGTAACATTTAAAGATTATATAGTTCTTTATCTTAAGAGTGATGTTCTTCTTTTAGCTGATGTTTTCGAGAGTTTCAGGGCAGTTTGTACTTCCATATACGAACTTGACCCTTGTCATTATTTTACTGCTCCTGGATTATCATGGGATGCTATGTTCAAAACCACTAAAGTTAAGTTGGAGCTACTAACTGATGTTGAAATGTATAATTTGTTTAAAAGTGGAATTAGGGGCGGGTTGTGTCAGTGCAGTCATAGAGATGCTAAATCAAATAATAAATATATGTCTAGTTATAATCCAAACGAAGCATCAGAATACCTAATGTATCTTGATGCTAATAATTTGTATGGATGGGCAATGTCACAACTCCTTCCTTATGGTAATTTTCAGTGCGATAATCCTGTGATTTATACAACTGATTACATTTCCAACATTAAAGATGATGATGTTGGATATGTATTGGAAGTAGATTTAGATTACCCATCGAGTATTCATGACTCACATAATGATCTCCCATTTTTTCCTGAAAACATGATTTCTGCCGGATGTAAAATTCCAAAGCTTATCACTCACCTGAATTCCAGGAAAAACTTTACAATCCATTTAAGAAACTTGCAGCAATGTATATTAAATGGACTAATTTTGAAGAAAGTTCATCGAGTGATAAAGTTTAATCAATCAACCTGGCTTCAGAAGTATATTTCCCTAAACACTCAACACAGGAAAAATGCTCAAAATAAATTTGAAAAAGACTTTTTCAAATTAATGAATAATAGCGTTTATGGAAAGACCATGGAAAATGTCGAGAAGCGTAGGAATGTGAAAATTGTATCAGAATGGATTGCGGTGAGGAATCAATTGTCAGCGAGAAAGCTGATTTCTCATCCCAATTTCCATAGCAGCAACATATTTTCATCAAATATGTGTGCTATTGAGATGAAGAAAGGGAGTATCAAACTCAATAAACCCATTTACTAGAGCCCTCTAAGTGGCTAATGTATGATTTTCATTACGATTACATGAAACCAAAATTTGATGATAAAATTCGTTTAAATTATATGGATACAGATTCTTTTATCTACTCCATTTTTACAGATGATTTTTATGCTGATATCTTTGACGAAGTGCTAAATCCAGAGAGATCTAGGTTTGATACTTCCGAGTATCCTCTTAACAATAAACATAATTTTCCAATAAATAATGGCAAGGTGTTAGGGCTTTTTAAAGATGAGAACAACTCGAGGATAATGTTAGATTTTGTTGGGTTAAGAGCTAAATTGTATTGCTACAGAGTAGATACCGGTGAGGTGACAAGAAAAGCTAAAGGAATAAAAAAATATGTTACAAATAATTTAGAATTAAGAGACTATCGAAACTGTTTGATAAAAAAACAAGATCTGAATAAGTCGATGTATACCTTTAGAAGTAGGAAACATAAAATTTATACCGAAAATATTAATAAGTTATCATTAAGTTGTAGTGATACAAAGAGGTTTATTTGCAATGATAAGAAAACCACATATGAATGGGGACATAAAAATATACCCATTGTTATAGTTCATGATGTGTCATAGTAGTCTAAGAAATAAAGAAGAAAAAATGTAAATATAAATATAAATAATAAATAAATACGCATTTTAATTATTATTCTAAAAATGTATCGTTTTTATTTGAAAGATTTGGAAATAGATTTGTATATGGTAAGTATAACACGACAGCACTCTATCACCGACAAATCCATAACACAACACCCAGACTGTATTACAACAACGACAACTTCAGAGTCCATAACACATTTTGTGTTGTTGTGAACGAAACTGATTTTTACACGGTAGGTTAAGCTCCACAGCACTACATCATCGACAATTTAACCTTTACTTCTCTGCACAACATTAAGTTCTACTTTTGCTTTTAACACATGATTTTACACGGGAAGTATAGCTCTGCAGCACCTTTGACACATTTACACGGTAAGCATAGCTCCACAGCATTTCACCACCAACATCTCCAATACAACACTGTGCTCGTATCGCCATGCAGTTTACCTGTTACTACTACCGACTTGTGTTACTGCACTACACCACTGACAAATTTACATGCCAAGTAAAGCGCCGCAGCACTACACCACCGACACATTTACATGCCAAGTATAGCGCCGCAGCACTTACACCACTGACACATTTACACAGTAAGCACAGCTCCACAGCAATTCACCACCGACATCTCCAATACACCACCGTGCTCGTATCGCCATGCAGTTTACCTGTTAGTACTACCGACTTGTGTTACTGCACTACACCACCGACACATTCACATGCCAAGTATAGCGCCGCAGCACTACACCACCGACACATTTACGTGCCAAGTATAGCGCCGCAGAACTACGATACCGACTTGTGCTAGTGCACTACACCGCCGACACATTTACATGCCAAGTATAGCGCCGCAGCACTACACCACTGACACATTTACATGTTAAGCATAGCTCCGCAGCACTACAACACTGATACATTTACCCCCGACACATTTACACGTTAAGTATAGCTCCACAGCACTCCTACACCGACACATTAACACGTTAATGCCTAAAACAGATGTGCAGCTTTTTCCATGCAGCGAAATTAAATTACACAGGTTCTTATGGGAGCAGATTCACTCAAAGGCTGTATGCAGCGCAGCGCTGCACGATGTCTCTATTTCTAAATTTGCTGCCTAGTTTCATTGCAGCCACAACTGAAAAACGAAAATTTCTAAATAATTGCTATTTGGCATTACTCATATTGACATCACCTGCCATTCTTTCAAAAAATTTGTTTGTGTTGGTGATTTTTGTTTAAGAATCCATGAAGCCGGCGTTGCCACCCTACCATCGTCCAACGAAGAAAATCTCATTCCAACACTATTGTGTGACATCGGCAACGCTGTGCTTTCATGTATTTGTTTGACATAACTATGCATCATGAGTGTCAGAAACTATGCACATGTGTTTCGTGTGCAGCTCTGCATGCAGAGATGCGTGCAGACTCGCTGCACATCTGTTTTAGCCATAAGTAAAGCGCCGCAGCACTACTTCACCGACACCTCCGCATCTCCACAGCACTACAATACCGACTTGTGTTTGAATCGGCAAAAACATACTACTTACTAAGTATAGATTTTAAATACAATATACTTCTATATTCACAGAAGCTCTTATACTACTCAGTCATAATAATTTATCTGGTGCCTCATCACGTAAAACAAAAACGATCGAACGATATCGTTTTGGAGATACCTATCTTTATTTTTCTCTACTGAAGTGATAGAGATAGCAATACTGAAAACGATATACTCATGTCGTTTTCGTTTTACGTGACTCAGCCCCTGTCTTTTCTGGAAGCAAATCTACGGGAGAGCCCTTGGTATAAAGAATACAAGGTTTGCTGGAAATGAGATGATAGTTCGCCATCTTGTATTCGTGTGACGTCATTTGACAGTCGGTTTTGATTCGTACATTTCGTTGCGAAAGTAAATATGTGTACATTCTTTGCTTTCCTTTTTTTCCATCTGACAATTAAGAACCAAAGAATAACATGATTAAGAACATTCACTCGCGTTGACGTCACGACTCGATCGACCAGAATTGTCAAGCATACCTTGTATTCTTTATACCACGGGGAGAGCCTACATTCCGAGCTTCGACTATCAAACCATAGAAAACCAAATTCACTACCTTTGCTGTTTTAATTCCATTTTCCATATCAAGTTCCAAGGTTTTAAGTTCCAAACAAGAAGTAGGTTCTTTTCATTTGTTGTTCTTTTTAGAATCAGAATGGGGAATGGGGTAAAGAATATTTTATTATTCAATTCAAACTGAATATTTTTTTTAATGTTTTGATGTTGGGAAGTAAGACAAAAATTATGTCAAATTCAGGAAAATTAGCTTAAGCTGAAAATTGTTACAGAGCTTTGATTCATCAGGAAAAATGGGCTGTCGAAATTTACCGCCAATTAATAGGTACAAACATATTTGATGATTTTTTTTTACAAAAAAAATTACTTTTTTACAAAAAAAATTTAACTTTTTTACAAAAAAAAATTAACTTTTTTACAAAAAAAATTAACATTTTTACAAAACAAAAATTATATATTATATGGTATATAAAATTACATATTTGTGATCTAGTGAGTGTCACCTTCCCATCGATGTATCGCACGGTACGGAAAATGAAGTTTTATCTTTAAACTCATTTTTCGGCCAAACTATACGCCCTAGACCCTCAAAAGTTGACACCTTTTTTCTCTTAACGCGTTTTCCGACTAAATCAAGCATCTTAGAGGGTTAAAAATTGCATATTCGTAATTTTGGGAGTGCCACCATTCAATCGATGTGTATTTTACACACACACATATCATTATATATTTATAATGATAAAAACAACTATCAGAAAACGCTTTCATAGTGAAAGGCACCGAAAAATACTTTCATGAAATTTGCACTCTTGAAAGTAAAGAGTTTTATTGAATATTATTATATACAATTTTTCTTATAACTAATAATAATAAGATACAATGATTATATTTACATTTGTTCGCACATAGGGGGCCTAACCAAATACAATTACTTTATTTTAAGGAATTATATATATATAAATTACATGTCAAAATTAAAATTAAAAGTCAGTTGACTTTTTTCGTCCTCAGGGTGTTCATTCCCGGTTGTCAGTGGTGATTTTGGTGGGGGTTGTTAATAAGGTTGATGTTCAGCCACAGTGGTAGACTGACCCAGTGTCAGCGTAAAACGGAATTGCCTCCTCGTTGTCCATGAGTATGTTGTCGTCCAGGGTGTGCATTACACTGAGGTACCTTGGCTCAGGATGTCGTTGCTCGGTGGCCATCCTTCTCATTAGCTGATTCGGGTGATTAATGATGTTCCGTACTAGCTTCTTTGTTGAAAGCACTAGGTAATTGTCCAGCGGGATTACATTTGCTTTTGTGTATAGATAGTCGTTCCCAGCTGAATCTTTTTAGTCTACGCAGGATTACTTTTTCCAGTATTTTGCTTATATTGTTGGCCTGTAGTTGGACACTTGGTTGGAAGCACCTTTCTTCGGAATTGCAACGATCTTCGCTGTTTTCCACTTTTGGGGGAAGTAACAGTTGTTGACACAATTATTCAGGATGATTGTGAGGAAGATCATTACTGCTTGTGGAAGCCTCTTCAGGATATAGTTAGATACTCCATCTGGTCCAGCTGATTTTTTTGGCTTGGAATAGCTGATGATCTCTGCTACTTCCTCAAGACTGCACAGATGTGGGCTATCGACTGGGTTATTTGCTGGATTGGCGTTGTTGAAGTTGACTTTATCCGGATGTCGCTGCAGGGTCCGCTGAATGGATGACTCGACTTCTTGTAAAAATGTCGGGTGGGTCAGCAGGTGAATTGGGTATGAAGTTTCCTTCGAAGTAGTTGGCGAACGCTTCTTCCTTTGTCCTGGGTTGAGGTTGCTTCGATATTGTTGCAGATGATGGTTTCCGGGATCTGTGGATGTTTTCCAATGATCCTATTGATGTTTTTGAAGGCGTCAGGTCCTGGCTTAATCGCTTGTAATCTCTTCTGGTATTGATTATTGTTGTGGTGCTGAATGGAGTTCCAGAACATGATGTTGATTTGTTGCAGCTCATTCCAAACAATTCGGTAGTTGCTGTTGGTTGTGTTTAGCTCGCTTTGGTGAATCCTTTAGAGTCGTTTCCTTAGTCGCTGCCTGTGTGCATACAGGTTCTGGACGTACTCGGGAAGGTGCTGGTACTTATCCTTGGATGTCTTAGGCCGTTGTTGCTTGTCCAGTGCTTCCGATACAACATGTTCCAGGTTGTCTATTGCTGCGTCGATTTCGCTAGCCATCAAATTCCTGTTTGGAGGAGGAAGTGTTAGGTTGTCATCAATGTCTCTATGAAGTTTTTCAATGTCCAGCCGCCTGTAGTTGATGAAGTTCGCTGGTGCTTCTGTTGCTAGGAGTAGTGGTTGGTTGAGGTTGATCGATAGTTGAACAGCTTCATGGTCCGTGTCACTATTTACTGTTGTGCACATATAGTTCTGCAATTCCGGTAGAATATTCACCAGGTTTGAAGAAGCCAGGAAGAAGTCCAATGTCGATGGTGATCTGGGAAAGGTTGGTTTGAGTTGGGATATAACCACCAGTGAATGTTCGTTGCTGTTGAGATCCAACCAGTCCACTATTGCCTTTCCTTCATTGTTGGTTGTTGTGTCCTGCCAAAGGTGATGCCTCGCGTTAAAATTACCGCCAATGATGCCAAAGGTGCTATGTTACAGGATGTCGTTGAGGACGTGTAGGTCACTTTGTATGTTCGTAGCAGAGGATGCGCACTTGAAATAGACACTGATGATTGTAAGGGTCTCGCCTCTTCCTAAGTTTATAATGACGGCGGTGGCTTCACTGGTCCGTAGTTCTGGAATGATGACTTCGCTTGTGTTCGGGGAGAGTTTATCTTTTACGTAGATTGCCGTCCCTCTGCGATGCTCCGTTTTGTCCTGGCGGAAGGTTTTAAATCCCTTGATGTTGATGTTGTTCCGTTTAGTAACGTTCGTCTCGCTGATAAGGGCAATATCCGTGGTATTATTATTTTTTAGAAAAATATTAAATGACGTCCTCTTATCCAGGCTGTATAATGAATTCACATTATACGTCAGGATGCGGATCTTCTTTAGTTGCATATTTGGAATATGAAAGTGGCCAATGTCACGGACTTCTCTCCCTCGGGCAGTTGACTATAGTTGGCTGGTACCGCATTTCGGGCTTTCTCCATGACGGAGAGGAGATTGGATCCGAAGATACGCTGGACTTCATTGTTGAGGTTCAGAGGTTGGTTCGTTGATGAAGGCCTGGTTACTTTCGTAGCTGCTGTCTTCAAAGGAATAGTTTTGACTGGAATTCTTGGCTGCTGTTGGTGCTGGTTCATTGCTGTTGCTTGTCTGGGTGTTGTGTTTTGTTTGGCCATTGCTGCGTAGGTGATCGTTGGGCGAGTAACCACGCACGCTGATTTTGTGACGAACTCCTTATGCGCTTTTGTCTCGGCTATCTTCTTGTTCCGCTCAGTTAGTCTTGCCTTTAAAGTTGGGCATCCCTTGAAGCTGGCAGGATGACCTTCTTTCTAACAGTTGGCGCACCATACGTCCATTCCTGTGTTTACTGTCCTTTTACACTCTCCGGGTTTATGGTCCTCCTTGCACTTGACGCACACATAATTACGTCCGCAATTGGTGGCTACATGTCCGAAGCCTTGGCAGTTCCGGCACTGGACGACGTCATTAGATTTTAGTCGTTCCCAGTGCACCCTCTGGTTCATTATCAGCGTCTTGGTGTAGACTTCCTTGATGTCACATTTCTTCGGTACCTCGATGACAAAGTTATTGTACACTTTTCCTCATGCCTTTTTTGATTGAAACTGCGTCACCTTCAGGATTGGGATTCCCTCGATGCGGAGTTCATCTTCCACTTCAATGGCGGTATATGTGTGGTGAATTCCTTTGAGCAGCAGGAGGTACTTCCGGTCTTCCTTAGGCGTGAAAGTCGTGAATTGGATTTTCACTGTCTGAAGATATTTTTTAATTCCTTCAAACGATGGTCGGTCCCCAGCGTTGATGATGGTCGTCTTTGTGTTCCGGTTTTTAAAGGTCACTGAAAAGTTTTCACTCTTGCAGTGTCTCCTAATTTCAGCTACACTGCCGGAGTAGCAAAAATCGGCGGCATTCCTGGTCCTTTGGCTGGTTTTATTTTTTCGACTGACTTCGGTGGCTTTGGAGCAGGTTTGGGCGCTGCGAGCACTTTGGCGGCTGTTGATGTTGACGGGGCATCATCTTTGTCCTGCATTGTCGGTGACTCCTCTAGTTGAGGTCGCTTAGTAGCGTTGACCTTTTCCTCGGCATTTCTCTTTCCTTTTTTTCTGTGCCTTTTTTGGCCTGGTAGAGGTGAATCGCTGAAATCTTCCTCTGAGCTGATGGTTTGTTCTGGCAGTGAATCACTGACGCCCTCCTCTTCTTCAGTGCTCTCGTCCGTCGATTCCTCTGTTGATTTCTCCACACTGCTGCTGCAGGAATCCTCATCGCTATCCATGGCTCCTGTTTCCATGTGATTATCGTTGTCGTTTGTCTTAGGTGGTGAGACAATTTTTTGGAACGTCTCGTTGAGCCTTGGTCCATACTCTGGTGCAAGGTTGCTGACTATCGTGAGGAGCAGCGCCTCAAAAGACGCAAATGCTGCCTCCGGATTAAATGGTTCGCCCATTTCCGGTCTCGCAGTCGGATTGTTTTTATTTTTTTACTTGATGTGTGTGTGCTAATTCCATGATGTTATGTTTTATTTATCAACAATGCAATTATTGGTTTCATGAGGATTATGTCCAGGAGCGATTGTCAAAACAAGATCAGTTTCTGCAGCGCTAAATGGTTTAGGTTGGAGCTTTGATGCTGGGAAATACAAACACTCAAACATCTTGGCGATAGCAGCGTTTAAAAAGCGGCTACATATTATTTTACCTTGTTTATTTACAAACTTACTGTTTAATGTTCATACAGTGTAATTTTTGTAATTAAATAATAAGATATACAAAATTATTTAATGAAGATTATTTTGTTTCTCAGAAATTCAGAGTGCCTTCAAATTCAAATAAGTTTTAGGTGAAGCTAGTACTAGAAGCTAGGACAATCCAGGGTTTATTGACGAGTTACAATTTGTCATACTGATGAATTCAAATTAAAAAACATGATAACAGAAATTTAAATAAATAGGCTTGTTCTTATTCCACTATGTGCTTCAGAAATTATGTCTTGTTGCTGATTCGCAAAACAATTTATCTTATTTAAATCCGAACATTTATCGCCATGTGAAAACATTTAAGAAGAAAATGAAAGATTTCATGGAGTATTATAGTATTATGCTACAAACTTAAAAGAGTCTTCTTTTGATTTAATTTTAGTAAAATATAGAGAAAGATCGATGCTAAACTGGTTTAAAATTAGCAAATTTCTCTTTTTAACCTTAGGTATACCTACTATCTCGATTTCACAAAAGATTTAGAATAATCACAAAAGATTTAGCGTGAATTGTAACCATTGACTTAAAAATTAATACGAACTCTAGATTTTTGCATTTCAGATTTTCTTTTCTAGTTTTCCGTAGTTCGAGATTTTTTTTTCAAGATTTTTCAATTAAATTATAGTTTTTATTTTTTCGATTTTTAGTTCCGACATTTTTATTTTGGAGATTTTCCCTTTCTAAATTATTGGTTTATTGATTATGACGAGAACTGGAATTTTAACTGAAATTTTAAGAATAATCCATCCACTTTCAACAAATAGGTAGGTAGCAATCCAAATCCAACAAATAGGTAACAAACAATTCTACAAATAGCCAAATGGGTAACAAATTATAATTTAATTTCAACAGAATAATAAAACAATAAAAAAGGTTTATAGCAAGTCGCAGCGTAGCGTTAACGTAGGTCAGGTATGATCAGGTTCAATTTCAATTAAAATTTAAAAAGTAAAAACACAAGCAATACCCATTCCAATTCTCTATTGAAATACAGAATAAAAACAAAATGAAAAAAATATGTTGTACAAGTATTAAGTATATGTATATGGAAATCGACATCGCCTTTTCTTTCCCTCCTGTTAGTTCCATGTTTGTTTATAAAGTTCCTAGTTACATATTTATTCATATTTAATGGAACTCTATAAACAAACTTAGAAGTTGAAACTATTTATAACAGAAGAAAAAAGAAACGAAAAGGTGACTATAGACACACAACGACACAACACAACAATATAACATTAAAGCGAAAGTGAACAGAAACTAGATTGACGATATTTCGCTCACTGTTTCTACCATAAACACCCCTTCAAGCAAGCGAGCTCGTTTTCGGTCCGCAAGCGTATCAAACAACGTATGGACGACTCCGCATTCGGATTCAAATACGGATCGAAAAACTGCGTTTTGCGGCTCAAATTTGTATGGAAACTAGAATCACCAGGTAGCCATTATGTGAATGTATTGTGAGAGAGAGAGTTTTTCAATTCACCATACTCGGAGAACCGAAACCAAACGGAATTTAAAACGGTTCCAAAAAAAAATGAATGAATTGAGGCATTACATCTATTCCAGTTTCTCCATTGCCTACAAAAATAAAACAAACAGAATTTTTTCATTTCAAGAGTTTTTTTTATTTATCATTAATTAAAGGTTTTCTAAAGACTCATTTTTTTTGAGTCCCAATAAACCGAGAAATTTGGGTCCGTGATTTTGCTCGAAGGGACATGATATAAAATTGCCCTTCAAGCAAGCGAGCTCGTTTTCGGTCCGCAAACGTATCAAACAACGTATGGACGACTTCGCATTCGGATCTAAATACGGATCGAAACACTGCGTTTTGTGGCTCAAATTATTATGGAAATTAGAATCACCACGGAGCCATTATGTGAATGTATTGTGAGAGAGAGTTTTTCAATTCACCATACTCGGAGAACCGAAACCAAATGGAATCTAAAACGGTTCCAAAAAAATGAATGAATTGAGGCATACCCAACCCAAATGTACTAAAAAAACTTCCAATCTAGTCCAGTTTCTCCATTGCCTACAAAAATAAAACAAACAGAATTTTTTCATTGCAAGAGTTTTTTTTATTTATCATTCATAAAAGGTTTTCTAAAGATTATTTCGCACTAATAAACATGACATATTTCCATAAATATAAATTTACAATTAATAAATAGAAACTTGCATTTCTGATTAAAATTTTTTTCAAAGTTTTAACAAGAAAAAAGAGATACAAAAGCAACCGTCTTCGCCACGCTACCTACAAAACTGAACTAAAAAAAAGTGGTGGAAATTAAGGCAAAATGATTGTATACTTCGCCTATGCTCTCTCTATTTCTGTGTGCTTAAAAAAAATACTCTCGATTCTCGTTCTTTTTACATGCGTACACAGAAAATTTGTTAATATGTGTGAGACACTCATTTTTGTTGGAGTCCCAAGTGAACCGAGAAATTTGGGTCCGTGATTTTGCTTGAAGGGTGCCAAACCTCGGCTGTCATCCGGTTTGCCTATAAGCTAAAACACGCACACATAGAAAGCTAGGCCAAATTCACCATGCGAGTTTTGCACACATAGACAGTTGGCCTTATTTCACCACCAAAATGACGGGTATTTAGAAAATATCATGAGAGTGTTCAAAAAGTATAAAGTATGGACGAACGATTTATGAAGTGCTTACCCGACCTTATGTGAGAATGTTTTTGCTGAGATTAATTATTCTAGATTTAGAACGTGAAGCATAGAATATTTGGATGGTTTACAAATTTCTATTTGATTCTTGGTGTAAATCTCTCGTGACGTGAAACGTTGTTATGCATGTCTTTTGATAATCTGTATGGATCCTTTTTGGTAATAAAATATTTATTTATTTATTAATCTACGGATTTGAAAAAATCTCACAGATTTCTGAAAATTCAAGAGCCGTGTTTTTTTTTTGAGAGAGTGACTAGCAACTCAGCAAAATGTTTACACGCAAAACAATAACGAAACCAATTATTATAGAGAATTTTGTTTGTGTTTTCCGTGTAAAACTTTAACTGAGTGGCTAGTCGCTCTCTTAAAAAACACGGCTAATATACATATAGGGGAGAAGAGGGAGACTTGATCCCTTTTGCAGTTTTTGTATCATAACTTTTTATTTAGGTTTTTTGGAAGCCCGTTTCCTATGTTAAAATAAAGACATTTATTAGCTTCCAGTTTTGCATAGAAAAAGCACTAAGTTCTAAATATTTAAGGTGATGTTTTAAAAAAATTGAAAGGAGTCAATAGGATCAAGTCTACCCAAACTATGGGAGACTTGATCTTTAGGTCGAATGGGTATACAGTACACATTTTGAATTGAAAGCCAAACAAAAATTATGATCATTTTAGTAAAAAAATAAAAATCAATAGGGGTATTCATGATCCGATGCAACTGGTCTAGTATCATTGCAAAAGTGTAAAATTCAAAAATGTTCTTGCAACAGTTCTGCATTTTTGCTATACCTTAGCCCCATTGCAACATGGAGTGTAAAATTTGCCTAGTGTTGTCAGTTTGGAAGAAAATTTTTCAATTTTGCAATGATACTTAACCAGTTGCATCGGATCTTGAATACCCCTAATGATTTTCTGTTTTTTTTAGGTTGGTTTTAGTTACATTTTTCTGTTTAATTTTTTTTAACATCAATTATGGTATAAAATCTATTTTCCCACAAAAAGTGTTTTGAGATTCATTCTCTAATTCAACTTAGTTCACAAGTTATACCAAAAACATTGAAAAATTACCAGTGCGATCATTCTATCTGAAATGCATGGGTGAGTTTGGTCGAATTTTGTGTTTTGAGCAAGCCTAAGTTCCAGAAAAACATACCGTGAATGCAATTGTTCCTTTCTTCCTCACATATTCCGGTATATTTAATAGCCTACTAAGCGGCAACTGAACTTCGGCGCGGCGAAGAAACATTGTTGTGTTGTGCAAAGAAAAAACACCAACAAAATAAATGTATCTATGGCTCATGATCCATAAAGATAATTCCATGAAAATGATAATAGTTATTTATTTATTTATTCCGTTAAATAATCTTATATTATTTTCAGAAATAATCCATATAGTTTACAAAAAACATGCATCACAACAACAACACGAGATCCAGATCATTATTTCGTATTTTCGTTGTAATGTATGTGTTTTGATGATCCGTAATTGTATATGGATTATTTCTGATAATACGGCTGTAGTCTGTATGCGCCCTTTGTTTTTATATTTTTTGAACACACCCTTTGAGGTGAATGGTGAAATGTCAAAAAATTATTGGAAAAAAAAAAACAAAACAATTCGGTCAATTTTATCGCGTTTTCTTTTAGTAAAAATATAAATATATGTAGTTAATACAAAAATTCTAGTGCGTTTCAGAATTGAATGGTTTTAGTTAAAAAAAAAAAAAACAAAGAAAGGATTCTACTTGAAGCGAAATCACGCATACTATAATCTTTGTCTAATAAATTCCTCGAAGTGGCCAGTGTTGGAAAATCCTGACTCCTATCAGTATATGCGAGGATTGGAAGAATTCATAAAAGCATAGATACACCTTTTATGAATATTTTAATGAATGGAACCTATCCCATTGAATTGAAATTAATTTTCACTATCGAACTTAACGAAGTGATGAAGCCAAAGAATAACCTATTGAAAAATAGAAAGAACGTATAATTCGCCATATGGACATTACAGATATATTTTTGGTTTGTGTGATTTGGCAGATGAATTGATGTGAAGCGGTAACACAATCAGAACTTTCATAAAGCGTAACTAATTATAAATGTCTCAATATAGTTAATTTGAGTAAATTCTTACCATGTTTTTTTTAATAAGTTCTTAGCCCTTCATGGAATTTGAAAGAAAACTATCCATTGCACCAGAGAGTCATTAAGGCTGAATATGTATTGTATAATATTAAGTAAGTATATTAAGTGGGACTATGGCCGACAATAAGCCAGCAGAAGACTTAGATTAATGTTTCTTTAAACAAGCACACATCTTTTTAAACTGTAGTTCAATTCTTTTTTTCCAAATCTAATGACTAGCTAAATTATAGAACAATAGTAACTTTGTATTTTGTACTAATGTTGATTTATTATTCCGTGAATCCCTACTATTATTCTATAATCATAATCACTATACTTTACCTGCTGCTCATTAGAAAAAGGGAACAAAAAGAGTACAAGTACCTAAATAAAACATAGCTGACCAACAAAAAAAAAAAAAAAAACAAAAACAATTGTGTCTTCTGTTTTTGGGCTGGTGAATGTTTGCTTTTCGTGACCTATGGATGCTGGTGTTGTTTGTTGGAATAGTAGAAGGAAACATCTGTTCGCGTCGAAGCAATGAGACAGATTTTTTCCTTGATGGTTTATGCGGGAATGAAAAATATGTGCATACGTAAGTATAAACATAAAGGAATATATTTGTGTATTATCGAGGGTAGGTTATTAGGTATTAAATTTTCTTGCAAGATTTCAGTTTGGTGTTACATTTGTTTGCAAGATTATGAGGATATTATTTGCGTTGAAATGAAAAATGTATTCTACAAGTGGATAGGTTTATGTTGATACATAGGTATATTTGTTACTTTTCAGTGGCGGTAACGTAGGAAAGAATATGTATGCAATGTTGAGGTATGGTAGTGGTGGGTGGTTACAAGACATAAACTAGATTTGCTTTAAAATAATCTGGGCACTTCCTACAGTCGCAAAATAGTGAATTTAAAAAAAGGAAATTGAGAACTTGCGAACTTAATATTCCTTATAGGGACAGTTTTAATTGTTCCACCCACTTTCATCTGATAAAATAAATCTTCGCAAAAAGAAGTGAAATCACACCAATATTCTATCTTTATTTTGTATTTATTAACCAATTTCTTATTTGAACAACCAATACACAAAATTGCAAGTTCTTTTTCAAACAAAAATTTCCATTGTCTCTAAAAAAAGCTTAAGCACTAAGATTCTATTCTGAAGTAGGTTTATGTGTGTTGTTGTATTGCAAATTTGAGATTATTAAGGAAATTCAATTTTTCCTCTTCGACATCAGTCTCTGGAACTGCATCTTCGCTTTCAAGGAGTCTCTGTTGTTTGTGATATATTCGCGGACAATGGCGTTTTTTTACTCAATACAGAACTGTTAAATGTTGTCTTTATTTTGGACAAGGGCGGACACATTAACAAGTGGTCGGAGGGTAGATAACTAAGATAAAAAAACAACAAAAGCATATCAGCTTGACATCCCAGGCAATGATAGATTATTAACTATTTACACTTGAGTCGTGATCTATAACGTGATCCACACTTTCAAATACTGTAGTCTCGGTAAGACATAAGATTCGTTTCACTGGTTCCGGATGCCTAGGAGTTACCTTAGCTTCCAATGGTTGTTGTGTTGTGGCAGCTTCACTTTCAGCAGCCAGTAAAGGTATCACGCCAATCGTGGTGCGCTGGAGCTCAGTGCGTTATCTGTCCAACATGTAGCAAAGAAATTCATGGACTTTATGTTGACGACGATATTGAGAAACTACTTTCTAATAACCAAAAATAGATATTCTGGTGATATCTTCTTCCATCGTCACCTGTGCTGAGATTTAGCATGGCTTTGCGCAGTTGTTCATCGAAATTATCAAAAACACTATAAAAATATCTAGCAATGTTGAAAACAGATTGAATTAATGTTTTTTTTTATTAATATTTAATGAAAAACCGCGAGTTATTGTTAAAAACACGACAGCAATTGAGACGCACGTACCGATATCGACCTAAAGAGCCCGATTACACGAGTTTTTTATTCGTTCGTTTCGTCTTTCGTCTTTTTGACAGGCACGAACGTTCATGATTACATGGTTCTTGATTTCGTGAAGAAGTCTTTCGTTATTTTGACGTTTAAGAAGTCAGTTTTTTTTTTCCATTGTTTCTGCGGAGAAAGATTTATGTAGTTTGGTGAATCGTGTTATTTTTAAATAAAAAGTAAAACTAATGGAATACAGTTCAAACCAAATTATTTCTTCTTTATTAGTAAGCTCAGCAGCTGCTTTGTATTTACTAGCTTAAAAGAAAAAGAAAGAAAAAAAACGCGAGTGGGTGAAGAAATGGAAACTTAGGAGGGAAGATCGAGTGTGTTATAGTTTCCTGACGAAAGAACTTTTGGTTGAAGACACAAATGGTTTTAAACAATATTTAAGAATGGATGATGATTGTTTCCAGGAAATAATTGGCTACGTAAAAATTGCTCTTATAAAAAAGGACACAGTAATGAGAAATGCGATAACAGTACCAGAGAAAGTTGCTATTGTTCTCATATTCTTGACCTCTGGTGAATCTTTTAGGAGCCATGAATATCAAAGCAGACTGTCAGAGTCCTTTATTTCAAACACAGTTCCTGAAGTCTGTGACGCTATTTATACAAAACTTGGACCAAAATACTTAAAAATCTGTTGTTATATGCCAAACAATAATTTAAATATTTTTTAAGTCTTCTGTTTTAGTTTCCAAGCTGCAATGAAGAGTGGATTGAAATTGCTAAACATTTCGAATTTCGATGGCAGTTTCCACATTGCTTAGGTGCAATAGATGGTAAGCATGTAGCTTTCCGTGCATCAAAATCCGACGGTGCCATATATTATAACTACAAAGGATTTAATGGCATAATCTTACTTGAAATGTGTAAGGCAGATTATACGCTCGTATATTAACGTGGGTTCGAATGGAAGTTGTCATGATGCTGGAGTCTTAAACCAAAGTGACCTGAATGAAATTCTGTCCAGAGATGATTCTCTTCCGATGGATGATATAATCGGAAATGGGCGAAATCTTCCCTATGTTGTCATTGGAGATGATGCGTTTCCATTGACAAAACATATTATTAAGCCCTTTCCATACCACAGCCAAGAAACTGAAAGAAAAATTTTCAATTTTCGACTGAGCCACGCCAGGCAGACGATTGAACATAGCTTTGAAATTTTGTCGAACAGGTTTAGAGTTCTGCGAACCACAATTCATCTTCCTCCACGAAAAGTAAGGAAAATTGTTCAAGCTTTTTGTGTTTTGCATAACTTTCTAACAATAAAAAGCCAAAATTATATGGAGCCATGTATGCACAACTTGGGATCTCGTATTCCTCAGCAGACACCTCATCCTCATGCTTGGATTGAAAATCCCAGGAGCCATTTTAAAGCTGCTGCGGATATACGAAAGAAAGAAGGAAAAGTAGATTGGCAGTATAAATATTTGTAAACTGAGACGGTATGTTTTTTGTTTAATTTTAATGATAAATTGAACTTATATTATAATTATTTTTAAATAAACCAGAAATTAAAGACACGAAGAAAAAACTTGGAGGATAACCGAAGCCCAAAACTGTCGAATATGCAATTGCCTAGAAAAGATTCAAAAAGAAGTAACAATTAGTCAAAAGGTTAAGTTTTATTACAGGACTTCATCTGCGAGAAACAAGGCGAATTTAAAAAATTGCAACCTGCAACTTCATAACTTCATAAAAAGCATATAATTTGTATATTCATATATGTGTTTAACTCATTTATTTTCAAATAAAAATATTCCTCATGTGTCATGTCAGTCAAGTAGGACTTCAAAAGTTTTTGTTCCCCGATGCAACTACTATCCGCCGAGCACCAGCCACCAGTGTAATGTGTAAGCTTGCGGCAGTTAATAAGCAAAAGGATCAGCATTGGCATTGCCCTGACAGCCGAAAACATTCAGCAACGAATTGTTGAAGCGAAGCCGCATGAACTAACACGACCTCTTATATATTAGTACATATGTATATATCTCGAAGTTTGCAGTATGTGCTGCTCTTGTGTCATTCCATTCCATTGGAATCTGCTGCTAACCACCGCCAATTGCTGCCATTTATTATAATTTTAATTTGTAATTATTATTTTAATTTGTAGGCAACAATTTTTTTGAATCTGTTTATAGATAGAATTAATAAAGTTTTGTGGTATGTACCATGTTCTCAAAACGTATTCAACCGATTTCGATAAATTTTATAATGTTGAAAATAGTTGCGGAGATATGCAGAATACTTACTATACCTACATATATATAAGCTTATTGCAAATCGCTGTCTGAAAATGTTATTGGCCAACAAAGATTGTAATTTGGTTTCATTTTTTCCGATTCTCTTTTCTATACTCACTGACTAATTTGAAACTTATTGAAAACACCTTTAATAAATGTTAATGTATTTATTTATATATTTTGTTTTGATTTTTAAGTATAATAGATATCACAGTCTACACTTTTGTCAACTTAAAT
The DNA here is from genome assembly GCA_949320155.1 of Melangyna quadrimaculata. Taxonomy (NCBI): domain Eukaryota; kingdom Metazoa; phylum Arthropoda; class Insecta; order Diptera; family Syrphidae; genus Melangyna; species Melangyna quadrimaculata. The sequence goes on along the minus strand of OX439483.1, from coordinate 251,497,845 downwards.
TAAATTTAGGTACATATATATTTGTTTTTTGATTTTTACGTTATGTAGGTACATATATCACATTCAATGAGGTTTTGTAATTTAAAATTAAATGTATGTACGAGTATGTATATATTTGTTTTTTGAGTAATATCACAATCACGTTGTCAACTTAAAATTATTATGAGGTACCTATATTAAATAGTTAATCTTCGACTATTTAACTTTCGTTTCACAAGTCAGTTCGTAATAAAATTTACCTTTGGTAAAAGGAGAAGGCTTGATTTGATTCAAATGCAGCGCCCTTAAATAAAAACAAATTACTTAGAACTTTATATAGGTAAAGGAGATAATTTTTTTTGACTTGAAACCGTCCAATACAACTTGTATTGATCGGTCCGAAAGGTAATTTCTAATCCAACGAAGAAGAGATTCATCGAAACCAAATGCGCGCATTTTCGATAAGAGAGCTTGGTGCCAAACTCTATCAAACGCTTTAGAAATATCAAGCGCAATAATCTTACTTTCTCCAAAGCGATGTAAAGATTTGTTCCACTGTTCGGTGAGATATACCATCAGATCACCAGTGGACCTATTGCTACGAAAGCCGTACTGCCGGTCATTAAGAAGCTTTCGTTCTTCAAGATATTTCTTGAGCTGAAAATTAATCAGCGTTTCCATGACCTTGGAAAGAAGGGACGTTAATGCAATTGGCCGATAGTTTGAGGGTGAAGAAGATACGCCTTTTTTAGGGACAGGCTGGACAAATGCTGTTTTCCATCCACTCGGAAAGAGACCAGTCGAATAGGACAGATGGAAAAGCTTACGCAGTGGTTTTGCCAGTGTTGAAGAACACCTTTTCAGAACAATGGGAGGGATACTATCCGGGCGAGTGGATTTGTGTATGTCGAGGTCTTTTAGAACTCTAGCAACTGCACGAGTGCGAAAGAAGATTTGACCCATAGAATCGTTTACGCTCTCAAGTACAGGCGGAGTTCTATCACTTGCTGGCAGCGTCGAATTAACAGCAAACTGTGCTGCAAGCAAATTGGCTTTATCTTGCGAGCTGACAGCACGTGTGTCGTTGAAGACGAGTGTTGGAACCGAAGACGAAGTAGTGTTTCGAATATTTTTTACAAATCACCAAAAATTTTTACTACTATTGGGACATTGTAGTATTTTTTGCCTTAATTTTTGGTCATGCAAAAATTTGGTTCGTCGAATATGAGCGTTACAGGTCTTCCTGGCTTGTTGAAACTTCTTCCGGTTTTCCTCAGTAGGGTTGGCTTTGTAACTACGGAAACTTACTTCTCTGACCCTAATAACCTCTTTACAGCTCGAATCAAACCATGAGTTTTCTTTGGGTTTGATAGATTTTACCCTATTCGGGATAAAATTTCTCATTCCACAAAGAATTAAGTTTGTTATCATATCTGCACTGGCATCTACGTCACTATCGAGGAAGCACAGTGACCAGTTAAAGTTACTGAAGAAACCGTTGAGACCGTCCCAGTTGGCTTTCTGGTATTGCCCTAAGATATGACACAATGGTCTGATGTGCCTAGAGGCGATAATACACTAACAGTGTATTTATCAGGGTCAGAGGTAAGAAACAAGTCAAGTGTGTTGGCGGATTGACCTGCAACATCAGGGATTCGAGTTGGCTCGTCAACAAGCTGAGTCAGGTGGTTTAACTCAGCAAGGAGCTCAACATACCTTCCTTCGGGTGTTGTCTGGCCAGAAAAGCGAAGCCAACTAGAATTGTGTACATTGAAATCGCCCGCAATGACGATTTCAGTGTGAGGATAATGGGCAACAATTCTTTGGATGGAGTCGGACAGAGCATCAAACTCGTTACAAGTTGAATTTCTGTCCAGATTGGGGCTTCGATAAACGAAACAAGTGTGAATGATGTGCTTATTTACCGTAAATTTTAACCACATGAAATTAAAGTGTGTGTTAGAACACAAACCATATTGTGGTTGAAGTTGGTATGCTACATCATTTCTTATTTAAACGGCAAGACCATGGTGGGGAAAGAATAATGGCAGTAAGTTGTACCCAAATAAATTAAATTCCGAATGATCAGAATTTTCACCTATCTGAGTTTCACTCAGTGCCAAAACAGCTGGCCTGTTTTGCACAGTATAGACATACGCAGCATAGAAATTTTTCCTAAGCCCACGAATGTTGCTATAATCAACCCTACACTTACCCGCCATTAAAAAATTCAAAACTAACTAAAAACCAACTCGGACAATTACCTAAATTCAACGTCACCTCTAAATTCCAATTTGAACTTTTCAATTACAATTTATCACCAGTGTTATGCCTTAGTGACAAATTGCACTGAACCGCCCCTGGTTATTTAGAGAGACGAACAATTATCTATCCGAGATCATGTTAACTTAATCCCTGCGCGCAGTGTGCGGGGGTTACACGCACAATGCTGCAACGATTTAGTTAACTCAACTGCGAGAGAAGATGGGAAGGAAAGGGAAGGATTAAACCACTCGTTGTGCTTAGGTGTTGTTATTGTTTTTTTTTTTTTTTCTTTCTCTTTTAAATATATTGATGGCACATGCACTTGCACTGATGTATATTGCGCGAAATGAGTTTGAGTTGTTTTTTTTTTATTTTATTTTTTTTTTGTGGGTAAGTAGGTAGGTACATACAATGTATGGCTTATTATATTTTTTTTTTTTAATTTGAACAAGAAACACAGAATTATTTAGATTGTTACAGTGACACCAGAAAGAAAACAGATTAAGCAAAACGAAGGGACTTTGACTTCCGACGGGACTAAACAGCGTGTGCAGCCGATGGGAGGCAGTTCGGTGAATGATCAAAAAAATTATTTTCTACTTCTTCCACTAATGCATCCACAGACGGTGAGGATGAATTTTGTGTGGTTATAGTTTTTTTTTCGTTTAGGTGAGCTATGAATTTGGTTGAAAAATTGCTCGGAAGACGCCCATGACGATGATGACTCTGATGGATTTTGCTGTTTCCTTTTTTTCCTCATCATGTTTTGTGTTGTTGCTTCCCTAAGAACTTCTATTATCTTCCATTTGCAATCGAAGAAAATATCTTCTTCGACTTTGCTTAGCTCATCAGCAACCATTTTTCCAAGGCGGACTGCAGGAGTGTCGATGGCAGTTGCACTTCTGTTTTTCTTTGCCAAATCCTTAGCAATGTTCATGCAGTCTATAGCATTTGCTTCTAGAGAACACGTTCTTTTTTGTTTTTTTCTTGGTTGAAAAGTTTTGTCTAGTTCCTAAAGAGGCAGTGAAATAATTTTAATTGATTCATTTGTAATTATTGTAGTGCTTACATTTTGAATCGTTGAAAGTGATGTAGTGTTGCAATCGTTTTCATCCTCGGGAGGAAAAGTGTCTGGTGTTGATAAGTTCTGGAAAAAATTAATTAGTTCTTAATATTGTACCTTGTTCATAAGGTTTCATTAAAATTACCAATAAAATATTTGACTGTCCCGCAATTTCTTGTGAGCTTGGTGCCAGAAATTTAGCCATTTCATAGAACCAAAGCGATGGCTCGTGAACATCCTCGGCACCAGATCCACTTTTTTTCGAGTTTTTTTCCTTGTTTCTCTCCTTAATAAACTGTGATCGAATCGTTTTTATTTTAGTTTTTATGTCTAATATAGTTACTCCCGGTTTAATTAAATTTAAATCTTTTCTAATACTTTCTAGAGCCTCGATACGTTTGTTCCGGTTTAAATAATTTGTATATTTCTTTTCGTATAAATTTGGCCATGTTTCATAAAATATTAGCAAACTTTCAGTTTCACTTCTTGTCCACATTTAAAAATAAAAATTATTTTTGAAACACCTAGGTAGCTATAATAAATAATATTTTATTTATTTTTTGATCACGTGCTGTAATGAATAAGAGCGTACCTACTGTGTAATGTGAATATTTCCTACTTTTTTTTTTATTTCCAGTTGTCAAATCATAAACGTCAATGTTCAACCAGGAAAAAGTCTTGAAATTTTCATTCCTGCTTTCGTTACTTCCTTCCCTCTTCATTTCTACACCCCTCACCTAATCTGTCAAAAAGACTAAAGACGAAACAACCGAAAAAACAACTCGTGTAATCGGGCTCAAAAGCAAAAGTCACCACAGCAAATTGATAAAAAAAAATAGAACTGTCAGACCAATCAAAGTCCCCGCGTTAAATTGTTGCTGTAATTCACATCTTTTTTTCGACACAAAATAAAATTACAAATACAACAATGTAAACAAATGAGTTTTGGGGGGTAAGACGTACGAAGTTTTGGAATCTTTTTATATTATCTGTTTATGGTTTCTACATTTCAAAAGATGTAGGTACAACAGTCAATGCCAAAAATATTTGCACACATTTTGATTGTCAGCTTTAAAATTTGCCCTAAATTCATGTGTATTATATTATATCAAACAAGAATTAGTTGTACATTTTAATAATTATGAACACAAAAATTATATGTTGCAAATAATTTTACTATTGACATGAATTTTTGTAACATTTTGACAATAAAAATGGTGCAAATAATTTCGCAATTGACTGTATATTCCTTCGCACATTTC